>NNCF01130644.1:111924-181273 GCA_002313205.1 Laupala kohalensis
CAGTAAGTAAAAGTATTTTGATCTTACAGATATAATATAAAAAATATTATGAAATTGAATCTCTTTAAATCCGCGGTTAAAAACTACCTCCTGCACCAGTGCTTCTACAATGTAAATTTTTTTATTGATTTTAATAAAAGTTAAATCCGTCTTGTACTTTATCACGCCATTGCTGTAGTACTTTTTAAATAACTTATGAGAATTTCAAAAACTATTTTCTTGCATGATTGTATTGTCTTATGGCTCATATTTAGTTTTATGTGTACTCAACTTTGGCACGGTTGTGTACATTAATTCTGTAGCCCCATCCTGGCCCGGGTTTTTCTCCGTTTTTACTTCGGGAAGAGGCGGATTTCTTATACAGGCTCTCTAGGCTTTGTCTAGGGGCGTGTTTATTGTAACAATAAATAGTGAATTTAGTGTTATTTCAATTCTTATGATTTTTAAACACTTATAGTCGGCTTACAGTAGGTTGAAGAATTTGTTTCTTCTCTGGGCATGAATTTCATGTAGATTAAATTTTGGTGATAGAATATTAAAACAGCGCTATTGAGATGCTTGTTGCCCTTTACAATAAGTGCCTCGACCATTGCGACGACTATATTGAAAAATAAATTAAGGCTCTGCAACATTATAAAAAAGGTTTTGTCATGATATCGTTAGTTGCTTAGTACTCGTACCCAATCGTTCTCTACTTTCTGGCGATATTTTTATACGAATATGAAATTAAATATTGACTTAAAATTAGTTTCAATAAAAAATTAAATATTAATCAGTTTAATCCGAGTATATGTTGTTATTCTCGTTATCTGTACTATTATGTTATTCTAAACTCTGGGTTTATATTTATCATTGAATATGAGACTGATTGTGTTCAACATCACAAGATGTAATGGAAGTATGTTCTATATTCACCACATAAACTTCACTCTCCAATCTCCGCACATAGCAAAAAATTGTTCGGACATTTCGTTGTTCTTTGGAAGTACAGTTTATTTTTACAGCATCGTTACAACGATTCAATTGCTCCAAATTACTTAAATATAGACTGTATGTAGTTTCAAGAATATAAATGGAAAATTATTGGAATATGTTCTTGCGTAAAAAATATGGAAAAATAGAATTTTTCAATGCTACACCGAAATATATTTGCTTTGTTATATATATGTACTCACATAGAAGTGCCATGAGGTAGTCGCTCCCGCTACCCACAATTCAAGAATATATAGTCTCCACGAACACTACTACTGCTTCTATTTTCTATTTCATTGAAGTATTTGTAAATGGGAAATGTAGCGTGCTATTGAAGCTTATCTACATGGAGCGATAGGAAGTGGGAGGGTAGAATGGTATTAGTATAGGCTGTCTCTTATACACATCTCTACTAAAGNAGTTGTTGATGCTAGGAGGAGCAGGATAGAGGAAGAAGGAGGGTTCGCTTTTCAGTAGTCACAACTATATGAACTGGGACATTAATATGGAAAGCTACAAATTTTACCTGGTGCGACTTTGTGATGAACAAGAACGCTACCACCTGAGCCGGGGAGGGGCTTGTTTCTTCTATTCGTACATTCATTTGACAACTGAACTTCTCCATGTTGGGAACAGGTGCACCGACGTTTGTCAAAATTCCGTCTCCTTGTATAAATAACTAGTAGTAATAACAAATACTCGTACACGACTGGTTTGCACTAACTCGTAGAATTTTATCAAATAATTCACCCACAAAGTTACGAGAACAAATTACGAGAGTTTAAATGTATCAATAAACATTTCAAGTTTGTGATACACATTGTGAATCTGTTAAGTTTATTCATCTTGAGCGAGAGCGGGAGAGAGTACGTCATGATGAAGCCAACAATGCTCATGAAAGGTATTGGTACTCCCACTCACGATAAATTAAATAGGGGTACTACAACAAAAAGTTGTAATTTATATACACACAATACATCCCCCGATAACGTTTTCCCGTAATTGACAATAATAAATGTATCAAATTGATATCTTACGTAAAAATGATTTATCTGTGCAAACGTGTAGTTATATACTTAAACGTTACACACAAGCTGATGATTAAATAATGCACTACAACAACTGTATCTATACGTTAAGCGTTTCTTAGAAAAAGTCAGGGTGCTCGGAACGAACGCTAAAAGGTCTATAGCTCCAAAATTCCACTCGCGCGGTTTCCGGAGACGGTCTCTTTAGACCAACTAATACTTTTATTGAAATTCGATGAAGATTTTTAAATTAAAAAAAATTCAACCCTTGTCAGCTACGTAGCTGTGACACCCGAAAAAATATGGAAGTTCAAAGTTGCACTACTTTTATGATTTTTTCGAAATTTGGTTTAGATGTTTATTACATACATCATTGGCGATTTAGAATGAAGAGTTGCACAAAAAATTCCAAACGTTTACGTAAGCAAAGCAGCAGTGTTTTGTGACTATATTTTATAAAAGTGTTCCCCTTTTAGAGGATTTGCCATACAATAATTAATTCCGCAGTTAATTTCATTCTTCTGTTGACATTATTTTTATTTATCACACCACTAATTTTTTTTCCTCCTCCAATCTTTTCCAAAATTCCAGTTTTTCCATAAATCAATCTACTTCCGTATTGCCTGCCAAAATATCATAAGTGTCCGTCGCTATCATACTTAATCTCTGTATTGGTCTTAATTTTAATATAATGCCCCAGTGTAACTCACTCATTTATAGTTGAAAATTATTTGATACATCTACAAGCCGTAGAAACATGAAATTAGGTTTTTCTGATCGCTATAGAATAACAATGAATGACAATTTAAAAAATTCGAGAATCTTAATTTGAAAGTAAATTTTTCGAGGAATTAATATTACGTGAAGAAAGCGAGTATTAGCTTGTGGATGAGCCATGTAGCTAAGCCAAAGCCACCTCGATTACAAATATATAGTAGTACAGCGGCGAACATCAGGACAATCGTATTGGGATCTATCGTGAATAGATCCCCCAGTGAGCGCTAGCGAGTTTCCTTTTATTGGTATATTCGGTGACCCCTGACTGTGCATCCGTACATCAAAATTACCTTAACAGCTCCTATACCTCAACCATCAGAGCAATCAGATTCAATAACAAGCATGCATTTCAAAATGCTACGAGAACTTCTTTGACGCAGACAGAAGAATGTTTGCTCAGGTCATGTCGCCTTCATCCATTCCAATGCGCGACCGGTCTCCAAGTGTTGCAAGGGGGACTCCCCACGACGGAGTTCACAGAACTCTTGAACGTGACGTCGCGAGATGACGTAGACACCGGCACGACCTCGCCTCCGCAGTCTGCACCTGCTCTGCTCCGAGCGGTCGCACCTTCTGTTGTGGCGATGCCAGCGGTCTTGGAATGGTGTTCCTTCTTACATAAACCACGGTTAAAGCAAGAGGTGGTTTAATGATAACCAGCTCTGTGACGTACACAGATGTTGCCCAGGTCATCATAAATTTAATAAAAATCTTCTATGACTTGTTTCATTTTCCTTGACTAGTTTCAGTCGATTGACGAATTACGTCACAAAATTATTATTGCAGTGGCGATGTGAGACTTAACGATCTCTTGTAAATGACGCAAAGCAATATGTAGGTTAGGGACTGACTTCTCATACGACTTCAAGAATTAAAACTCTTAATTTCATTTCGTTATTTCTCTAATTTTTCCAAATTTGTTTCTCGATTGTAAATGGTAAACGAAATATTATTTATACAATTGTTTAAATCTATATTATTTGTACTATTGCCCAACTTATCTTCGCTTGCGGGCTATTTTTGAAACATTTACGATCGATTTGATGGGGCCGGCGCGGGATGGAGCTTGGCAAAATATTACCCGACGGAAAACTCAGGGGCCATATTTATTATTTTCTAACGTGATATTTTTTTCGTCATCTTCAAATTTATATTATTTCAAACTGGAAAAAGTATGTTTCTTTATTTTAAAAAAGTATTTTTAATTTTACTACAATTAACGTCCATTACATAATCAAATTAAATATATAATATTATTCATCCGATCAAGGTCGCAAGTCTTTAATTATTTACCTAAGTATATTAATATTCAGTTTTATAATAAAATGTTTTCAAATTGTCATGTACCACTGGGAAATTCCAAACACAATTTTCTATTTCCTGTCATAGCACTTGTCATGTCACTCAAATATTAATTATGACAGCAAACATTTGTAACACAAAGTTGTGCCCCAAAACGTTTGATGAAGAATTTGATGTGAAACGCAGTATAATTCGAGTGCCTCAAAAAACGTTCTGCGGGTCGCCAGTTGGATAGCGCTAGTTTAAACAGAAAAGTGATATATTTTTCAGGTATGGTAAATATTTTGCAATTTATTTGAAACATGTTATTACAGAGTTTTTATATATTGTTATAAAATTTCTCACACTTTTCTTATAAACAAAAGTTTTTATCAATAATATAATAAACAATATAGTTAAAATATTTTATAATTAAATAATTATAGTTAAATAACAAATAAAATCTCATATTTCACAATAAATCAGACAACCTCATTAAATTTATTGTTATGAAAACAATGAGCATTAAGTGGGTGATGTGAGTAATATTATTCAATTCGTAGTCTAGGACACTCAATAGAAATAAAAATTGCGTATTGTAAAACGGGGTTACTTTATACATGTTTTGATAGCTTTTAAGTTTTTTTTAACATCCAAAATTTAATTTTTTTTCTCCAATAGAACAATGTGTCGTTTGACCAACAAATGCATAACAAAATCACCCCCCCCCACCCAAAATTATATATTAAAAAAAAGTGTCAAAGTAACTCGTGTAGGGTTTCTTTGACAAAGCATTAAAATGCAACTTATGACAAAGATCAAAAGCGTTAAGGTTACTTTGACATCATTTTGATACAAAAAATTATAATGTTTTATGCAGGGATTTAATGAAAATAAAACGATTTTTTTTATCAATTTTAATTTGTATTAAGGAAACATCTTACATTGAGATATCACATACTTAAGGCACTGTTATAAGTACATCATCAGTTTTATAATTTTCTTTGACACCAGAATCAACTTTGGCAACATTAACAATCAACTTTAGTAATTAAATTATAATAAACTTGAACGATAAATTCGATAAACAAAAGAAAAATATATTAATTATTAATCTGCATCCTCGCACACTCGAAGGCAGAGGATTTGATTGGTCGAGCCTTTGTTACACCTGCCGCAGACCCAATTTTTGCAGGTGATGCAGCATATCCAGTCTGCGACATGATGGTAGAACCGGAAATCACTCATACAAATGTAACAGAGATTGGTGTCCTTTTTGTTTTTCTTTTTGCCCTTCTTCTGGCGAACCAAAGCACTCAAAGGAACATCTTCATCGGAAGATGTCTGATCTTTCGCAGAAGAAGTTGAGGGGATAAGTTCGAAGGTTGAATCATTCTACGTCTGCTTCGTCCGTTTACTCTGCTAAATATTCTAGCTTCTTGAAAGAGTACACTAATGTGTAAGTGTAGCAGACAGAAATAATTTTACTGCGTCTCTACCAAACTTTCAAGGGAATTACCGCTAATGCGGATGTAATGCATACTAATTGTACCTTACGTACAGAAAATTTAAGCAAAATCGATGTAGTGGTTTTTGAGAAACATTCAAAAGACCCTTTGTTTTAAAGTACAAAAAATAAAAAAAGGAATAGAGCACGTGTATCGACAACAAGTAAATTCGATCGTAAATACGAAACGCGAATTAAATTGATTCATCCGTTTACTCAGAATCTCTGCGCACACACGGACAAACGGACGGACGTTATGCCAAAACCATTTTTTCAGAATCAGGAATCGCCAAAACGGATATTTCCGTCGAAATCTCGCTTTCGAATTTTTTCACGATTACAATACTTTCTATATACTACGTATATGATAAAGTAAAAAAGTGTCTCCAGGTGGTTCCCCATGCTGGAAGGATTTGAACCCAGTTACCAAGTGCCCGTTTGTCATGACAAAATTTCAACTCGTAACTTTCGAGTAACTACTCGTGGATTGGGTCATTGGCAAGTGCTTATATTCTATTCAAATCTTTGTGATGTTACGGAGTGTCGAACTCGTACGTGGTAATGACGTATTTGTCCTTTCTGTCCCAGTGGACAAACGCTGGGCGACGATTGTTGCGACTGACTGATGTCCATGTGGGGGGATTTCTCGGACTCGTTGGAATCACGTGATAGCAAAGGAATCATAATTATGTGAGGATCAACAGATTGCAGCGGCAGGCATCGTATCAGGAAGAACCATACAGAGACCGGGTAAAGGTTGGGGAACATGTTTCTCAATGAGTCTATGTCTTTACTCAGGAAATAACGAAGGGTATTTAGGATTATTCAAATACAAACGAATCATTTTCTTATTACAGAGATTATGACGCTGATTAAGAGAATGAGAGTTACTCTAATTATGAATGCGATAGATCACTTGCAATGACTAATGATTGAAATTTGATTATTGAATTTGTTAATATGATAATTGTATTTAACATGATATTCCAGGAGAAATTATAAACAATTCATCATAATTAAAACTTGGAGTTTTAAATTTAAATTATAACAAATGTAGTAAGTTATGCATTATATGATAACAAATGGACAGAAATCACAGAACAATAATCAATGATGAGTTAACGATTTAATGGTTTACAGAAAGGCTCGATGTTTAGTCGTCTTCTCCGTTGGATCCACTGATGCATACTTCCAAGAGCAGTTTTAAACTGTTTTGTCAACGAGGAGGACAATAAACTAATTTACTTTCTGGAAGTCAGTACGGAGTCATAGCGTCAACTCATTAATACACTTTTAAGCACATCGCAGGTACATAAATTAAGTAGTAATTTTTTCGAGTGTTTACCCTTTATTGTGAAGTATGGTAGCATATAAATTTTTTAAATTAAAAATTCCGTTTTGAAATAACAACTTCGGTTTTGGTTGAGGTCGAATTAATGAAACAAGAAAATTGTAGAGATGCTCGTAATGACTTAAACATCGTCGAACAATCCATAACCACAATGCAACAACAAATTATCCTAAGAAAATATAAATTTTAAGATAGAAATTTCGTGTACACACAATTGACCTTTTTAAGCAGACATGTGCATTTAATTATTAATTAAATAATTGTTTATTACTTCACACGAGATGTCAACCATAATTTCTCGTCATCATCAGCGGTATATTTTGATGACATTTGTATCACGCACATAATAAGAAATAAAATAAATAAAGACACGAATTGTTTTTAAAAAGGATGTTTATTCATTTTTTAGAGTAATAAGCCAAAAGAGATGTTTCAGTTCTTGTTTTGAGACGTTTACCGCGGCACGCGAGCGTTTAAGTGTGTTAAAACGATTCGTTTGGCGTTAACTCACAAATGGATGAGTAATCTATTTTAATTAGAACTCAAGGAAAAGTTTATAATTAGATCCTACAAATGTTATGTTCTAATTTTACTTCCTTGCATGTAGTTCTTGCATGCACACAATACACGCAGTAGGAATAATATTCATCGTCCTAGAGTGTCCACCACTCTTTGCCAAAAACGACCATATCATTCGGGAATCGTTCTATATAATTTCCTCCCCAAAAACATAAAAGATATTACGAAATTGAATCTCTTCAAATCCACTCTTAAAAGCTACCTCCTGCACCAGTGCTTCTACAATGTAAAAGAATTTATTGATTTTAATAAAAGTTAAATCCGTCTTGTACTTTATCACGCCATTGCTGTAGTACTTTTAAAATAACTTTTAACAACTTCAAAAACTATTTTCTTGCATGTTTGTGTTGTGTCTTATTTAGTTTTATGTGTAGTCAACTTTGGCACGGTTGTGTACATTAATTCTGTTGTCCCATCCTTGCCAGGGGTCTTCTCCAGTTTTCCGTCGGGTAGAAGCGGATTTCTTATACACGTTCTCTAGGCTTTGTCTAGGGGCGTGTTTATTGTAATAATAAATCGTGAATTTAGTGTTATTTAAATTCTTATGATTTATGAACACTATATTCAAAATAATCTATAGTTCGATAATAATTCGTACATGTGAAATAAAATTTTTGTGTTAAAATACAAACTCATTGATATTCTATTAGTGTTATAACAAGTAGGTAACTTTTTACTTTCTTATATATGTAGTATATAGAAAGTATTGTAATCGTCAAAAAATTCGAAAACGAGATTTTTGCGGAAATATCCGTTTTGGTGACCCCTGATTCCGAAAAAGTGGTTTCGAATGGTAAAATATTTTTATTTTCCGTATTTAGGATAGAATTTACTTCTAACATATGCACGTGCTTTCAATTTTCTTTTTACTTGAACACAAAGGGTACTTCACATGAAGGTCAAAATAAATTTTTGAATATTTTTCAAAAACTGGTCCCACGATTTTGCTTAAATTTTCTGTACGTAAAGTAGAATTAGTATGCATTACATCCGCATTAGCGGTATTTTGCTTGAAAGTTTGGTATAGACGCAGTATAATAATTTCTATCTCCTACATTTACGCATTTGTTTCAAAAAGATGTNAATATTTCGCAGTGTAAATGGACCAAGGAGACGTAGAACACTGAAATGAAATGAAAGATACGATAATGATAAAATACATAGGAGGACAGAAAACGCACTGAAAATACGAAAATACATTTACACAACACTTTTACGATATTTATATGACTCATATGTCACTATCGTAACATACATGTATTTTGAAATATTATTCTGAATGTTTATTTACTCTCAGATTTCAAATATAAGACAGTAATAAGTTCATCTAGCGACTTTGAGCATGAACGACCAAAATATAGAGGACCACGCCAGAAATACTCTTTCACTATAGAATTTTTTCACTCTATGCTGCAGACGGAGAAGCTTATATGAGAAAGTATGTGCATTTTGCACCACTAGTTATCCTACCCAGGAGTTTGCAAAAAAATTTCTATCCGCCTCTGCCTTAGAGTCCTTGATAGGAATTGATGGGATGTCTCTTGCTCGCTTCCGGAGAGTAAATAAGCTTATTATCCTCCACGTGGTCATACGCAGTTTGTACTGATTTTTTGACAATAAATTTTTTATTAGTTCAGACAAGTGTATTGAATCTGGGGAAAAATAACTTGAGTACTTTCACAAGCAGACGTACTGGAGTTTAAGTTTAACCTTCGTTTAGGATACGGTTAAGACTTCGTCTTAAAATAGTGTGGACAAAAATAGAACGTTTACGAACAAGTCCCAGTAAAATTTCATATTTTTTATATTTATAATACGAATTAGCTTAATTGATTCTGTTACATAGTAAATTGTGACACCTTTTTAAAGTATATGCAATATTTTTAGAATTATCTTGCATATATATATATATATATATATATATATATATATATATATATATATATATATATATATATATATATATATAGAGAGAGANGGCCAGCGCACCCTCCACTCACCACTGCAGCACATGACTGATCATCTGACGAGGTATTGGGGGTGTTATACAACCCATATCGTCATGCGCTGTTGCGAGACAACAATAGCGGATCTTATTGCAAAGAAGGGCCCAGAATTTTGGACTTAAGAACTCGTGAAGAGAAGCCAATTATAAAAAAAAGTACTGCTTAATTATGTCCATTAAACTTGTAATCAATGTACCAGCCTTTTTCGAGAAGAGAGAATATTTGTAAAGCCAATGTTTATTGTATTTGTTAGGAGCGTAGAGAAATTATTGTAATGTGTGGTCTAGGAGTTAAATTTGTTGAATATTCACGTTTTTTGTATAGAAGCCAAAGCCGGCGGTAACATCTGTGTGTTTTTTTCGTTAGCGTTGATAGGAAATAACGAGTGTCTTTTGGGGGAATGCATGAGGGTTTTTTAAATTGTAAAGCGATTTATGTTAATTAAAGTTAGTGAATTAATTTGTCTTAATGCGTTTTCCTGTTTGTGGAACCCCAGTATGGTTTTTCCCTGTCATAAATAATTCGAACCCAATTTAGTAGTGGCACCCTGAGAAAGAGCTAGTCGAGGCGAAGCATCATTATTGTTTATAATTAGTATAAATATTGAAAAATTAATTAATTAGTATAAATATTCACTATATATATATATATATATATATATATATATATATATATATATATATATATATATATATATATATATATATATATATATATANGATAATTTGTAATAAAATTCTTGTTTTTAAATCCATGTTGCCTTCCTTTATATTTTTACCTATCACTATAGTTGCAATATCATTTCAAAAAATTGCAAATGATACAATTTTGTTCGCTTTTGGATTTTCGGCTTTGCAAAACGACAACGTCTTGGAGTATCGACATTAATTAGGAGTGCACACGCATCGAGGGATTTCTGTTCTATAGCATGCAACCCCCCTTCCACAACTAGTGGAGAGGTGGGATGCGAGGGGGAGGAAACACTCTCTAGGAACAGGACCATTTAAAAACAAAGTGTTGTTAACATCTTTTGATTCAAGTGAATTGTTTATTGAAATTATTCAAACGATTTATACGTATTAAAACAAAATTTTCTGGGGTGACTTGTTTGAGGGGGTGACTTGTATGATTAGAAAAATACCTTAAACATTTAACTTAGTCAATGTTTCATCCTCCAGAGCATTTTCAGAACAACTAAAAATCTCTCCCCTCAACAGGGATACATCGTCTCGGGTAGGGGGTAGATTTCGAAGATGGCTGATTTTTTTCCTTTTGGCTCTTCGAGTGGATTTCGAGTGGACATTGAGTTTGTACACCAGACATTGTGCGTCGCTGACAATGAAAAGTGTGAGTTTTGCGAAATTTTCACCCCTCGACACACTAAGGGTTGTATAGAATGGAAAGGGTACCAGTGAAATATGCCATTCAGGTAGTGTGGAGTAAACATTTGGAAATATCTTGATGCAAAATACAGAAGTTATGGTGAGATGAATTAACTGGGCCGCTAATTTTGCATCGCAGTGTATTTCCATTGAGCGCAATATAAGTAAAAAATTACTGGGCAATTGTAAACTTTGACCTTATGTTGTTCTGGCTAATTAGCAACGCGAATAGGTAATTACACAAAGACAAGGCTAAAGCAGCGATTACTTTCAACGTAATCCAAAAGTTTATAACGACACACACCGAGATAAGAAGCGTAAATTACATGAGTAACTTACAGAAATGGACGAAGATGCGAATTAATCGACAGGAACTGTGTTCTCTACTTTTAATTCAGTCAAGATGCAAGCAAATAACTGATCAGCCACCAGAGGTAGTTGTGTTGATGAATAAATCAGTGTGTCAATCTTAAAATCACTGATCCACCAAGCAGTTAAATAGAGGACGTTGCATATATATTCCACCAACTTGCTTCGTATCTGAAGTAACACATGAACACACGTCGCTAAGGATATTATGTTCCACACAAACTATGTTGCGATATATCGCCCCGTCTTAACGCACGTTGCTTACATGTTACGATTCTCAACGAACTCTTAACTGGTAAATACAGCACGAGGAACTGTCACGCTGACCATTTGTGAAATATCGACGTCAGTAGATTCATAAACGGAACCGCGATTGATGTCGCCATCCCAATATGTTCTCACATTTCTCTGCACGGCCGTTCCGCAAGTAGTTGCCAGAAGAGTCCCCTCTCTGCTACGCGTTCTCCGTATAGCGCGGTATTACTTTCTCCAGGTATCGTAGATTTTTAGAATATGTTGGCGGAGCAATAACGCGCGCTTTCTAAGTAATAGCGCGACGCGATATGGATTCGCGAGCTACATTAACAAATTTACATTTTATTATAACGCGAGCTACATTTTATTATAACGCGAGCCTATTATAAACATAGGCTTCTTAATAGATAAAATACCAACGTTTCGGCCACCATGCTGTGGCCTTCTCCAGGGCAATGTCAGAGTCGTACAGACGTAAGTCGCTGTCGTACTCTGCCATTGATGGCCGAAACGTTAGTAGTTTTATCTACTAAGAAGCAAACGAGTTCATATTGACTCCGGCCGCGGAAGCCTACATTTATATTCGACGCAACTCTACGGCGTGGAGATAGCCAAGCAATCTAGAGTATTCTCTAATTTGAGGGATAAGAAAGTGAGACATTTATGTCATCTTACTTTTCTTATGAGTTGTGACGAGGGAATTATTCCGAATTGTGTGAAAATTAAAGCAGAGTACGACAGCGACTTAGGTATGTACGGTTTTGACATTGCTCTGAAGACCACAGCATGATGGCCGAAACGTTGGTAGTTTTATCCACTAAGACGCGGTTTGCCCGACAAACAAGTTTATAACCTATTTATTTGTTTTATATACATAATTTGCCGAACTCTTGCAAACCAGCAACTAAAAACCTGCGCTACCCTTTAATCACACACGTGTACTCCGGTTAACTTGTACAACTATAAAACATTTGTTCTTTAAATTGGTAATTGAATCTAAAAGCGTAGGGCTCATTTACGAGATTATGTTTACGTCTATACCACCATTATGTAAAGTCCACCACACGCTTTTACTTTTAACGACTAATTTGGGAACGAATGCACATTCTTAACTTACGGAAAGTCATGTCAATTTCATAATGGTCACTAAAGTTGCTTTAAGCTGAGAATTGTAATAAAGAGAAGTAGTTTATTATCAAATACCGAGGAAGAACGGTCAAATTGAAATTCTGGTTACCATTACCATCCTGGCCCGGGTATTTCTCCGGTTTTCTTCCGGATAATGGCGGATTTTCCTTGTACGAGAATATCATAAATGCCTTTGTTTTATCAATCTCGAATTTTTTACTGCAGAAATATCTGCAATGTATTTTCAATAATAAAAGGATAACAGTACGTATTTATTAAATAATTTCTTTTGTAAATATTAGATCCGCCACCGCTATTGGGCCCTTGAACGGAATTGATGGAATGGTCCCTTGCTGTTTCCAGGGAGTGACTTAGTTTATTGCCCCTCACGTGGTCCTACGCAGTTTGCAACTGCTTTTTTGACAATACAGTGAACCACATTACGAAGAAGTCAAAATTGAGTTTTTGCTTTTCATTTATGAATAGATACCTGCACTAATTTTTACGGAAAATTAAGTGCATTTTCATATGTTCTGGAAGAACTTGATACATTTAAATGTTGCGATTTGTCTGAAGTGCCAGAATCATGTACATCTTCGTAAGTTGTGTTAGAACTTAGTTTTTGATTAATATACAATTAAATATTTTTTTCTCAAGATCATCAGTTATCATTTCCCATTAACGAGACATAAATGCATGGGGACGAAGGAAAACCTACTTGAAACAGATCTAAAAAGAAGTTTGATAAACATACTACGTTTTTGTGATAAAAGTATGTGAGTAATTATTTTCATTTAAGCAGATGTTTACGGTCTAATTCATAAATAGGAATGTTACGTTCTTGACACCAGCCATTTTACTCATTTGAATCACACAAATGTTGAGAAACTTTATGTACATTATGTTTAAGAGTTAGCAAAATTTCTGTAATCATAAATTAAAACAACGACAAAACATTTCATGCTTTTTTTGCATACTTGAACATTGAAGTCTGACTTTATTAATTTCAGTTTATACATCAATACACTGTTAAAAATTGTTTCTTGCACTATTTCAGTATATTGTTGTATAAATTATATTGAAGTTTAACTAAAGACCACCAATCAGATAATGAAACGATGGAATACCAGAGAACAGCAGAAAGAGGATAGAGCTACAAGAGTAATTCACATGTATGTGTCAGCATTGTGTTTTTATTAGGTCAGTGGTTCTAAAACTTTTTAGAGCAGCAGAGGCCTTGCTCTACTGATCATTTCCGGCGGTGTGTCGGCTAAAACTAATTTACAACTCATTGTGCAATACAATAGAATTTGAATTTTATTTATACTTAGCTTACTGTACACTTAATAGTGTAACGGGAGATATGAAGTTGTAGAGATAAAGAAATAGAGATATAAAACTGCTGTTGGTGAAAAAGTGTTCATTGGTAGGAAATATATTTATTTAAATTTATAACGCCATGTGCCGAGACACGGTGGTCCTGGCAATGTCTGGGAACCATTGGATATTTTAAAAGAAAAAACTGAAAGTCTGTTTTTTAACTGAAATTAAGTATTTAAAAAAATTAAAGACTAGTTTTGTCACCAAGGGGCGGCGGACAATTGAAATAATTATCTCGAATTTAGAGCTATTTAATAGTTACCATTTATAAACAATATTTTCCGGTTAATCTATAGTTTGACAATAATACGTACTTGTGAAATAACATTTTTGTGTTTTATTATAACAAATAGTTTGGTATTATGTTAATTCTAAATCACCTACCGAACTACGAGTAATTGTATTGTTAGGAGCGTGCTGAAACGTTAAATCCGCCTCTCCCTTAGGGCCCTTGATTGGAATTGATGGAATGGTTCCTTGCTTGAGTAAATTAGTTTACTGTCCTCCACGTGGTCATACGCAGTTTGTAACTATTTTTAACAATCAATTATAGCGATTTCATTTTACATCTGTAATCAGAACGTTTCCAGTTGCTGATGTAGTCACTGACAATGAGGATTCCAACTTATTATTTTTGTTCTCTCATTACATTAATTACCTTCGTTTCTAACTTAACGAGCGCACGATAACCAAAATGTAGCACAAAAAGGATGTTCAATAACTTGAGCTGACTTTTGTGAGCAGGCAGATGTACTCGCCAAAATGTTTTAGAACTATTTCAGGCGAACAACCTTGCCACATGTTGTGTTTATGTGCCTCTTAACTGTTTACGTTGTGAACGCTTAGAGGGTTCCGATTTATTGACACTCATCGCCATAGTTGGGTCTACACAAAATATCCACAAGTTACAAGCCTAACCTTCGTCGTGAATTTTGTTCCTGGGAAATTCGCAAAGGACTTCGTTTTATACTCTCGTAGTGAGAAACTTATTTTTTCTACAAGAATTACCACCACGTTGTTTTTTTCCTTAACGTTAAAAGAGTGAATATGACTACCGGATGTGACCACCGTGGAAAAGCACTTGGACACTTGAGGCAATTAGCGCTTCTTTAGACCCTAGGAATGACGAAGCTCTTACTCTAACTCCGGTTTTGTAATTAGAAACTTCCTCATATCTGTTCACGGAGTAAAGAAACAGTTGTATGAATTTATATAACGCTTCGGTGGAAGTAAAATAATAGTAAAGGTACGTTTACACTCGTATACCTGTATGAGAGACTGGTATGAGCTAGAACCGTATAGTTACTCTTTGACATATCGCGCAACAGCACCTCAGACAAATCCCGATACATTTTGTATGAGCTCCATTCAGGAGATACATGTCGCTCAAACAATTCGCAAACGCGTACGCGCAGGCGCAGAACCCATGGTCAGTACGCGCTCCGCCATTTTTGTTTACAGTCCAGCTGCATTCTTCTTTGTAGGCTACGTCATTATTGTCATACGTATTTCACATAATATATCGATTCCTGAAATCTTAAGTGTTGAGTAGTGCCTATTATATTAACTGGTTAAGTTTAAATTAATTTATTTCTTTAGTTGATTAGAATATTAGTTCGTGTTCATCCTTCGCATTACTCCATGAATTCCCTGATACAAATCGCGAAGTGTAAACGCTGCCGTATACATGTATGAGGTAGAAGTGCCTGAGCTCATACAAATCTCAAACCTTCGAAAAGTGCAATACATTTTTTTTGTGGGGCTTTAGGGCTCGTCAACGGCAAGGTCATTAGTGCGATACATGTATCTCATACAAGTCGCTCATACATGTGTAAAGTATAAACGTTCCTTAATGATAAATGGGATACTCCCTGCTGCTTTTATAATAATCTGAGTGGTATAATGCGTTTCTATCCTCCGCTCGTTTGAATTAGATGAGGTCTTCAACTAGGTTATCCTCACCTTCCCCAGACAAGTGCCGGTTCCTTGCATTACATTTCCGCCAACCTAACATCTCTCTTTCCGTATATTCTCACCCAACTCATGGTTAGATGGAGGAACAGTCCTGATAGCCTGACCCTCAGTCATGAAATAAAATGAATAACACTTCACTAGAATTCGGAAAAAGAACATAGAGTGCAAAGCTGGGATGTATGTAGAGGTGGACCAGGGAGTCTAAACTCTCATCGAACTAGTCGCCGTGAAGGTTTCCTTGTATTTTCTTCAGACGGCACTGCTACTGCCCGATTAGAGAGATAAATTGAGTGGGCGACAGGCGACCGCGTATTCACGTCTTCATTTAACTCGTTTTTTCATGTTTATACCATTCGTATGTGATTGATATTCGTATATGATTACTGTTTTTTATTTTCTTTAAATCAATAAGTTTTTTGCAAAATCTCGGATAAACCAAAAAGTAGCGTGGCAGGCGTGTTTGTGATTTTAGCTTTTCGTTTTGCCTGTCGTCCACGAACTTGTTCATCCACTCCTATATTATNAATTTGTTTTTTCAAGTTAATAAAAGCAAAAAGTCTTTGAAGATCAAGAAGCTATTTGGTAGAATATTCGATTTACAACAGTTTGTTGTGGGCGCTTTTGACTGTTTAGTTGCTGTATATTATATAGGTGGCAGGACTGCTCTACGGTGAGTGTCCGTTAAATGGGAGTTTAGATGCCCTGGGGTGGCATAAATTGAGGTACTGAACCCTTCCTCATTTCCTACAAATATGACAAAGAAATTTTCAATATCCCCTGTCTATCTCATATGATTTTACCATCGTCCAAGATCTAAATGTTTTCCTCGCGATTTTCTGATTGTGACGTGTAATATTTAAACTATTCCACATGGTTTCATGTCAGCTGTTCGACGTAAGAATCCACTTGTTTTCTATACCTTTAGCTGAGTAGGTATTTTTTCGAAGAATCATATGCACGGAAATTATCGTATGGTGGTTGGGCATGTACTTTTGAAAGATATAAACGGTGTCTACGTTTATATGAACAAAGTCTTCTTTTTGGACAATATCTTGTCTTTTGGCTGATCCATCTACGGGTATTTATCTTGTTTGTATTCATTAACTGGTGCTTTGTGGCAAAACAACATGTAATATTTAAAAAAAATTGAAGAAAAATCAAACGATATTGAATCCATAATACACTGAATAGTCTTATGAATAGCCTTGTCTTTATGAATCGTTCTCAATTTCCGGTTATTTAAACAAACATAAGCCCGTTTCGTTTAGATTAATGAAATACAAGACGAAATTTTGACATGGTCTCTACTAAACCTCCTGTTACCTTAGGTTAACAAATAGGCGTATACTTAAATAAGTCTTCAATACAACAGGTATCAATGCATAATTGGAATGATAAAGTCTCTTATCCAAGAGGTCTGTAGAGAGGAGATACAAATCTCCTAATTAGTTACAACTAGACAGAACTAAATGTCGCTGTGAACAATAATGACTTCAGTGGTCCTAAACCACACGCGCTCAGACGTCATACCCAAAGACGTCCTCTCGAGTTGTATCGGCTCAATTACTTCTGCTACACATTGCTTAAGGAGCAATTCTTATGCCTCACACTGCTCAAAGCGTAATTACTTATGTAATATCCGCGGCATGTTTTAAACGTTGTTTACATGAAGTTGTGAACATATATGAGTTAAAATTCGCCACGCAAATCGCTGATTCATGCTGAGCATATGAATTACTACCCATAGACCCATACATCCTTACTTTTATCCAGAACCGTTATGTTTTATAATTATGTGATGACGATATTTTTGTGATAAGAAATCACTACGTTTCGACTTCGCTTTACGTTTCTGAATCACCTGACGACGACTTAAAACGAAGCCGAAACGTAGTGATTTCTTATCACAAAATATATAGCATTCGTCCACAAAAGGTCGTAAGTCCTTCATTATTTATTTAAACATGTTAGTTAAATATTATCTTATTAATTTATTAATGAAGTATCTTAATATCTAAACGTAGGTTTCCGCGGCCGGAGTCAGTATGAACTTGTTTGTCCAGGACAAACGGCCTCTTAGTAGATAAAACTACCAACGTTTCGGCCATCATGCTGTGGCCTTCTTCAGGGCACTGTCAGAGTCGTACAGACCCAAGACGCTGTCGTACTCGAGTAGCACTTAGGTCTGTACAACTCTGACATTACCCTGAAGAAGGCAACAGCATGATGACCGAAACGTTGGTAGTATTATCTACTAAGACGCGCTTTGTCCCGGACAAACAAGTTCATATCTTAATATCTATTTCACGAGCTACTCATTAAGATAGAACAGTTACAAAATGTATTGAAATATTTTCGTACTTTTATTTTCAATATAGACAGACCTATTGATGACGAGGGGGTGAAGGAATTTGAAGAAGGTGGAGGAGGAATAAGATGGCACCGAATTTAAAATCTGCTCTAGACCCCCTTAAACCACTCAGCGGTTCTGCTTTTTCCTCCTGCCTCTAGATTTGCCTCATTCTCCAACCTCTCGACACCCGACTCGTGAGAAGACAGGAAATGTAAGAGTGGGGATGTGGGCAACTGAGCACGGGGACTACCAACCTTTGCTCACAAAATATTGCGCAACATGAAGCAAATTCGCACCTTGGCGATCAGTGACCTCGCAAGGTGATGTAACCTGCCACGAGGGACGGGCAGACTCAAAAAAACTTACACGTGCTTATACGACTTCATCAGGAATGTTAGTAGTCACTGCTGGTACATTAACTACTACTATTAATGTTCTTCTACCCTGGGAAATGAAAACTGGAACGCAGTTGTCAAAGAGTTCCTTTTCAATTCCACACAAACCAGTGACGTGACGCTATCCACTGCTATAGGAACAATCCAGATTAATAAAAGTGAATTAATTGGAATGTCTGTGGTATGGGAATCGGAAATCGATGAAATTATTAGAAATATCGAAGCACACTTCCTAAAGGTTATTTCAATTAAAATGCAAAGTATGATTAATATTGCAGAACTAGTAGATAAAAATAGTGGTTGCTAATGAGTGGATATGAATCTTGACTCGCATGACTGTCGAGTATGAAGCTTATTCATGTGTCTGCGTTACGTGAGGAGGACAAGCCACTGAAAGTTATGTACGTCAACGGGACAATATAAAGGCTTTGAAGTTAGAACATTCTTTTCAAGCACATAACCTAAAAGTGAAATGAAAACAAAAAATTCAGAGGTCTTAATTATGCGCTTTGTTTGTTAAGCATTCTGCGCTAGGTGTACTGTCTTCTGTTCGGATTTTGAAATAATTCGTAATTAGTACATATTAGCATACAATACTAAAAACTGTGTGCATTTTGTAGGTTTCCGTAGTGGTAAATAATGCAATAGCACGAAACTCGAGAAATATGGAAACTCACAAATGAATTTAGAGAAGTATGTAAGAACTTCAAACAACGACGGGCAAAATCAGCTAAAAAGTCCAGATTTGTTGATCGGTGTTTTATTACCCTTTGTAGGGTAAACTACATCAATTCACATCGTCAATTTTTCTTGTTTAACAATGGAAATAAAAAATTTTTTTTTAAAGTTTAATTTGTGAATTGTATTAAAATTTTGAATGCCCTGTAAAGATTGTTTTGAAATACCGAGAGACGCGAGGTAAATTATTAAATGTCTCTTTCAAGTAAAAGTTGGAAATTAATTTATAACTTGATTCGTTTCAAGAAAATCATTTCCTCTGCGCAAGTGGACATATTGACTGAACTCAATTTTTCTTTTCGTGCTTTGGGTAATTGACAAAATATCCTTCTTACGAAAGTGGTAGCAGCCAACAATATCACTGTTGTTCAAGATAATCCTGCACCACCCCTCCAGTTCTCCAGAGTTCAATTTATGTTGTATTTATGCATTAAAATATATCCCACTGATTTGACAAAGATCCCACTGATTTGGTAAAAGATTGGATTTTACTATTAACTACTTCGCTGTAAAATGTTTGATTCAATCCAAGATTTCAGTTGTGTATCTCTTTCTCTGTTGCAAAATAAAAATCAATTCATTATGAAGTACGGGTCAGATATGGTCCATTGCTCACAAAACACAATCTAAGAAGTTGTTTTTATGAATATTTTTAAAAAAAAAGAGACCTCTTTATACGGTTAATGTAACGAATATAGGATACGTAATACTGCGAAGTGTTGCGCAAGGAGTTATCAAATATAATATTTGGAAGGTGATCCTAAAAACTACAACTTTGAGATGAAGAATGAATCAAACAGTGACTTCTCTTACAGAACTGGTTCTACCTCATTAACAAACATACTTGAAGAATAACTGCTAGATTATAATTATTAATGCCTCTAATTATAATTGTTCAAATTAAATTAATAATAAAATATTAATACTTCAACATTTTAAATACCAATCATATGCATTCACATATTACAGAATTATAGCAACATTTTTTTGAAAGTCTTCAAATTAAAATCTTTCCTACGTCATCATCAAGCACGTGCATGAAATATATATACAAAGGATTCAATATCAATAAACTTGATATCTGGGGGTTCCAGAGTCGATAACTGCCGCCTACGTTTAACAAGAAATCTTTCATGCACTTTTTATCCCCTCTCGTGACTACACACTGGAAACAAGGTGGATGGCTGAAATTCGCACTATCATTAAACCACTATACTAACTTTTTGCTCCATTGAATCTGTTAGCAAAAGTTCATGTTCCTCAATTTTCTTGATTACCCGGAGATAATTCGACACAGACTGACTCGGACAAAATTCTACAGTTGGTTCCAATAACTCTCGAAAAGTTCCATTTTGCAAATAATATGTCTTGAGACATTAGGAAAGTTTTTTAATAAAAAATAAATAAATGTTAACTCCGAATTTTGGGAGGTGAAGTTATAATTATGTAGATTTGTTTCGATTTTACAAATAGCAAAATTTTAAGACGAACATGAGAATACTAATCATGGAGTGCGTTAATCAATGGAAATTCTTTACCATGTGTAATTATAAGGATGGGATCATGAGTTTTGGTCATTAAAACATACATTTGATTAACAATATTTCGACTTTTGCAAAAATCAAAATTTTCCGGATGTAGTTGTAACACAGCTTCGAGATTATTTTGAAGTTAAGATTCTGCTACAAACAAATTAAGAGCCGTGTACCGGAACTCAATTGTCAACTAGTTCCTTGCTTTTGACGAACAAGATGTGAAGATAAACAAATAGTATTTAATAGCAACCTACTTTGCCTCGGTTGTCAAACAGTCATGCAGTAATGCAAGACCGTTACTTGAGTCGCGCTAAATTTCCAAACAAACCTCAAGGAAAGTTTTTTTCTCATGACTCTAATGGATGAGTGTTTCTTGGGTGCAAATGAACTGTTTGAGTCGTGAATTCGCTGTTGGAGGAAATTTCCGTAGACTGTGCGGTCGAGTCAGTGAACGATTTCGAGGAAATGCAGAAGAATGGCTCTCACTTTCAAGGGGGTCAATTATCAAAAACTCGTTCGTTTCCTAACACAAAAACTCATCCCGGTTCTCTTCCATGGTTAAGTGAAAATATGGTTTTGAAAAAAAACGAACATAATCATTATTACAGAAAATTTAAAGAAGAAATAATTGTTTCAGTTTATAGCTTCTCCTTTACGATTGTGGTCAAATTTGTTCGTGTTTGGACTCTTTTTTCATGTAGGTCGCAATGGCAGTAGGTTATTTAACTTATAAATTAAAATTCTTACAATGGCTGCTTTAACTGAAACACTGTAATGTAGCACTACTTCCTTGCAAAAGACACATATTTATTTCTTATTAGAAGTTTTATGTCCCTGATACAATGTAAGAAAATTGTATGTTTACTATTATATTAATATTTCGGTCGTGCATTCCTTATTTGTGCCGAAAAGTGTTATTCACTTACGAAACAACTACTGCTGTGTAGATGGACTTTTATCTTGGCCAAGACGGGGAGTGAATCGCATCAACCAATAATTAGTAGGTAAGAGATCTAAATGAATTATAAAATATCACAATCATTCCGTCCCCGTGAAATGACGACCCTGTGTAGAGAAAAACAATATACTTCACTCTCTCGAAGTATAAAAAGGATTCATTTAAGTCAAAATGACAGAAAATGTACATGGTTAAAAACTATTGATATAAAAAACAAATAATTGTTTAGAGACAGTTATCGGTATATGAGTTATTGTTACACGCCGTTATCATCGTAGTTTCAATAATATTTGATTAAAATGAAAAAGAATTTAACGCATACTTATTATGGTGGTATTTTTTATCTCGGTTCGGGTTTTTCTCCGATTTTTCATACGGCACATAGATCGGGGTTGATGGAATGGTACGTCACTTGCCTACAGAGAGTGAATAATAATTTTTCTCAATCAATATGCATATTCCCCATGAACCGAGGTGTAGTGCCAAATCGGGTAAGTGAGATTTCTCATGTTGGAGCAGTTAGTATAGGAAAGCCAACATTTCGTCCAGTTAAGTGCAAAAAAATCAATATCAACGTTCATTTAGGTATACTATTTTTAAATAAAAAGTGGTTTGTGACATTTAATTTCTTTTCAAACATTTACATACTTTAGAATCATAGTAGGTGCTATATGAAATGGGAGGGAATGTTATTAATACATTTGTTATAATTAGTCTTAAATTTTGATTGATTTTTATAGCAACGATTTATTTTGGGAATAATAAATTGGTAACAGCACGTACTTGTTGAATATTTTCTTTTAGAAATATTAAATTCTCCACGGTCTTTGTGCCCTTCATCGGAGTAGATGGAATAGTTCCTTGGCCCGAGAATAAACCCGAGAATAAACAAGTTTCTTACCCTTTCGTGGTCATACACAGCTTGTAACTGATTTTTGGCATTAAATTTGTCAGTACATTTATTTTAAGACAATAAATTTATTTATATACAAGGTGGCAGAGTATTGAAAAGTCTGAAAAACTTGGAATGGTCAGGGTAAAGTCAGAGACAGTGCGATATTTGTATGAAACAAAAATGCGTTAAACTTTTTTGTCTAAATATATTTAAGAATTCAAAAATAACCATTTCTATCAACTCAAAGAACTGAAATGATTTCAAATTATATTATTACTTTTATACCTCTAGTTGCTACTTAATACTTTTTGATGTGCATATTTACCAAGAAAAAGAATATTAGACAATGTTTTATTCGAAAAAGATTGCGGAAAATAAAAATTTTATGCTCATTTGTCGTTCTCTTGGTAATTGATCTTACACGAATAAGAAACAGACATTCTTATTTCATTTAAAGTATAATTGAAATTGCTCGTTCGATGTAAATTACATGTGATAAACTCACATAAATAAATAAACAAACTTGTTCTTACGCAATTTTGAAAACTGTTAAAATTAGCTAGTAATTTACGAATCATACAGTTATTGGTAACCTATATTATAATGTGAACACATTTTAACTAGAAAACAAATTTGCAAAGTCAGGGAAATTGGTTGTAGAGAAATACAGGGCACCCTGATAAATTGATAAGAGCTACTATTCGCAGAGGAACTCCGCTCCTACCACGAAAGCAGTGCGGGAGCGACGCTTCCGCGCGCCCCCACTCCACTCCACCTTTGATTTTCTTTACGTTTTAATCGCACCGTTTTGTTGTCAGTTTGAGTTTCCGTAATTCGTTTGTCTGACGTACGTCCATGACGATGCACACGGAAATGATGTCACAGGAAGCGCTTGCTCGCCAAGGACGGACGCGAGAAAATAAGTATTATCTGCAAAAATAACTCTTCTCATTATGTGAGATTAATTTGAGTTATTCTTGGAGGAAATTGAGAAGTGATAATGGATTCGATATACTGGAGTAAATTCATCCACGAAATTCAAAATTACAATGGGTTATTCGCAGCACTTGAAGAAAACATTGGGTATACTAGCATCATAAATCCAGGGAGAATATCAATTTTACTTAATTTGGAATAATTACAGAATAAATAAAATTACAGTCTGCAAAATTTTCGGAGATTCTACATAACGATTTTTTTTCTGGGGTCTTTAGGGTTCGTCAGCGTCAAGGTCATTAGAGCCCTTTTTGTTTTGTTCATCATTTCTTCTATTCGCTTCTGAAGGAAACAAACCTTTTTTAAATTATGGAAATTCTAAGTGTTTATGAAAGAAAAAACCCACCAATAGCATGACCCCGAGCTCGATTCGAAGGACGACTATATACAGAGAAATAATTGGGAATCTTGACCAAGAAATCGGAGCAAACTTGGGACGAGACTTAATCTGTAATATATTCCCAGATTTCGTAGAAAATATTGTCCAGATAGCCGAATAAATCCTAAGTCATGTAGGCAAAAAGTTGTCAAAGGAAACGATTTCCTATGTTGCCTCCGAGTTAATTACATAAGCTTGATGTCGAGTCTCATCCCCATTTAACGCTTCACATTCCAAGGAATTCTTCAGAAATATATTGCAAAAATTGTCCATAACAAACTTCTAGTTAAACACGTAATTTATTTATGTAGGTAATTTTAATATGTAAAAGTGTTATAAATTAAACTTTTTCTTGGTGGTAACACTAATTAATTTATAATCAATTTCATGATTATGGCCTTTTGAATAGACATTTACACTTATTTAAAACACCACGTTTCAGCTCTGTCATTATCAAGTACACCAAAATGTTACTCTTATGTTGCTAAGAAAATTCAATATTAATAAAATTTACGTGCACATCATTATGATAAATCTTATTATTCGGATTGAAGCGTAGGTTTTTTTCTTGGAGCTTTAAGGCTCGCCAACGTCAAGGTCATTAGGGCATAAATGTAATTGTTGTCTACTAAAATATCGTAAAACACGAATTTATTCATATATTAATTATTATTACCAACAAGAGATCATTTCCGTCTCTACGATTTCTTCGTGTTTTATTTTGTGTAAGTGCACAGAATTTTTGGGAAAGTTAATTCTGTTGTTCTGGAGTCTCCCTGCGATATTCATGGGCATGCATGCACGTTCCATGCCGTAAAAGTAGGTGTTACGACTTATCCCCGTATTTATTGTTTAGAGGGGACAAAACAAAGGGGATTCCCTTTTGACAAAGGAAAAAAAGAATCACGCTCTGTTTCTCATCATTTCCTGGTCCATCCCCTTCCCCTCCCCCGTCTCCCGCTGCAGATGGTCATCATCCACGTCATCACGAATGATCCTGCACAGAACTTGCATAGCGGGCAGTGGCGGAAGGAAAACTTGAGAATGGATTCCGTTCCGGCACGAAACGTCATCTGTGGACAAAGAGCTATGCAAGTCGCCATGACATAATTTTCTGGGTCTCTCCATTGATGCAATACGCAATTGACGTGCGTGACGGTCTAGCACATAATGATATAATCCTGAATATGAACACGCTCTTTACATTGGATACAATAAGTGACATTATTCACGACTACAATCATAATTAAATTGAAATTATAAAATCGACCTTTTCATAGACAATTGTTTATTATTGTCACAACGTTTCAGCTGTAGATTGCTGCCATCGTCAGATGAATGTTGTTTATATGTTCAATCACATGCGTTCACCTGATGATAGCAGCAATCTACAGCTGAAACGTTGTGACATATAATTAAAAAAAATTGTCTACAAAAAAGTTGGATATAATAATATTCAAAACTAATTTATTCATTAATTTATGATACAATTAACTCCCAACGTTTCAGTTGTATTCTAAAGACATTTAGGGCTTGTTAGATTACTTAATAGCACCTCTTCCAAGCAATCATTCCCTGAATACGCCAATATGATCAACTATGTCCAAGATCCTATGAATATTATTACACTTTTCTCTATTGTGCATGCACTAATTTAATAATTGTCTTGCAGATAGCTATGCGAGAAACCACATGTACCATGGATCGTATTCTCCATATTCGTTTGTATTATTTTATTTGTTTAATTCATTTTTGTCATCCTGACACATCCGTTTTTGGATCATTTTACGATTCATTACAAGCTAAGAGTGCATTTTGCTTTAACTTCATACTACATTAATCCGAATAAACCCACGGCAAAGGCGGTCATCCAGATAATTTTTACTATAAGACCTCTTTTTACTACAGATCAACGTTTCTCAACCTACGGGTCCACAAAAATTTTATAACGTAAGGGGCGAGGATGAAATACATCATTATAAGAACATCCTCCACTTTCGAATGATTCAATAAGCTTACTGTTGCCATTCGCCACATGTTCGAGTAGAAAGAGATTTTCCTCAGTAGAACAGACAGAAATGGTGCACTCCGATTTACGACTCAAGTTAATAGCAACTGAACTCAACGTAATTCGGATTGAAAAATCTGGAGTGTTCCCCACGCAACTTTCCAATTACAATTCATATTAAACACTCATGGCACTAAACACTCGATATGACACTAAGAAATTAAACAAAAGTTACAAACACTTCAAACCACGAAATAATACTATATTATAATTATTAAACAAGATGACACATTTCAACGAGATCGGTTTCAAAATAATTAATATCACAATACATGGTAAAATCTAAAAAATCACAAAAACATAATCAAGAATATATTGCATGAATTATCTTCCACCTTAAACTCTTTGCAATAGTCTTAACTTTTCGCTGTATTTCAAAAAACGGTGTGACGTTCAGGAATGCGGTTTAGCAATATGTGCGCAGTAGTAACTGACCTATCAAAATGCTTCTATGAATATTTTAACAATTTTTTAATATTAAGAAACCGGAGGGGGAGCGCAGTGTGTAAATGAACTCAGAATGAACTGTTCAGAAATAGGCTTCTATTCTCAACGCATTCAAAGTGAAATCTCGAGTTTCGTTTCGATACATCAATTTGTTCAAAAGTTATCGGGGGAACAAAATTCTTAACATACATACATACGACATTGGATATTTGAAAATAGACTCTCCTGGACCCAATTCGCAAAGATCCCAAGAGATCTCAAAGTTTTTTTTCGATCGATTACAATACTTTCCTCACACATTCGGTGTAACTGGGAAGTAGAAACAAACGGCTGGACCCACGATCACACGTTGACAAAAGAAATAGTATATACAACGCAGAAGAAGATGGAAAGAATAATACGTAACGGCAAGATACTTCAACACAGGATTTCCTGATATTTCGCACTTTATATCTTAACCGTAAGTCTTTTTTAAGACGAACAATTAAAAATTGGTCTCGTCGTGTTCCTGTTTGTTTCAAAACTGCTTTGCTGCCTTGAAGACGTGCTATTTTACTAAAAGACTCCGTATAAGAATGTTATGCAACGAAAAATGCTAAAATGCTAAAGAAGACCAGGGGTGTAGTGTCAAATCTCGATTTCCGATGTCGGAGTGGTTACTACATACTAAGCAACGCTCTACCAATTATGGCGGTCCGGGAGTATTCCTACTTCCTCAAACTTGTACATGTAATACAAATATTAAAAAGTTAAAATATAAGATCACTATTCCTTCGAAATTTAAGGTCTACCCAACAAGTATATCAACCTGATCAAAGAGGGATACAACAATTTTAGCTGTAGACTTCTACACAATGGTCAACTATCTGAACCCTTCGCTACATCAACAGGGGTAAGACAAAGATGCCGCCTGTCACCTCTTCTTTTTATACTAGCGTTAGATAGAGTGTTGAAAAGAACGACGCAGGGAGAATACCGAGGGATTCAGTGGAAACTGAACCAACACCTGGAAGAATTAGTGTACGCAGATGACATATGCCTACTATCCCGTAAGTACTATCATATGCAGGCAAAATTAGATGACCTCAGTAGAGAATCCAGAAAAATGGGACTTCAGATAAGCAGCTCCAAAACAGAAGAAATGCGACTGAGCCATAATTCGCAGAGGGCTATTACCATGGAAGAAACGTTGTAAAGAATGTGTCAAACTTTTGTTATCTGGGAAGTATGGAGTCAGAGGATGGAGGAGCCACCCTAGATGTTTGCACAAGGATTCAGGAGCAAGGGGCACATTTGCAAGACTAAGGAAAACTTGGCTGTCCAACAACTTAAGCTTAATTACGAAGATCAAAATATATAATGCTTGTGTTAAATCTGTCCTGCTGTATGGTTGTGAAACTTGGTTGGTCACCACTGCAATAAAAAGGAAACTTCAAAGTTTCATAAATAGATGTCTAAGATACATCTTAAAAGTATGGTGGCCAGCATTATTTCCAATAAAGATCTCAATGAAAACAGGACAAATGGATATCAATAAAGAAATCTGCAAGCGGAAATTTGGTTGGATTGGACACACACTTAGAAAAGACGATGAAGAACCATCGAAAAGTGCCCTGGTGTGGAACCCTCCAGGGTCCAGAAAAGATGAGCTGGAGAAGATCCATCTTGAAAGAAGCTGGCAAAAGTTGGAATGAGATGCGAACGATGGCAGCAGATGGGGGGAGATGTAGAAATTTTGTGGACGACCTTTTTGCTCCAAATAGAAGACAATGGACATTATTATTATTCCCTCACAGTTTGGAAATTATTTTTTGTAAAGATACATTTTTGATATTTAGTCCAAATAACATATATTAATCCCCTAGCATCCACGGAAAAGAGTGGGAACGGGCGACAGGTAAAAATTATCAAATAGTCTGATATTGATGTTGGATACATCACTATTGGTGTGTCAAAAGGGAAGATTTACACTCTCTATGCACCATAAGTCCAAGATCACCCCTTATGAGGGAATATACTCCCCTTGGTTGGGGGATGAAATGTAAATATAATCGAAAACGACTTATAGTTGTTATCACTGTTGTGATCATAGTTTTAAGGGCGGCTGAAACTAGAAGTGACATTCTCGAAGATCCCAAATTCCAAAATCAACCCGTTTCCATCCCTTACTTCCAAGGGAAGCGAATGTTATTTATAAATAATATAAAATGATAGACATCAGTGACGAATTTTCAGTTATCGATATTGCTGAGTTGATTATAACGTTCTGATATAGTATAATACTCTCTCTTGGGTAAGCAATATCAATTCACAATACCAATTTTTCTTGGAATGTTGGTGTAATTTTTTTGTATTTTTTAACAATTGAAATAAATAATTTTATTTTATTTTTGTTTTAGTTGTGAATTTTATTAAAATCTTGAATATCTAGTAATAATTGTTTTAAGTTTCTTTTCAAATTCCTGGTGTCTTCAGTTAGTTCTGCTAACCTGATGAATAAAGCGTTAAAGTTTTATTGTGATTCTTAGTGTGTTTTATTGACAATACCTGCATGTTATCCTCATTTGACAATATTCCACAGCGTTGTTTTAATAAGTTTTCTTGCGTCACATACAAACGTAAGACTGATTCAAACAGAGGAAAAAAACTAGAGCAGAAAACAAGGAAAGGTTTAAAACGAAGAATTAATACTGAATAAGGATGTACGTCTCCTTTGGTATTTTTAAAGATGAGTGTTATTGACAGGGAAAACATAATTATGCAGATGAAGATGTCAAAAGAATGTGAACAATTTGGTTTCAAATCATTTGGTTCTAAATCATATTCACGAAAGACTTAAACCAACACACTCACAAAACATATTTATGTTTTTATTGCAATTTTGTGTTTAGCGATTAGAAAACTACCGAAGACAGAAAAAAAATTCGCCGCACTATTCAGTATACCTAGTCCTTTTGAGACCCAGGAGATAGAACTTCACTGCGGTCCCATACAACTATGACAATGGTTAACAGCTATCCTCTGGCAATTCTGTATCCAGAAAAATTTAAGGACTAAGAAATGTTACGATTTTCAATATATAAGGGAAACCATATACAAAGGAAAAATAAGCGTAGACTTACATCTACACAAACGTTGTAGTTTTCTGAGTAACGTATATGTTGCCACAACTTTTTTAAATAATAATAATAATAATAATTTATTAGTCTGCAAGTGAGCAATGCTCGGTGGCAGATAGAAAAGAATACATACATAATACAAAAATACGAAGTTAAAAAACAAATCATCAATATCTATAAAAACACACAAACGGAAAATATGATTAGAAAATTACTACACATGGTTACAACAAGAAAGAAATTAGTTTTAAGAAATTAATTTCTACATGAGGCTCATATGTACTATATTCACATACATACACAAACACATTTTCGCTTACAAACAGTTACAGAAACACACTCATTCGTACAAACACGCTCAATATACACACATATGTCATTACTCCACCTATACCCTTAGCGTAAAAGTAATTGCTATAACACAAATAAAAGAAATTAATAACTATAAAAAATAAAACCAAAACAGAGTTACTGAGAGTCTTCACTTCATTACTTTCACTCTGAGCATTTTATATACCCCTAGACTCCAATCACTTCACTATACTTCACTGCACTTCACATATGTTCCTTCAACGAAGCAAGAAGACGGTTGCGGAAACATTTTACTCTTTTTTGTAAGTTCGAAAATTTTGCTGCAGGTGAGACAAGCAAGTAAAACATGAATTGTACAAAGACACCAACTTGTTTTGTGTTTTTATTATAAATATATCACGAAATAAATAAAATAATAATAAATACCTTTTTAAAGACAAGCTTTTCTTTAAACTTTGAACTAAAACATATATTTTTCTTAAGGTACTGCAATGCCAAATGCTGATACCTCCATACTTATTTCACACTAATATATCCTGATAAAATAAACGTACTCACTATTATTATCGCTGAAAATTATTTAATATTTTTTGTCGAATCATTTGTTTTCAAACAGCTTGTCGCATGAATTGTAATGAAAATACATACTGTCCTATCACTGTCCTATGAAATCAATTGGTATCTGCTTTTATGAACATTTTGCACGACAAGCTACTTTATTTTTGATATTTTAAGAAATTCCTTCTTGATTCGCAAAAGACGTCAGTTTAATGCAGTTAAGTTCAATAATAGTTATTAGAGAAATCGCACATCTACATTTACTGTAAAATCATCTAAAGCACCTCTATACAGAATGTTGAAAAATTTTCTTGTGTATTCTGAAGTTTCTTATGCTCATCATTCCCTAAAAACTAAATGCATCCAGTCGCTTATATATGGTCATCCTCATTTTTTAAATACACTATAACAAGGTGCCATCCCTATCAGCTCCTATTTTTCCACCTGTGCTTGCAAGTACTTCAATATTTTCGCAGTCTAATATCATGAGCCAATGCTCTTGAGTAACTGGAAGAGTATGGATGAATATCTTTTTTTGAAATTTATCTGGAATTATCAGGAAAAAACTATCTCAACGTTTTATTTCTGATTTGTAACACAACACTTCATGAGTGCGAAATACTTCAATAAATAAAATAAATAATAATAATATTAATACTTTCTATTATTATTATTCCGAAAGTGAGCAATGCGCGGTAAAAGACACAAAGACGTATTCTTAATAACATACTTAATAAGAGTTTACATAATACTTCAGTACACATAAAAGCAAAATAAGAAAATAACATAGTAAAGAGCGAGGCTTGGCATAATAACATAATATTTCAAGAAGTTAAAGTGCGAGGTTTGGAGCTGCATGCTTGGCTTCACTAAATGCAGTACAGGTTGACCAGACTATACCTTAAGTAATATATTCCAAGGTTAACAATGTATAATAAAAATAGTTTGTACCTCGGGAACTCTTGTTATTCGGATTCAAAGCTTCGAAAACAGGTTATCAGTAAGCAGTGATATCCGGCTATTTTAAGTGCCCAAATTAGCCTAAATTATGTAAACTAACAGGCTGCACTTGAGTTAATTCTACGGGAAAAACTAGATCACGAAAAAATAGTAAAATTTCATGGAGATCGAGAAAACTAAGATCCTCAGTCAAGATTCAATAGATTCAGACGTAGAAGATTCTGCTTTTTCTCCGACAAGGTTTCATGAATATATTGAACGTGGATGTAATCTGTCAACTTGTTAATGTTTTTATCTGCTGTTCACATTTAATTGTCCGGAACATTTTCTGTGTCAAGTCTTACGTTTAATAAGTGAAGTTACTGTGGGACTTAACTCGTATAGTAAATTATTTTGATTTGAATTATTATAAATTGTTGAATGCGTAATTTCTGAAGAACAAATTATAGTTATCAAATATTGGCTGTTTTATGTAACAATTTTAGTGAACTAAACTCAATAATCAACTAAAAATTTAACTAATCAAATTCTACACGTGCGTAATACATTGGAAATATTTCAGGAAACTATTTCTTCCAAGATTCATTTCAATATCTGATTTTTAGTTTCCAATCCCCTTCTCGTAATGTTGGATCGCGTCAGATTTTTGTGCATACTCAAAAATTATAACTGTTGCCTTTCCCCGTGATAGTCTCATTTCATCGCCATACTCCTCAAATTTCTTCATTGCTACTTTACAGCGTATCTCCAAGATTGTTCTCGTATCACCTTCAATAAAAATAACTATGCCATCAGTTACAAAAGGTATTTCTTCATAACGCATCCTATTAACAAAATGTTAACAACAACATTCCACAGAGAAGTCTCAGATTGCCTGCCCGAGGACATCTTAAGTTTATCTTCTTTATTATCATTTCTCACCTATACCCATCATGACATATCTACCTGAGAAATTATATCTTATTATTCTCAGGATATCATCATCAATACCTAGATATCTGAAGCTACTAATATTCCATTCCACTCTGGCAAATGCACCTCTGAAATCTATCAAGGTAGCCGTGATATATCCTTTCAAACATGGTTTCGTGATATTTTGCGAGCAGCAGAATGAAAACTGGAATAGGCAGCACAGCAAAAATTTGATTCAATTGACACAGAAAAACTGCCAACCTCGTTTATTCCGTAAAATCCAGTAGACAAATAGTATAAAGAAGAATCATATTTAGACTCATATTTCTTTAATAGCATATTTTTAATACAATTAAACTGCAAATACAATCCTAACTTAGATGCCAACTACAAGGGTGATATTTCGTCCATTACACACAATGCAGCAGTTTTGCTATGAAATTGTCAGTGACATTTTTCTTGCTCTGTTGCTAAATTAACGTTATTTAATTTCCTGTTATGTTTCTTTGTAAAATTTGTTACACTTAACGAAGACACAAAATTGGGTTGAAACGTTGCGTTCCTTGACACGTTTACAATAAATATTGTGTGGAGTCCAACAAAGGTCGTATAACCACTAATATCAAGAGTTGATAGTGGAATCCGTGTATTACGCCAGACTAAACTCAACCGTCATGGAAGAAAGAGTAACAATAATTGAAAACTAATTTTGAAGTATAAAAATATGAAAATTGCATCGGAACCATAGTTTTCGAGTTGAGATGGAGGATACACACCAATACTATCAAATCAACGTTAACCAAGATTCTCACTAAAAATTAATAAATTTACCGCGATAAAACGGATAAAATCGCCGCGAGCAAAGTAAACGTGAGATAGGGGCAAAACTAATATACAAAAGTAATGAAAAACAGACATTTTAATGACTTGACTAATATTTCTCGGAAGAACTAACGTAAGAGTCACCCATATTACTGTTAAATCCTGGATCGTTCTCGAGGATGGAGAGCACGTTTTAGTATCCGCCCCGCGTATCCTCCCTGGACGCGTCAACGCAGGATGGTTCTGCTGCTTGAAGCCCGTGGCAGTTTCCTCGCGAAATCCGCGTTCCGTTCGCTGACCTCCTCACGCGATTTGTTTTTGCCACCGACACACTTACACTGCCTCTAGCAGACAAGGGAAATCTATTATATTCTCCTCTATGGTAAGCGTTAGTTTAACCCTTAACTGTATTCGCAAGTAAAACTACCATTAGTGACTTCAGGGTAGTTATCTACCCCTAAACACAAAAACCGTCTAAAAAGTAATTGTTTTTGTTGTTTTATTTTCGATTAATTAATAGATTAATCATGTTACGTCGAATGAAAATGGGAGACGGGACCGGGATTCGAACCCGGGACCTTGAGCTCTACGCGCTCATGCNCTTTCTTTAAAATGTAACAAATATCTTAATAACAAGTACTTACATTAGTGGTCGAAATGTTATATCTTATGAGTTTGTTTCATAGACAAATAATACGTACTCATATAATAATAAAAAACATGTTTTGATATGAAGTAAAGATAAATTAAGTAAATTATAAAGAAATAAATTAACAATGACTTTCTATAAAAATAAGAACAATTCTGGCTCTTGTAACAAAATTGTAAGCTAAGAACCACTGAATCTACTACTATTAACGTCCATTATATAATCTAATAAAATAAAAAATTAAAAACTTCATTATTATCTGGTTTATACAATACAATATTATAACATGTTTGGCTTTATGCTTTTTTGTAAACATATTTTGTGTTTATATTTATGTATATATCATGTTCATTTGTCCTGTTGTTATGTTTATTGTTATAATTTGCTACTACGTGATCGACCTGACGACAGCGTAAATCCAAGTCGAAACGCAGTGAACTCTTCACAGAATATGTAAATATTATTCGTCTATATAAAGGTTCGTAAGTTTTTAATTATTTATACAATTGAATGAACTACAAGAATATTATTATTTATGTGTATAATATAAAATCTGTGGAAATATAGCCGGTACCATCACTACATGGAGGCAGAATGGCGACGTTACCCTAGGAACGGAATTATAAACCAAAAAGTGACGGGTGGGGTAGAAATCTACTCCACGAATCACTGACGTAACTATCCAAGTCGGGACCCTCGGGAAAATGTAACTTGGAGCCCTTAGTGCCAGTGGTTTCAGTATTTTAATACAGTTAAATTTAGAAATATATTTTATGATTTTCAATGCAAAAATACTACCTATACATTAGTAACTGTTTATTTATTTAATGGAATAATATTCAAGAACCATATATTCTTAAATGCGATAATCTAATGATACATTTACATTTTCATGCGATGTACTTTCGTTTGAGCAAGAGTATTAACTCACTGATCTAATCAGCGTCTTAAATATTTTGTAACCTCATATTCGATGGATAAAACAATTAAACCACTGAAATGTGTCTCGGTTCAAATAATTTTTAAGTGATTTTTGACGAGCTTCAGTTTTGGAAATGACCGTTCTGAATTCACAACTGTAACTTTTAGTTTAAATATCATGACAACTGTACACCATTCGGAAAACTGTCCGACAACGTTAATGATCAATTAGTAAAAATTTAACTTATAAAAAAAGTTCGTTGAATAATTGTGAGTATATTACGTAAAATAATGTTTTTTAATAATAAAAAAATCTTTTGTATACAGAAACCTCTTAAATTGTGGTGAACCGCACCGCCAGGTAACAGATTAATTATGTTTTGTTGAATTAAAAAGGACATCTCGGTCTCGTCTCCCATTTTTATTCAACATAACATAATTAATCAAAATTATTTTGTTAGAATAATAAATTTTTCTTCACGAACGGTTAAAACCATGAAGAAGACCCGCTATTACTTCTAGAGGTAGTGGGGGCATCAAACTATGGCTCCCCGGGTAATGTCCGGGTGTAGAGGGGGCTTATTCCGCACTGTCACGATTGTAGTCATGGTTTAATCCTCATTTTGCTGAAACGCATTAGACTCACATTCAAATGCCGTTCTTTGTACAGTGACAGGTGGATGACAGTTCACGACGATAGCTGCATCTAAAGGTGTCCCTGCACAGTCGAAGTTATTCGGCACACTAGTTTGACACGTTGGACGCTAGGTTGAGTAACTTGTCTCAAACTTGTCTTGACGCGATCGGATTCGCAATAAGTTTGAACGCTTATAGGAGCCTTAAAGCTCTAAAACGCCAATGATATTTTCCTCTTAATACTTTTCAATCTTAATAATAAGGTAGGTTTCGACCAAAGAACTAAATCGTTGAACGTTTAAAATTTACGAATAGATGCAATACTACGTGTTTATATCGATTTAAACTTTTAAACCACACATTACGCAGGTCATTTAAGCAAGAAATATGCGATTCAGCAGGTGGATAAAAGACCAATTCTCGATATCATTAAGAGATATAAGGACATGAAAGAAAAGAAAAACGTTATAAAAGGAAAATGAAATAGCTTCCTGAAATGTCTGCATCTAATTGCTCTATTATACCTACTAACACAAGACCCAACAACAACAACATACTGGTAGATCGTAAATCTTAAAAGAGAATAATAATCATAGACATTTATTGAATAGTAATTTGATGACTTTAGATAAAAATAACGCACATAATAAAACACACTGAACATGTTTTTACTAACCTTTAACAGAACACTTCTTCTTCTGGATGTCTTGTATCATATGTGGATTCCGATGCGAGTAGCTCTAGCCACTGCTCGTTTGCTGTAGAACCACCCAACAAAACCTTCAGCGTCGTCTTTTTTCCACAGCCATGAAGTGACCTCACCGCTTCCAAGGATTTCCCTGATGGACATCCAATGAGGTTAACAACCTTAATGGACCCTCGCGTACAAAAGACGGTCCTCGTGGTTGTATTCTGGGAAAAATAGTGGCGCTTGATGAGAAGCAGGCTCCGTAATTATCCCAATTATTTGTATGTGCTCATCACGTTTCTTCAAATAAATATACCAGATTCAGATTATCCAATAAACAAAACCAGGCATTAGCTTGGGATCCTCAATTCCAAAGAGTCCTATAAAATTTTGAAATGTAGATATATAATTTAAGAGAAACAAAATTTCTAACTCTTTTATCATTGGCAAAACCAAATGTACAAGAATGCAAAGATTGGTAATTTTAGTCACAAATCTATCTTTTAATCTGTTTATAAAGGTAGACTAATTTGGTGATAAAAAATGTATCTCAGATAATTCATTTTCTTATTATTAATATTATTATTATTTCAAATAATTTACAAACCTTTTTTGTATCGTAAAAATTGCTCTTTGATTCTTTTGTCGCACATGACAGATTGGCGGAGTGTTCATTTTCATAATTGAAAAAGGTTGTAAGTCTCGCAAAAAGCTACAGTTTGTCAAGAACGCTTAGAAATGTTGAGTATTCTGTCAACTGAGTCGGATTTAAAATAAATGAACAAGGGTAAAAGAAGAGTGTAGAAATGTTAAAGATCTAAACCCTGGTACTGGCTTTGTGCTAAGATTCAGGGTAAAGACGAAAATTAATAAAGAATGGCTATTGAATGGATATTCCCCGTAAATTAAACAAGAAGGAGATAATCGATGGGTTCATCAATCAGAAGTGCAGAAAAAATAATTTTTGAATAATGTATGAAATTATATGGAATTTCATGTACGTTTACGTATTATATATGTTGATGAAACAAAAATTAAAAAAGTATATAAACTTTGATAACAAGTTTATCGTTGTTTTATTTCGTAAGAGGTAGTGTTTCAGAACGAGGGATGACAACTCAATTTCGAGGAAAAAGGGCCCCTAACTTAGCAAATGCCGACAACCCCAAACTACCTTAATCCGGCCCTGAAATATTCACAGTATGCTGTTAAAAACTTCAAACCAAAAGATAGCAGCATATATATGTCAGATATACGAGTAGATATATTAGTACTCTAGCTCCAGCGTCTATTCATTGAAAAAAAAATTGATATTTAAATAGTCGAAACAATTGTGAATCACACAACAAATGATAAAAAACAACACAGAACTTAAACATAAACACGGACCAGCCAACAAAAAATTGCAAAGCGTGCTCATTAGTAGCAAAAGAAAATGAAGAAATGCAGTTGACAATATGATCGGCGAGACACGCACAGCGCTTATTTAATACTATTTTCATAATATTATTCAAAATAACTCATAGGTGCCGTTCACACTAAAGCGATATAAGATAAGGGATGTATCGTAAGCAATATATTGCGACGACAGGAAGGTTCATGACAGCGGGCGATAAATCGGCGCGACCTGGGTGATGAAAATGTGGTGAGAACACAAATAAAAACATTTAAAATAAAACTGTAGGGTGTACATAATTATACAGCACCATTTATTAACTTGAAATAATGTTAACTTCTTAATTTCATCACATTATGGGTTAATAATAAAACAATTTGATTACTTTCTTTTCTTTACGTAATAAATAAATAAATAAACAATGCATTTACCTGTGTCTTTCATTTCTGATACAATTTCCCTCCATGCGGCACTCGTCACATCTGTCTTACTGTATGCGGCAATGGAATAGTTCTAGATACACTGATGTGCTTTCACTAAATTAATGAAAGGAATTACAGAACTGTCTTCTCTTCTTCCCATCATGCTCACAGCTCAAAATATCGTACGACTAATCGCCGAAGAGACCGACAAGTGGTACTTTGAGCGATGTATCACTTATGATATGTTGTGCAATAGCAAGGGTGTGAACCTTTTTTATCGCCTCCCTTTAGATTTCAAGTACCTGTATGTGCGTATCGCTTATCGTATATCGCTTACGATACATCGCTTATCTTATATCGCCTTAGTGTGAACGGCGCCTTAGTCCTCACAGTGAGAGAAAGGTAACGAAATATAACCAATGGAGCGAATGCGCGGTGTTGTCATACGTCTGCTGCGGGCGCTGACCTAGCATAGCTCCACCCATTCCAGACGACGACATGCCACGGCATCACCATAAAGGCAGCTCTAAACCATCGAGAAGCTAACTTCAGGCCAAAGATTAGAGATCAAGTACCCTGTACGTAACAGTTGGCATATCCGTTATAGCCGGTTATACGAATCGGCTAATGTAGGCGGCAGCATCCAGACGTAAACTCACTAAGATACTGCTGACACGAGTACGACGTCCACGCGTCTACAGCGAGAGGAATAGTCCGCAATCTCGTAATGCTGGCATTGGCCCCTCGACTTTCACGTGATCTTTAGACTTCTCCCTTATCCCTTTTCTGCTGCGGCGAGAACTGTAACATATATTACTGTACATTAAAAACCTCCTCTAGCGTTTCCTCCAACCTTATGTATCGTTACTTGTTTCCAGGTGCCATAAGGTTTCTTCGTGTACCCTATTCCAAAATTCAAGGTTTTTATTTTCAAATGATCAGATGAATGATCCATGCGAAGTGAACGTAGCGAAACGAGAGAGATGCAAACTCCAAACTCAGCAAATTATTTTTTTGTCCTCGGATCCGAATAGTGATACATTTGTTTACTGATGGAACGAACAATTCGTTTATAGATTCGGCACCTAAGATTGATACGACCTCCTAGAATATCTTTGTAACAAGTATATAAATTTGTAACTGTTACAAAGATATATTTGCTGTTTTTTGTGTGTATCGTCTAAATAACCGCTAGTCTTGATGTAATATGGTAGAAAGAGTAAAACACAAAGATAATCAATATCAAAACGTAAACACGAAACATCTTATTAGACTGTTCTCCCGTATTCAGAGCTCTTTCACCACCTGTCCAATAACTTCAGGCAAAAAATCAACAACTACAAAACACTTTTCTTATGTAATGTGTAGGATGGAGAAATAAGACAGAGGAGCTTTCGTTGAAAATAAAACTAGGAAACAAATTTGTCTTACTATTAAACGGTATACCGACCTCTGTTCAGACATTTTATTTTGGTTGTAACATTATTAAGACAAGTGAGTCATTTCTGAACTCACGCTTTATTCAAAGGTGACATGAGCATCTGTGAACAACGACGCCTCTTATCAATTATTCTAGTGGAGCTTCGCGCCAGAAATTATGCAACCGTCACGACGTCCTGCTACGCGATTGGAGCGTCAACTCACGCTACAGCGCGAGACTAAGGACAGCCAGCCAGACCATGTGCTGGCACCGCTCGTGAGAGCGATGAGACACTCTCTCGCCCGCTGCATTCGAGAGAAGTCGGAGTGGCCTCTCGCCCACTGCTCGCCAGAGAAGTCTGACGGCCACTCGCCCGCTGTATTCGCCAGACGTCGGACGATCACTCGAGCCCAATGTGCAGATAAAACTTGTAAATTGTCTGCACATCCCTTCATGTTTAGCGACAAATTTGTTTATACCTTTTCGGTCCTCTGAGCCGGATATCAATGTGCAGCTATTTCTTTTTTTTTCCACGGGACAAAATTGTTTGCACAACCTCTAAATTAGACTTGTTTATTCTATAAAACTCATACACACGACGTTTGAACCTGTGTTTAAGTCTTCTTTCAAGATCGTAAAATTGATTAATTCTCAGTAGTAAAGTGGTCGACGAAAACAATATAATTGTCTTATGGTATGCTTTAAATTCTCTTCGCATCTTGATCCAGATGAATAGTTTTTCTATGTGGCTAGGGGTAAATCAAGAAGACAGATCTAGTAGAGATGGAGAGAAAATCGGTTACATCTCTCCCAGTGACATGAAGCAGCGCTGTACGATTTATCTTAACATTTTCCTTGCTCTTTCCATTGATCAGGTCGGTGGGGGATGGGATTTGGCAAAATGCTGTCCGATGAATAGACACAATGGGTCATACCTATTTATTCGTAACCCTATTATTGCATATCACATCAAATTTATATTACTTCAAGCTAAAAAAATTAAATAGAATATTTTTAACAAGCATTTTTAATATTTGTTATTTTAATAATGTCTTCACATTGTGATGTATGACGGGGTAATTCCGAACACAATTGTCAATTTTTCCTCACTGGATATGCCACGTCAAATTAAATTAATTCTTACAGCATCTATACAAATGAAACAGACTTATTTGGAATGTCAGTTGCACGGAAATAGGTAAAAGTAATAGATTCAATTACTTGATATTTCAAAGGAATCTTCTTAAGAATTTGAGGAATTGGTTGGATGAAGACAGATTGGTAATTACAAGCAATAAAATATTTTGTCATTCTGTCATTTGATGCATTTATTGATGCTTTCAGCCACCGCTTGCCTAAGGACTCAGCACTGAAGATGGCCGCCATGTGGTCGAAAAGGCTTTTTGCTTTAATAAATGCATCAAATGACGGAATGACAAAATCTTTAATTTCTTGTTCTTAAGGATTGGTACAACTGAAATGCAAAGTATGGTTAATATTGATGAATTACAAGAGCAGAAAATAAATAAAAATCAGTGGATATGAATCTTTAGTCGCATGACTGTTGACTGTGACATCTCAAATCAAAAATACATTTGACTTAACACGACATTTGTTTATATAGTATAAACGATAATTCAGCATAATCCATTAAACTCACGGGATAAAACTCTTTTGGCCAGATTTCGCCTGAATGTGCTCCACTGTGCGGCGTCACGAAGCGGTGTTGAAAAGCGGTGTTCACTAGCTCCGTGTACATCTCCTTTTGGGGCCCTTGATCGAAACTGATGCGGTGGTCCCTTGCTTCCTTCCGGAGAGTAAATTAGTTTTTTGTCCTCCAGTCATTATCGCAGTCTGTAAATGATTTCTTCGACAATAAATTTGTTAACGACTAATTTGCGATATTTGTCTTGTTTTTGTATCTTATATTTTTTTTCTACAATAGCCTTACATATATTACGGCATTAATTTTGCCCTACGCTTTACCGCAATTTGCTACGGAATCCCATCCCTTCTACCGAGGACTGCGAAATCCTCTAGTCTCCCATATTTGGTTATGAATTCCCTAAAGAGTTCCGCTCTCCATCGTCGTAGAATGACAGAGCATCGCGTGGAGGAAGACGTGTAGGTGGCGTATTTCAGCCCGAGAATGAATGATATGTGACGTCATGAGGAGGTGTAGAATGCGGTCTCCAGGAAAGTGCGAGTGTTTGTGGTTCTGATCCGGAATGCAAATTCTCCAGATGAGCGGTTCCCAACCTGCNGAGGGGGAGGGGGAAACAAAACGCATTGAACGCGTAGTACGAAGGTACGTCATCATTTATGAAACATTCAGTGATGTTATCGATTCTGTTTACATCAAAATAATCATTATAACAGAAAATAATGAATGATGTATTAAAAAACTGCAAATCATCAAAAAAATAAATTTATTGTCAAAACCGCACTTACAAACTGCGTACGACCGCGTGGAGGACAATAAACTAATGTACTCTCCGGAAGCAAGCATGGGACCATCCCATCAATTCCGATAAAGGTCCCTAGGGCAGAGTCGAATTTCGGCACACTTTTAAGATAACAATAAAAATAGTTTGATACGTGTCATAATGTTAAATGAATACCAATCAATTTGTATTTAATAAAAACAAAGTTATTTCAGAAGTACGCATAATTACCAAACTATAGATTATTCGGAAAAATTGTTCATAAATCGTAACTATTAAAATAACTGTAAATTCGAGATTTATTATTTCAATAGATGCCGCCCCTATACAAGAGCCTGGAGAACCCGTATAAAAAATCCATCTCTACCCGAAGAAAAACCCGGGCCATAAATTATACCGTTTAAATTGAAACACTGTATTTTAATAATAGTCTTTAGTTTGACTAGAGTTCTCTAGTTTTTCGACTTCTTTTGGTTAATTTTCCGTAAAGGCAAGGAAAATTTCGTTCTGTTCTTTTCTCTATTAAACTTCTGATGTGAATTATAGTTTTTGTACCAATATCAATGAGAATAATATTATTTTTTTTAAATAGTCCATTTAGAGACTGCATGACAACCGATACAGCTTTGAAAATGTTTCATTCAAATATTAGACCTGAAAGTGAAAGATGAAATAATAGGAAATCACCAAAGAATATTTTAGTGCTTTGAAGAACGATACTTCATTCGTATGATTTACTCCGTCCTTTTGCCCGGAAAGGGATCTAACAAATTCTGGGACATTTTATATTGTTGTATTTGTAATTGGGAAATGTAGCGTGCTATTGAAGCTTATCTACGTGGAGCGATAGGAGTTAGGAGTTGGGTGGTAGGTTATTGTTAGTAGGTGGACCGCTTAGCTGGGTTTGCCAGCAACTCGGTCCAAGTGGAGGGGTTAGTAGGAATTGTTAGTAATAGTTATTGATACTAGTAGTTGGACAGAGGAAGGAAGGTTGGCTTTTCAGTAGTCACAGCTATATGAACTGGGACATTAATGTGAAAAGCTACTCATGGGGAATCGAACCCGGGATGACTTGGTGATGAGCGACAACACTACCACCTGCGCCACCGATGGGTGCTATAATTCGCGGGACGCCAGTTGGATAGCGCTGACTTGGAGCATTCTTTGGAGTCCCATTTCCCGTCAGAGCTCGCTTGACAACGCTACTCTCTCCCCAACACTTCTGGCCTCAGGGAATAGCTCTACTTGCAAATCTTGTTTTCTCTTTACGCCTCCAACCGGACGAGATAAGCTAAAACATGTTTTAACACACAAACTTTCTTCTTTTTGAAGAGATCAATATTTTTGCTCTATTGAAATAAAATATAAATTTTCTCTTACATAAAACATGTAGTTTGTGCGTAAGTATTTATTTTATTGCATTGGTGTCCCGTGTGTGTGATCACGTCTGTTCTCACGACGACTGAATGTATTCACATTTCAAAGTAAAAGTTGAAAGCATCATGTTGGTAACAATTGCAATAGAACTCAATTGGGAACTGAATCTCTTTCGTTCATGTATTTGTATTCGTTTCGAAGAATCAATTTAACGCACGTAAAAAATAGTCTACACGACTTTTTGTGTTCGATATCCGATTATACCACTTTTTCACTTAGCATACGTTGTCCGATCTCTTCCTCCCCGATATCTGAATAGAACACATGTGTTTTTCTCAGCGTAGTACTTCTACGGAGATAGACCGAAAAATACCCAAATATTTTCGATTTCTAATTAAATGTAACACAAGCTGAAAATTAAATGTACTTCTTTGGCATAATTTCTTTATATCTGCGTAATTTTAAATGAGGTTGTTTCCAATCAAAGATGAATAATGAATATTCAAGGGACTTCTTCTTTATTAATAGTAGAACCCCTCTAGGATTAACAGACCTCTCCCCTGGAAGTTTTCTTTTCTCTATTTCAGCGTATAATAGCTGGCAGGTAGCACATTTCTTCAACACGCTTTCCTCGTCCCCTTGCACGTCCATCTTCAATCTTTGCCAAACTGTAGACCCTCTTTTGTTAAAATTCGCTCCAGATTCCCAAACAATCCTCTACGACTTCCGTAACAGAACTAATTACTCAATTATAACCATTCATAAACGAAGTAAAAAAAACAATGAATTTATTTTAAAATTTATAAATAAATGACAGATCGCGGACACTGTCCTTTTAGAGTGGGACCCCAGTGGGAGTGACTGTTCTAGGTATTATTACGTTTATTTATAGATTAGGTGCTTTATTTGGTCCTAAAATTTTTGTAATGTTCTTTTGTATATTCTTGTAATTGTATTTTGTTTCAATATTCTGTTATTATCTTTTGTATGTCCCTTGTACACACGAGAAAAGTGGGAACTCCCACTGTATTGGTATTTAAATAAATAAAAAAATAAATAAATAAAGCTGGCAGGTAGTGATTTGATTGTTTGACTGGCCTTTGCTGGAAAGTGGAGGAGGAGGAGGAGGAGGGAGTTCGCCAGTTTGAATCTCCTCCTGCTTCCGAGTTTACTTTTCTACGAATCAATATTTTTGTATTCCTTTATGTACGTATGTATATACATACAGTTCAATATGTTGATTCAATACATATATTTCTTCAGTGTATTGATGATTCACTACAACCGTTACAAATAATGATAATTTAGTTCATTTATTGTTCATAAGATTCATATCATTTATTGCTGATCAGATCTTTAATTCGTATCTTTTCAATATTTGTTTATTTCGAGATATCCCGACGAAGTTGTTCTCAAAAAAGAAATTAATCAAATAGATATGATTAAGATTCGAGTACAATAAATGTATAACATGAAAATAGAAAATTCATACAAATTCACGTGGTAAATGCAATTAATGAATTGCAAAAATGTATGGGTGAAATAGCTTTCTGTATACAGTAAAGACTACGTTTTGTTTTTCTTTCACAAAAACCTAGTTTCAATCCCAGTACATTTGATGAAATTTTGCGCACTTAACCTTCAAAACAAGACATTTTTAAAATCCATCCAACCCCCATTTTCCACACCTAATGCTGAATTTGTTGCTTCTCGAAGCAATTTTGTACACATAACTTTATAATAAGTGCCAAATTACAGTATACAATTACTTCTGATCTTGCACCGCCGCTACAATGTGTAAAGAAATATTTTAAACTATCTTCATGAACTATTTTGAATTAGTTTTGTCTATGAAACTTAGGAACCAAACGAAGCCCAAAATTGACAATAACAATGTGAAGAAGAATGAAAAGAGTTATTTGTAACGAAATTGAAACAGGAATGGAAATGGTAAATGTAATGCAACAAATTCTGGACGTGTTATAATAAAAAATGTAACAATCACATATACAATTCGAGAACATGTATTTTACTCCCTCTTATTCCACGTGTAAAAATATTTTCGTCAAGAGATGCGATTTATGTAACTGTATTGTAACGTTGACAACATATTCAATAGTTTTGATAGTTTCAACTTATTAATTGATAATATTATAATAAAGTATTTAAAGAAATAAACACAATACAGTACATTATAAATGGATTAGTAGTACTATACATTGTCTAATTTATTATTTTCATTTGTAATACTTAAATTGCGAGACGTTTGTCAGAAATTCTCTCGGTGTGGTGTTCACGTAACAGCTAATTAACAAGGTCCTGAAGCGGTTAGTATAATAGGTGATTAGCACGCAAGATTGCGTCACATTTAAATGACACCGATGCCAAGAATATCAAGATGAAGAAAATTTTCCATTGTAAACATCAAAATATTCTCGTTAAGGCTTATCGATCTCACGCTAAAAGTGTATTGAAAACATCCAACACTTTAGCGTCGTAATTGTAAAGAACCGTTTCAGATATCGGTGGCAACAACTGCTGTTACGTTAGAACCCCTTGTAACCGATTTGGTCAGGACAGGGACCGACAGGCCGATTACCCGTTATACGGTTAATCCGAGGTGAAAAATCGATTTTGATTCAAATAGAGCCCACAATTTTATCAGGTTATCACGGATATGCAATATGCAGATATGCAAATGAGACGTACATACATACAAAAACGAAACGAAAAAATTGATTCATACAAACCTGGATATATGAGTGCATGTTGAATCACAGAAAAGACTCGGAAGCAAGAGGGGAATAAAAATAGTGAACTTCCTCCACCTTCTCACAACACAAACACATTGCACATCTAATGTCCCTTCACCCAGTTTTACTTTCCAGCAAAGGCCCGTCAAACTATGAATGTTTCACTCACTACCTGCCAGCTGTTATACACTGAAAGAGAGAGCAAAAGAAACTTCCAGGGGTTAGGCGAGTTAATCAGAGGACCGGTTGATCCGAGGCGAGTTAAGAAGGTTTCTACTGTACGCGATTACGATAGAATATGAAAACGATATATTTGAAAACGATGCTCTGATTACTGAACTTTTGCATTTGTGACTTACATGAAACACCAAAGTTTTGTATGGACTTTCGAGATTCTGTATGAACGGAACGCCGCAATGTACCTAAAAATAGAACATAAATAATTAAAAATACTTGTAGAAAGACACTATTTTTCAAAAACCTTTCATTCTGTATATTATTCCAAAAATAGGTTTGACGAGGCGATGAATTTTCTTTAGATTTTTCCATAGTCCAGGTCCAGACATTTTAGAAATATAAAATACACCCGCTTATCAATACACAATTTAATTTTTACAATTCAAAATAACTAGCAACATTTATCTTTTTGGCAAGAAAAGCGTAATTAACATTAGTACTGAATTTTTAATGCATATTTTGTTCTTTCGTTCATGACACAGTATATTATATTTCGAAACTCAATGAAGCAAACTGATTGTGCATTAAATTATGCATTTTAAACCAAAACGAAATTTTATTTTTCTTGCTTCAATATAATATTATCAAAGACTAAAATAAAAAATATAACGCTGTTGATTGTTACAAAGTTGAAAACTTTAAGACTTGACCAGGCACTTTTACTAATCTTTTATTATTTTTCTATGTTAGTCAATTATTGCACAAATTGTAAATGAGCAATAAATTATTAAAATATAGAATTATAGGGAGGTGCGACCTCAAAACAGTGTTTCAGAGAGGCTATTCACTAAAACAGCGCTGTCCAACTGGTGGCCCGCGGGCCGCAGACGAGTCGCAAAACTTCCTTTGTGACCCGTGAGTTATAGTACGCTTTACATCTGGAGGACCCAGTGTTATAAATCTATGATGACAGAATTAATATTTCACGTGACATGACCGGTGAGAGAAAATAAAAAGTTGTGCTCGGAATTACCCTTTCATATATTGCAACAACAAAACATTTGATTGTAATAAAAATATTAAAAATAATTTTTTCAACTAAAGAACTATCAATACTATCCATACTAATATATAAATGCGTAACGCAAAAGTGCGTCTGTCAGTTTGTTACTTAATCACAATTAAATCACAGAACCGATCGTGATGAAATTTAGCAAGGAGATTAGATATGCAGGATGAACATAGGCTAACTTTTATTTTTCATATGTGTGATAATAAAGTTGGAAATGGTTTTTGACGATGAATATCGAAAAAATCGATAAAAAAGAGAGTTATATTCACCTACGCTGCCTAAACGGTTTGATATAGGTGACAACTATAAATGGCAATACTGTTTGTCTCAGAGAGCAGTACAAAAAAGTCCGCGACCGCATATGTCTATCTACAAAAATTAACCTAAATTATCGATATAACGTTATTGTTAAAATATTTGAATATAAAAGAGTAATTTAAAAAGAAAAAAAATCAATCATAAAATTTTATGAATTACTTGTTTTGTGCGTTTAACAAAGATACGTCTTTAAATCGTAAAATTTCAGCAAATAGTTTAGATTTTAGAAGAATTTTAATGAAATGGAGCAGACGCGTCATGCCTCTGTAGGGAAAATGTTATCGGCACGGTTTCCTCGTTATGGTGTAGTGTGTACAATCAAGTTTTGTATTAAATATGTATTATTATTAAATTGAAAAATAGAGTGCCGTACGAATTAAAAAACCGGCAAGTAAAAGTATTTTGTTCTTACAATATAGATAGGTTTTAATTTTTTCCTGAGTAAAAGATGACAAGTCTAAGAAGAAACCCGAGCAAGGCAGGTACTACATAAATTTTCCAGCTTGAAATAATAGAAAATTGCAGAAGAGAAACAAAATATCGCGTTTCAACTAAATAAATATGGCCTATTAGTTTTTTATTCGTCGGGCAGCATGATGCCAAATCCCATCTTGTGCCGGTCCAATAGATCGAAAATGTTTCGAAAAAGACCCGCGGGTTAAAATCAGTTGGACAGCGCTGCCTAAAACGTTGAGAACACCTTGCGACTCATACTCTACGCACGAACAGATACGAGAAAACTACTTATCTCGATGGGATGTGGTTTGGTTAGAAAGGCCTAGAGGTTAGGGCTTTTGGCTCCGCGCCTTCTTCACGTTCGTCGGCACGGACGAACCTCCACGGACGCGCTTCCAAAACAAACCACAGCATCCAGCGACCTAAACCACTCCTCGCAAAGATTGTCAGTGGTTTGTGACTTCCCTCAACATCTTACGTGTGTTCGGTGACGTTCATAGCCTCAGGTGGAATAGTTTCTTTTACCGTGCATGATGATACTGGATTTTACCAGAATAGGAAAGACCTCAAGGCATACCATAAGACTCCAAGTCGCGTAACTTTGCCGAATATTATGCAATATGTCTACCTAACACGGATTGCCAACATCTACGAATTCACGTTATATCCAAATTAATGTTTATAGTAATCACGAAAGCGACTATTTGCTATAAAGAAACACAAATTGATAACACAACAGACTAAAATGTAAGGTAATATTCGTTCCACACGCTCGATGCAGAAGGAACAGGATAGCACCACAAAAGCAAGTGCATTGAATTGATGGCCGATATTGGCGATAGATTTAAGTTTTGAGAAATAACGAATGTCCTGCCAACATAACGCGAGGTACAAAAATCATAACTCTTATGGACTATGGTGAAGAAAAAGTGTTGGCTACACTGTGCACAAGTGCTATACCATCATCAAGCCAATTACAATAAAGAAATAAATAATTTATTGTCAAGAGAGCTGTTATAAAGTGCCTAAGACCACGTTGAGGACAATTTACTGCGATTACAATAAACTAATAAACCCAGTGCATTTCCCTTCACGATTTTTTTCGTAATTAAATCTCTCGAAGCAAAGAAACATGACTTCAAGTATAGTACACGCTGTAAAGATTTATGTAATTAATATTTGGATTCTACATACCGATTTTCAGATGAATTTAATTATGTAATGCGAGGAAAGTTTTGAAATAGAAATTGTAGTAAAATCTTAGTGCAAATTGTTTAAACGAAAATAAAGAGACTAAGAGAAATCCTCTCCTCTCTTCATTTACTCATGATACAATTCGATTAATACACATTTACCAACTTATTATTCTAAAAAATATTTTTCTAACAATTTTCCCTGGAAATCAGTTTGGCAACTCAAGGAAAAATTATCCGTTTGTTAATAATGTTGCCCCTAACCCAGTTACTTACAAGCAAGCACTCAGTCAATTTCGCTAATCAATTCGATGACACCGTTAAGGTGAAAATGTTTGATTTTTGATGATCCGGGAAAAACAATCGCCAAGGCCATCTGAGAAGAAAACGTAAAACGGTGTTTTATTATGAATTCTATTATTAGAATTATCTCAAATCTAAACTAGATAAGTCAATTAAAATCAGATTTGTCATTCTCAATAACATTCAGGGTTGGCAGATATTAATAGGTTATGGGTTTATGAATTGGAGGACACTTTTTCACTGTTCCTGCCATTTCTTTAAAAAATTGTTTAATTACCAACAGTTTTTATAATGTGTATAAATGTACATTTATTTAATTGTCTTTTTTTTAAATAAACTGGAGTATAATAAGTTCTATCGTACCAAAATATCCACATTATTTACTTTTAGTTAAAAAAACTGCAATAAAAATTACGCTGGTTGATGAAATGGATATTTTTTGTACTTTATGTAAAATTTCCCTTCTTCAAGTAGTTATTTATCTTTTACTCCGATGGCTGATATTGGCTAAAAAAATAAAATAATTATTTATTTAGAGTACATGGTCATTAACAATTTTCTAAGTCTAATTAAATTTACTGAAGTCGACCAACAATACGAATGCATTTTCAGTATGTTGCAACATGCATGATTTGTTCCTTGAGTAAATTTATTTCTTTGCACCAACCTTGGTTCACATTGTCATGCAGAATGTCAATTACATTCAATTCCGATTTAATCGCACGGATTCAGCTGGTGGTAGCCTGAATCTAGTAAGAGTGAGGCCGATCCCCGAGAACCACCATATTTCCGTCAAATTGATACGTTTTTGAAACATGTAAATGAAAACTGTCTTTCTAAAAAGATTAATCATTTAAATGAGGTTGCATTATTTAAAGGAAGAAGAAGTATTTAGAAATAAATGTATTGAAGTATTTAGAAAATTTATAAATGTATTTAGAAATACATTTGAACTTAATTGCATTTTCTCCAACTTGACGGAAAAATGGCGGACACCTGGACACGCATCGGTCACACTCTCTCTGCCTAGACGTATTTTATTATGGATACTCCATTATATATAGAGAGAAAACGGCAAACCCAGAGATAATAGCAACAAGGTACTGACGAGGAAGGCACTGACACCTTTTATATCCAACTCAAAAAAGTGTTGTTTATATAGTGTTTTTCGAAATCTGTGTTGTATAACTGAAACTAAAATCCCTTTTTACTTTTATTTCTTATTTTATCTCTTATGGGGATTTTACAATCCTCTTTGAAGTTTTTGAATTAGAGTTGATTTTTGGAAGATCGTGGAATCCATCTCTCATTTTCACCGACGTTCTGTCAGTCATTATACTGTAGAATTATTTTCAGTTTGAACTACATATTTTCCAGTCCTCTATTTGTCTCCATGTGTGCATTGGTGCAATGCACTTTGGCTCTGTCATGGACACGTCTGTTAAGCTAATGCTTTCTATTTGCTCAAAGATTTCCTGTTGGTTTTTGTGACTCGCTCAAAGGTTTCCTATTGGAATAGGTGTCTTTTGTTCCTTCACTTAACCTTCTTCATTACTTTCACCTCATAGTATTTCCTACTGCAAATAATTGTTCTTAATCCTTTCGTTATACTTTATTCTTTTCCTGACTCACTGGCCGACCCTGCCAGGTGTCACTCGCGAATTTTTTTACTTTCCAGTTATCCAAAATGTAGAAGGAAATTATTGTAATCGGTCGAAACAAAAATGTTTGAGATCTCTTCGGATCTTTATGACTTGTCTCCGGGAGAGTATATTTTTAAAATTTGGCGATGATGTCCTATGTGCGTACATAGAGAATTTTGTTCCCCCGATAACTCATGAACAAATTGATGCAACGAAATCAAACTTGAGATGTGGCTCTGAATGTATTGTGAATAGAAACCTATTACTGGACAGCTCATACTGACTTCATTTACACAACGTACTCCACTCCCAGTTTCATAAAATTCAAAATTTTGTAAATATGCATTGAAGTACTTTGATTGGTCAGTTAATTCTGCGTACAGATCTCTAACCCGCATTTCTGTACGTCACGCCTCTATAAATATACAGCAAATTATTTTTCGCAAATTATGAGTTGTCTTTCTCATATCATCCTATAAAGCAATTGGGAAGAGTTTAAGGTGGAACATAATTCATACTTCATTGTGCAGATATGAGTATGAGATGTATTGTTGTGGATTTTTACTGATAGTTATAATATTATGATTTTATTTCTGATTTCTCATATTTCAGTTGTTGCAATGTAGGGTGTTTAGAGTTATGGTCATTTTGTTATGAATTATAATTATAAGTTGGGTGCGGCACTCTCCAGAGTTTTTGTCATGGTACAGTTTACCCTTCTAAAAAATATTTTTCTAACAATTTTCCCTGGAAATCAGTTAGGCAACTCAAGGAAAAATTATCCGTTTGTTAATAATGTTGCCCCTAACCTAGTTACTTACAAGCAAACACTCAGTCAAGAGCTTTAGGGCTCGTCAACAGCAAGGTCATTAGAGCTATTTAGAGAAAAAGTGTTTTTACATAAAAAATCCTAATAATACTTTCATTAATTCGCAAAAAATAGAAAAAGTTCGAAAGATACATTTTAACTTACATTACTCCGTAAACCTCTACATCCCTTCAAAAGCAACATCTCGTCAAAATTTTAAGTTAAGTTCTTAACATTTTTCTACTACTTTTCGAGTGAGTCAGTGCATAAACGTGAAATAACAAAATAAAATTTTAGGAGTTTAATTTAACAATGTTTACATTACCAACCGAGATAATTAGAACATCTCTTAATAAAAATAATATACTATAGCGTTAGCGCGATACACAAAACTAGAAAATTTTTCTACCCCTTTGCTCTCATTAAAAAATCAAATATCGAAAAACCGAGAAACCCGTCCCGAAAATTCAGTATACCAGTGGGCTTTGCTTGCCAAAGCAAAGTTTCATAATTTAATGCAAGTTTTATCTATGAGCGGTAAAATTTTCTGACTTTGTGGCATGTGCTCAGTATCATGGCATTCTACATTTTTTTCAAAATTGTACTTTTTGTGTCCAATTTGCCTTAATTATCAGATGCATGCTTCTCTATTACTCCTTCGCTTGATTTGATAAAGGGAAGGATTGCGAATTGCCTGTGAGGTGAGATTCGCCGCAGTTCATATACAAGTTCTCTAAATTTTCTTATTTTTCCAGCACGTTTCTGTTAAGTGAGTCAGCAATGTCTATAGAAGGCTCGAACACTTATTTTTGTCTATTATTGATATCAAGTCTATTGTTTCAAAGGGGTTTGTGAGTGTGGATGGTTATGTCAAAGTAGATTATAGAATTTCATTTTCCAAAACTGTTTCTGTATGGAACCAAGTTACTTTGAAACCCCCATTTAAGAGCCAGCTGTTGGTGTACTATGCTAGCAACCTGAATATGGCGTTGTAGGTATTCACTTTTGCCCTATTCTTGAGGTTCCAGATGTGATTTGATCAATATTTTTAGAGTGAATATTGTTATTATTACTATTTTGTAGTTGAATTTTTCCCCTGAAAATGTTGATTGATAAAATGGTACGGGATCAGTAGCCAAGCGTTTATTTTCTTTTTCAACTTGATGATGATGATTATTATTTTCTCCCCTTTTCATACAGAGAAATATCGTACAGGAATGGATCTTAAAGGACATAAAAAATAAGAAACGGTTATAGAAATAGAATCAGTTGTACATGATAGCAAGGTTAGTTCAACTTTCCTGACGTACCTCCGCGGATGATACATGAATCATGTGTGTGTGAATGACAGTGCATGATAGTTGAGGTGGCAGACAGAAGGAAGATGGAGTTTCCCCGAGAAAGTTACAAAGAACAAGTATTGTTCACTACTGCAAACTCAATCGTTATTTCAACCAGGTTTTATATCAGAATATCCTTCAGTTTCAGAGAAAACATTCTTCCCCACAGAGAAAAATGTTGGAAGTTATTAAGACGACGTCGCTTATTTCACGTCATCCACTTATATTCCAGGGTAAGTAACAGTTACGCTTCGTGGTCAAAGATGTTCGGAGTGTTCCCCCAATTAATCGAAAAGGGCATTGACAGTTTCGCCCCAGTCCCTTACCGGGGGGCAGCGGTCTACCTAGAGAAGTCACACAATACAATCAGATACATAAAATGTACAAGATACATATAAACAAGGTTTAGCAAAGTAGTTGGGACTATAATTAAATAATGCGCGCATTTAAAATTGCTTTAATGGAAGGAGACGTTGAAATCCGATAACTTTCGTGACACTACATGCGATAGGAAAACATTATCAAATGTATAAGACTTGTTGAAACTGAACATTAAACAAAAGTATCATTTCATCTGGCCTAATTTGTTTGATATTTTTACAAAAAGAGCATAAACAACATAAAGAAGCGACCCGTAGCGTAGTGCCTACCGCGCTCGACTTCTACCTCTGGGGACGCCGGTTCAAACCCGGTCCGATCCTAGTAGAATTCGCGGCAGGTTTCCCCTGCCTATCATTCCACCGTCATTTCACTCATAATCATTCATTAATCACCCGCTCCGGAGAGGTGCGATAGAAAGGGCATCCTAGTATTCCCCAGCCAAATCAGTACCCCCCCTATCATCTACCATATTCATCTAGCGGACCCTGCACTTTGCGGGACAAACGCTCAGAAAGAAGCATAAACAACATAAAGAGAGGGTATTGTTTTACTTAGTGACAATAATAACAACTGCAAGTGGTATATCAACGAAAATAAGACAATTTTGAAATATATTAGGATTATACAAACAATAATATAAAATGGTTATAAAACTATGTAGTTTAATAATAATACATTTATGGTCAAAAAACAGTTCAAACTGCGTAAGAACCACGTGGAGGACAATAAACTAATTTACTCTCCGGAAGCAAGCAAGGGACCATCCCATCAATTCCGATCAAGGGTCATAAGGCAGAGGCGGATTCAAAAATTTCAGCAAAAGTTCCTAGATAAGATAAAAAGTTAGCTGCGAGTTATAATACATATATAATGTCAATATGTTTGTAATTTAACGCAAATATGTTTGTAAATTTACATGTACAAGTTATTATCGAACTATAGATTATTCTGAGTATAGTGCTTAAAAATTGAAATAACACTAAATTCACGATTTATTGTTACAATAGACCCGCCCCTAGACAAAGCCTAGAGAACCTGTATGATAAATCCGCCTCTACCCGAAGGAAAACCGGAGAAAAACCCGGGCCAGGATGGGGCTACAGAATTTATGTACACAAACGTGCCAATGTTGAGTACACATAAAACTAAATTAATATGAGCCATAAGACAACACAATCATGCAAGAAAATAGTTTTTGAAATTGTTATAAGTTGTTTAAAAAGTACTACAGCAATGGCGTGATAAAGCACAAGACGAATTTAACTTTTGTTAAAATCAATAAATTCTTTTACAGTGTAGAAGCACTGGTGCAGGAGGTAGTTTTTAACCGCGGATTTGAAGATATTCAATTTCATAATATCTTTTATATTTTTGGGAAGGGAATTATATAGAACGATTCCCTAATGATAAGGTCCTTTTTGGCAAAGAGTGGTTGACACTCTAGGCCGATGAATATTATTACTATTGCGAGTATTGTGTTCGTGAACGAGACTGTTTCGTATAAAGCAAGGGTGGCACTTCAGTAATTCGGTCTTAACAAACAAGACCGTTTCATAAATATAAATGCAGGGAAGTGTTAAGATATTTAATTCCTTGAATAAAGGTTTACAAGAGTTTCGGGGGTGAGATTTACAAATTATCCGAACTATCCTCTTCTGAATTCTGAAAGTTTGAATACTCTGACCGGAATTACCCCAGAAGGTAATGCCGTAACGTAAATGGGAGTAAACGTTTGCAAAATATACGCAACGGGAAATACGTGGACTAACTGCGTTAACTAAGATTCGGAATGCGTAACACAATTTGCTTAATTGGGAATTAAGATTGTCAATGTGACAATTCCATTTGAGGTTGTCTTGAATATGGAGACCTAAGAATTTTGTATTCGTAACAGTTTTTAATTGTGTTCCGTTTAAAGAAAGAGAAACCTAGGGTAAAGATTTTGTATTACTATTGTGAAATGACATAGACACTGTTTTATCAGTGTTTACAATGAGACTATTTGCATGGAACCAAGTCGAAAGGTTGGACAAAACGTTTTGAGCATTGGCGTGTTTACATAGTAAATTAGTGTCATCAGCAAAAAGAACCATTTTGCAATCTGATGTGGATGATGACATGTCGTTCACATACAATAAAAAGAGTATAGGGCCGAGAATTGATCCTTGGGGTACTCCGCAAGTAAGTGGCTTTGTTTCTGAAAGACAACGCTGAAGTATTTTATTTTTAGTATAGGATATTTCGACCTGTTGATATCTATCTTTTAAATAAGAAGTTAGCCATTAATGTGGAAGTCCACGATTGCCTAAAGAATGTAATTTGGAAAGGAGTATTCCGTGATCGATGACATCGAATGCTTTGGATAAGTCAAGAAAAACACCCTGAGGATTTTCTCCACGGTCTAGAGATATGGTATATTTTGAAAGATAGTTACATCTAAGGCCAACATGGAAAAATAATTCATTGAGTGACCACAAGGTGCAACCGTCACATTCTGGTGTTCCATACAACACATTCAAATAATCTTTTGAAGCATGGTAAGAGAGTATTCGGCATCTCCTATATTTCTGAGCAGCATCGATGAATTCTGCCTTTCAAAAAAATACGATAGTAATTTTTCTATTAGTAGTCCTATATCCTCTCGTTCCTAGATGTCTCCCAGTGTGATCATCTGTTATCACAAAATAGCCATAGGTGGCCACATGAAATGAATAGCCGTTTGGCGTTAACAGATGGCCACTCAATGGCTATTTTTGACTAGAGACAAGTTTATTGTTTTATGATAAATGAGACTTTTTGGATGACAGAGCACATTTATCATTAACTTCATATAGTTCTAAGATAATCTGTCTTTTAATTCCAACATATATCTAGAATTTTCGATTCGTCATGCCGTCAAGAACAACGGATGATTCTCTCCAGAGCTGCCCTCTAGATAAAATTGCAGACAAAATTTCCTTCCGCAAAAGTAAACACAGCATTTTCGCTTTTCCTTCCCCCTCCATCTCTTTTCTGCAATTTTATGAGAGCATGCTTCCTATGAAATGAAATGCTCTGACGTCACATCTGCCCAGTCACGCTGCACCGGAAGCCTTCGACTACACGCTCCAGACGCGTGACCTTTGAACGTTACGTAGTTCATCCTGCACTTTGAGACAAGCACCAAGAATCTTCGAGCTCTTCTAAAATTTTAGAAAATCGAATGAACAAGAATTTACTGACTTCATCATTTATACCCTATTCTAATATATAAAAGCGTAACGCGAAAGTCTTTTTGCCACCTGATCACGACTGAACCACAGAACCCATCATGATGAAATTTCACAAGGAGATAATTTAAATGTCCAGGATGAACTTAGGCTAACGTTTATTTTTTTAATGTGCGATATGAATGATGGAAATGGTTTTTGACAGTGAATGTCGATGAAATCGGGAAAAATTGAGTTATATTTGCTAACGATACCTAAACGGTTAGAGATAGGGGACAACTATGAATGGCAATATTGTTTGCCTTAAAGAGTTCCACAAAATAGTTCGCGATAGCATGTGTCTATCTACAAATATTAACCTAAATTATCGACAAAACGTATTTAAAAAATAATCGATAAAATTTTCCAAAAATAGAAGTGTTAAAATACTTAAATTTAAGAGAGTAATCTGAGAAGGAAAAAATCAGTCATCGTCAAAATTAATGGATTATTTGTTTTGTGCATTTAACAAAGATAAAAAACGTCTTTAAACCGTCAAATTTTGACTAATAGTTAAAATTTTACAAGAATTATGAAATGGCGCAGTTGTCATGCTTTGGAAGTGAAAATTCGATCGGCGCGGTTCCCGTGAGATGGTGTAGTGTATGCAGTCAAGTTTTGTATTTAATTTGTATTATGGTGAATTTGAAGAAGTACATGTTTGTAAAGTACAATGCTATACATGTTTTTAAAGACCAGGAAATAAAAGTATTTTGATCTTATAGCGTAAATACATTTCATTTTTTCCTGAGTAAAAGAAGATAAATGTAAGAAAAATCCTAGGCAAAGCCAAGTAATCAGCTAGCACTTTTATATAAAAGAGAAATTTGAATTTCCGAAAGTGGTAAACGTAGAATCTTCACCATTCGGAGAAAGAACAACACATAAGAGTGGAAGAAACACTCAATACTTTGATACCGAAATTATACTTAAATTATTTTTAAAAATATCTTGATAATTACTTGAAATTAGCATTGTTTAGTCAATTTTTATTTACAATTTTTAACAACGTATTTTTCATATTGCTTCTTTACCTGAAAATCCTCCCATTTCATTCCATTATCTTTATTTATACAATGATCAACAATTATACCAACTTAGTCATTCTTGTCAACGTTCCTGCTAAGATCATTAATTCTGATCTTGAGACATCGTTTAGTCTGGACATTGAGATGATGGATAAAGAAGCAAATTTGAAAGAAAGATACACATCAGAGATGTACATAGAAAACTACTCCAAACGGATACGATGGCAACTATCTAAATATTATGAATGCTTTTTATGATTTTTGTTAATGTTTATTACGTAAGTTATTTTTTTATTTGTTACATGTGTCTATGTAATAAAATTTTGAACGTATATTGGCCTGATGAAGACTGCAACAGAAGTGGAGACGTAGTTAGAAATTGCAAAGGAAAAATATGGCATAATGGTCGTAAAGTAGAAAAATCAAATTAATAGACGTTAATAACTAATCAGCATTGTTTAGATTCTCAGCGATCATACTGCCAAAAGTCTTCCTTCAATGTCCTGGTTTGCTGATGACATGCATTGAAATTTATTGTGGGCCAGCCTATTACGAGTTTCTAGTTATTTGATCGTTTTGATTCCATCTGTTTTAACTAAATACGACAAATATGTTTAGTAAATAATTATGGGAATTCAAAAACAACTAGTTCTCAAGAATCAAAATCTTTCGAACTGTTTCATGAATTTGTTCTCTATGTAATGTTCTAATGAGATTCTCACGATGTCATGAGTTCAAATTCCGGTGGAAGCTCGTGGTGATCTTTAGGGGGAAAAACGTAACTGGAAACTTCTTCCATATGTTGGCTTCAATGATTCACACACGTTCTTATAACGAACGCATAGCGCGAGAGTGCTTCAATGCCATCGGGACGCTCTGAAACTACAACTCAATCATCCTTGTCTGTTGGCGTTTTAAATTTTTTTTTTTCAAGAATATTTTCAATAGTTGTTGGGAATTCCCATGCCACAGACAATAGTGTTTCAATAGCATAAGATTTGATAATTTTTTAAATATTCTTCCATATTTTAAGGCATTTTTATTTTTAAATAAATATAAATCATAAAGGTTATTAACAGAAATTGTCTTTTACCTTATGTGCACATACCTCGAAAAATTCTTTTTTCCATCGCTTCACAGTTTTTACTACATATTTTTCTCATTACTCAATTTTTCAGAGTCCAATAATACCGAAGTGACAAGATCTTCAGATGAAAATATAATTTTTTAAAGTTTGATGCATTTAAAAAAAATCACGATTATTCCCTAGTTTTTGTCTGTATAAGAGGACTAGCGTATGGACGGTAGAGGAGCAGTTCGCTGTGGGTGCACACCCTGACTTTGTGTGATAAAAAAATTACGTTTAACTCCTGTTGTCGAGGAACAGGTTATGGATGTAAATTGAAGTTTGTGGAAGTCTTCATCAAAACGAAAAACATATTTAATAAAAATATTTTGCTTATAACGATTTTTTGTAGTTTTCAACAGTTTTGACGATAACAGGAAAAATTATCAGTTTAGAAAATACATTTAACGTCATTTCTTTTCGATAGTTGTTGAACATTCCAATGCTACATATCATAATTTGATTAAGTATTTCATAAATTTGATTATATATTGATAACAATTTGATTATTATTTGATAACATATTTGATTCTCTCGACCGCGCAATTTCTGAGTTATATTTATGAGACATTGTATTTATTTTTAAATTATGTTTGAAGAATACTTTTGCTATTTTGTCATAACGAGCCCAAAATATGATAATTTTATATAATACCGTAATAAAATAATTCTTGATAATAATCATTTTAGTTGACCTATCTAACAGCAGTGAAAATGAGTTGAGAGAGTATTCATTAGATCCTTGACAACCTTTGCAGAAACTTTCCCCTTCCCCCTTGAAGACCTGCTCCATGCCTCGTTTCCCCGTCTGCGTCGATCTTTGAAGGAGGGCGCTGGGTGGAGCTAGTGTTTGACGCTGGAGGCGTGTGTTGTGACGTCATTGGAAAGCAAAGTGTCTGGTCCAAAGGCGTGCGTTGTCATTCCGAAACACGTCATTTCTCTCCACTCTCTTCTGTTCGCCCGTTGACCCAATAGTTCCTTCGTCGGCACACTTCTCCAGAGCATCACTGTTGCCAACGCTATGATTTTCGAACCAAATGCTTGGACCTACGCTCCGTACAACATAAATATAAATAAACAAACTTTCTTGTCAAAAAGCAGTTGTAAACTGCGAATGACCTCGTGGGGGATAATAAACAAATTTACTCTCCGGAAACAAGCAAGGAACCATCCCATCTATTACGATCATGGGCCCAAAGACAGTGGAGGATTTAAAAATTATGTAAAAACATTTTTTTAAACAAGTAACTATTATTATTCCAAAATGAATCGTAGGTATAACGTGCAGAAAAAATCGAAATTAATAGTAACAAAACTTTTAAATGAATTTCCTCCCGCCTGTGAAACGCCACAACCCGGAGAAAAACCGGAGAGTAACCCAGGCCAGGATAAAGTTTACTACCGTGCCAAGGTGGCGTAATAAAATTTGAATCAATGTAAGGAAGTATTTATGGACGTGCATTCCAGCGTGAGTTGCAGTAACCCCTCGGTTTCATTGACTTCGGTTATGGTCGCTTTCGATTTTTGTCGTTTATTTTCCGCGAAAAAATTGTCTGGGTTTCCTTGAATTTTGTCATTGCACTTACAAGACCTCACTGCTAATTTTGTGAGAACAATGTTAGCCAGTTTGTTCAATGATAGTGTTACGCAATTCACGCAAATTGTTCAAAATCAGATCTCTTTGGACAGCCCTCTCGCGCGACATGGGTCCACTGACTGAAGCTAGTCGAAGTACCAAAAGACGGGAAGTGATCCCAGATAGTGTCTAAGGTCCAGATGGAGGGGATTATTAATTGATTCATTATCTTATATCTGAAGCAATGTTTTTTTGCTTTGAGGAAATAAAAAGAACTAGTTGTGCAAAACCATTGCACATACCTTCTCGTATACGTTTCTCCATCTGCAGCATAGAGATATTAAAAATACCGTAAAAGCATTATGAAAATGTTCTGCATCTACAGGGTCTGTCCAATAAGTTTCCGTATTGAGGTTATAAAATAAAATTTATTATAGAAATTTTGTACAGTGCTTTAGAAGTCTTCAAAGTATTCCCCATTGGAGTCCACGCATCGTTGCCAGCGAATTTTTCACTTCTCATAAGCGTCCCGGAAGCCCTCGACTGGTATGCTGTATAAATGACGTGTCGTAGCCTGTTGAACTGCGTCAGTGGTTCCATAATGGTGTCCTTTAAGGTTCCTTTTCAACTTGGGGAACAGGTAGAACTGTAGGGGGGTTGGGGCAGCGTTGACTCGCCGAGCCTGGTCCGCAGCTCGTTCACAACAAAGCACGTGTGACTGGTTGCGAATCCAGTTTGCGGCTTTCTCCGGGTGGACGCGGACGACCCTTTTTTTTTGAAACGTTCGATGACTCCCTTGTAAAATTGGCAGTTGACCGTCTGTTCCCTTGACGCACTTTCATAATATTTTTTCGGCCCTCTTTTCTATGCCACCCAACACACTAGTTCTGTTCATGGCTTCGTTTCCGTAAGCCAACTGAAGCATTTTGATGTCTCAGAAGAGGTTTTGCCCAGTTTAACACTAAACTTGAAGTTGTAACGCTGTTAAGATTTCGCTGCATCTTGATCCGTAACAAGTGACTTCAACAAAGTCTCACTGCACAAGCAATCCACTCCGGAGACTCGGAGGCAACTAAACCAATTTTTCCTCCTTACTGCAGACGCCCCACCACCATTCAGACCCAGCGGGTCCATCCTCCAGCGCTTCCATTGGACGAGAGAAAATCGGTACGGAAATTTATTGGACATACTCTGTATACCACACTTTCAAGCGAAATACCGCTAATGCAGATGTAATGCATAATAATGTACCTTACGTACAGAAAATTTAAGCAAAATCGTTGGAGCCGTTTTTTAGAAACATTCGAAAGAGTACTGTGACCTTCATGTGAAGTTTTAAAGTAAAAAAATCAGAGCATGTCCATCGGCAAGAAGTAAATTCTACCGTAAATACGAAATATGAATTAAATATACTCATCCATTTACTCAGAATCGCTGCGCACAGACGGACAGACGGATGACGCACAGTCGGACGGACGTTATGCCAAAAATCACTTTTTCAAAATCAGAGATAACCAAACCGGATATTTCCGTAGAAATCTCTCTTTCGAATTTTTTCACGATTACAAAACTTTATATATACTACGCGTATGAGAAAGTAAAAGCATAAACGGAAACACATTGTGTTCATTGGTTTATTTATATTAGTCGAAAAATATTATTTTGTTGTCCTCAAAGTGGTCACAGGAAGTTTGTAACAGCTCTCTTGACAATAAATTATTTATATATTTATTTACTTATTGTCAGTCTTACTGTCTTGGTGTTGGTACAGAGCTTATACTCAATGTCGCCTACGAATTTACCATAAGAGTAATAATATTTACCTCGCGTTATGTTGGAAGGACATTCGAATTTCTGAAAATTTAAATACATCGCCCATCTCGGACACCAATTCAATTCTCCTGATCTTGAGGCTCTATTCTGCTCTTTCTGCATCGACCGTGTCGAACGAATATTTCCTTGTGTGTTTGTTTTTTGTGTTATTCTTGCATTTCTTACAGCAAATAGTCATTTTTGTGACTACCATTAATATTTATTTGGATATTACTTAAATTCGTAGGAGTTGGCAATTTGTGTCAGACAGCCATATTGCATAAATTTCGGCAAAGTTACACAATTTTGAGTACTGTCTTTCGTATTAATTTTCTATTAATTTCTTGTTTTCAGTATTAACACTATTTTCTCTGTAAAATGTCCTTCGAATGTATTCTGGAGGGTCTTGAAGAAATGAATTTGATTAACAATGTATTATCACTGACAACTGAGGTGTCATTCTTCATCACTAGTGGCCAAATCGAGATCTTCTCATGTGTCCTCCCAAAAGAAATCTTTAAAATTTGATTTTATTGTTTCTTCAAATAAGTTAAAGTTAACAGTTGGCACTAATAGACATGACAGGTTGCGGTAGTTCTGTACTGTGAGACACAGTCAAAAGTCGCATAATTTATTTTTATTTGTTTAATCACGGTCTTGACCACCTTACTATTTGCATAGTCATAGCAAGGCTCTTTTCAATAAAGCTTAGGTTTCAGTATCTTATCATCACCTCTTATCAAGATCTCCAACATATTCCTACCCCTAATCTAGTATCTTTACTATATATTCTTCTTGATACATTTCTCTCTTCGTAATATTTCTCCTATTCCACAAACAAATTCCCGAAATGCCTCATAATGTTGTATGGTGTCAATGTACTCTCCTCTGTGTTCTATTTAAATTTTCCCAATTCACTTGTTACTCTTAATTAACGTACTCGTTCTTCACCATAAATTATTCCCATAGTAGATGTCCTGCATCTTCTGCCTCTTTACCACAACAAGCACAGTCTGCAGTTCTGGAAAGCAGTGCAAAGTGATGAAGTCCCAAGTTGATTGGCATTGCTGAAAGAATAGCTCCCGTGCATGGAAGTACTTACGTGTGAAAGTGTAAATCTACAGAGTAATGCTCATCTCTTATCTCCCCTCATCGAAATTGTCTTCGCAGAACCGGTCAATTCTCATGAACGTCGATAGCGTTCATGTAGGAAGAAAAAAGTTGGTAGAACTAGATTAAATGCTTTACTTGAGAGGAATATCAATATTTGAAAAAAAAATCCCATTAAAATGTCTCAGAAATTATGTAAATTTATAGAGATGATGCTATGGGTAACTGACTCTAGTGAACTGAAATAAGTATTATGTAGCTTAACTAATGGTTTCCGCTATGATGTTTCTTTCACACTCAGAGTAATAAGAAAAGGAGTGGGACTTAATACTCCATACTTTGTTTAACTAAACTAACTACTAGTAAGTGTGATAATTGTCGGGTAATGTATGTACTTCTAAATTGTGATGACCAAGGATCGGATTGATATGCACTAGAAATCGGAAAATATGCACTTAAATATGCGATAAAATGTCGAAAATCTGCACTAAAAACCCAATTAAACGCACTAAAAATTGGAAATATGCAAGTAAAAAACAAGTTACGATTGTATCTGAGAAAGTGCAAGAGTAAATTAGGTTAGTTTGAATAATACTCCAGAGCTCGTTCACATACTATGAGTCATACTCAATAATAATAAATATGTAAATTCTGATCGATTACAGTTATTTAATGTGTACATTACAATGTTCAAACAAAAATATGCATTCATATGCACTATTAAGTTATATTAAAATGTTTCCAGGAAATTAAAAATGTCAAAAATCGATTCATCAATGTCATAGAATGTTAGGAAAAAGATATGCAAAACATGCAAAATCCGAACTCTGGACATGACATAAGAAGGAAGGAAAGAAAAGTAAAGAAAGAAAGAAAGAAAGAAAGAAAGAAAGAAAGAAAGAAAGAAAGAAAGAAAGAAAAGTAAAGAAATAAATAAATAAAAGAAAGAAATATATAAGAGAAAGTAAGAAATAAAAGAAAGTAAGAAAGTAAGAAAGAAAAGAATGTAAGAAAGAAAAGAAAGTAAGAAATAAATAAAAGAAAGTAAGAAATAAATAAAAGAAAGTAAGAAAGATTAGAAAGAAAGTAAGAAGGAAAAGAAAGAAAGAAACAAATAAAGGAAAGAAATAAATAAAAGAAAGAAAGAAAGAAAGAAAGAAAGCTTTGTTCTGCTCTGAAGCTCCTTTTAGAACAGTACGCACTATCATGATTGCGTAAAGAAAGAAAGAAATAAAAGAAATGAAAGAAAGTAAGAAAGAAAAGAATGTAAGAAAGAAAAGAAAGAAAGTAAGAAGGAAAAGAAAGAAAGAAACAAATAAAAGAAAGAAATAAATAAAAGAAAGAAAGAAAGAAAGAAAGAAAGAAAGAAAGAAAGAAAGAAAGAAAGAAAGCTTGGTTCTGCTCTGAAGCTCCTTTTAGAACAGTACGCACTATCATGATTGAGTAATATGTACTATTTGGAAAGGAGCAAAAACTAAACAAACTCTAACAAACATCGTATATTTTTTCATCCCACTGATCCATTCTATCTAAATTAGAGGTAATACAGCCTTCACATTATCAATTTGCATTTAAAACTGAAGCAAGACTCTGGGATGTAGGGTAGGGTTAGTTCTCGCACCGCCGAAAAGTGTACTACACCTCCGTCAAGTTCTGTTTATGTCCAGAAGAATATGATTGTACCCCTCATTATTTCGCTCTTAATCCAAGGCGATGAATGTATCAATCGCATAGTCCGCAAGCCTGTTTCCTCTTAGGATTCATGCGTATTTTAGAATTATACGCGTTTCCAGTTGAATTCACTCTTCTCTGCAGACTCATCGAAGCAGAATTCCCAATCAGACTTGAGAGCGCGGATCTGGGAAATATAATGAGATATGTATCCGGTTGTCTTCCGCTTCGCTGTACTCTCATCTGAAGCGTTCTTGATGAAGAGATGCTACGTCTCTAACAGCTTCAACATGGATCACCCCGTCCACGTGGTCAGTGCACTGACCCAACGCATGTCGTGACCTTTTCGCAAGTGATGATCTGAGTGATCTTTTCTTCGAAGGAGAATACATAACCTCACATCCTCTTACTGTAAACGAAGAATTAAAGACGTTTTCACTTTTCCAAGGAAACCTAGGTTGCTAATCCATAAGGTGGGCGTACAAATTAAATCCTTCTATGGCATATTTTGCCTTTTTTACAAAAATAAATTTTCATTTTATTTTGAATTCGTGTATAAAAAATTAGCTATATTATTGTTTATTTTTGTAATATTGAAAATGTTTGTGTGTTATAGAAACAAATATAATTTATAGAATATAATCATTATTGATAATGGTTAATTCAAAAATTTTAAATATCTTAAACCTTAAAGTGGCTCTCATTTTTAAAAACGGTTCTGCGAGTAATAATTAATTTTAATTACGAACGACCTGGTAATTGAATAACACGGTCATGAAGCTTGTTTTATGAGAGAAAACGACTTGCCCTATCAAAAAACCAAAACACATTTTTTGCCTTTGCGGTATTAATTTTTAAATGAGAACATATTAGAGTAGCATGAGGTATTAGAATAGTTATATCTTTAATAGAAACAGTATAAGAATCTATCAAGAATGTCCCAATTAAATAAGGTAAGTTTACTACCCTTATAGTGTAATTAAGAAAGTTATCGAATGAAACCGTGCGAAAAAATCCGGGAAATTTTGAACTTGGCAGCCACTATATCCGACAACCAATAGATAGTGTTCAACTTAGTTCTATGAAAAATTGCTGATAACTTAGCACTAACAATGTGCGCACAGGGATTGATAGATCATTACGTTCGGAATAGCCCGGTCGCCTTCTGTTCGCCCTGAGACAGTTTTTCGACCAAAATACGTTTTAAGACAACCGTTTTGTTGTGCATATCGGATATATAGGTCCTTTTATGACATGAAATACAAATAAACATAATTTCTTCATCGAAAAATGACGAGTAAATTGTGATTTGAAACCTACTCCACGATTAGGGAGCTTACAGCACGAGAACCAACGCATCTATCTGAAAAATGATTTGTACCGTACTTGTTGGAAATTTTATGAGAAATATTTTTTCATACAGATATGTTTCTCAAAAGCCTGACCATTTTGCGACAAAATGACAAAACCCGCAAACGTGTACTTTAGGGGTAGTTTTTAGGGGTGCGTGTCTCCAGAAAATTTGTGGGAGAGTTAATAATCGTGAACAATATATCATTCTCTACCTAATTACCATGGTCGAAACTTGACGAATTTTTTACTCCAAGGGTCTGCTTTTCGACGAAAGACTTGCATTGAACTGGTTCTATCCTTCCAAGAATCGTCTTAATGCGACACGGAAGAAACACACAATTGCATAAAGACAACAGGTACGTTACTGTCTATCCATGCCTATGTATACACTTTTATGTTCCAACATCCCATTATATTTGCTTTTGAAAAGTTTAATTTAGTTTTACGATTTTAATGGAGCTTCGTCAATTTTAACATTTCTTTTTATATGTACATTACAAAAATTATTTTAAAAAATCCTTTTGAATTATTACATCCTAAATTAGCAAATTACAAAAGTATACGATTATATAAAATAAAGAAGTTATACTATTTTTTCAGCGAAAGTTCTTTATTTATTTGTTTGTTGTTTTCATCGATCTTTAGAAACAGATAACGCATCTCGCGAATTTGCGAGAACGATAATTATGAATGCCAGGTTTAAGGCGGCTCCACACATTCGCTATTCGGCGAACTCCGAGCAACTGCTCGCCGAATAGCGACTAGTGTTGCTCGGAGTTCGTCGAATAGCGACTAGTGTGAATGGGTTGCTCGCTATTCGTCGCATCACGAACACCGGTGCTCATCTTTTCCCGCAGCGGTCGGTCTTTTGAGACACATCAAAGGAAGTCGAGCATAGGCGAACATTTACGAATGACCTGTTCCTGGTACTGTCCACATGTTCGTGCTTGTACGAATACCAAGGATCGCGAGAATACTAGTCGATACGAGTATTATTGCGGATATTTACGAGTAGATTTCAAGATATTTACAGTAAGTAATCGCTGAAAAACTAATTATTTGTAATTTTTCTCCTTATCGTACAAAGTAACAAGTGATCAAATAGAGAAATTGAAAGTAATAAAGTAGTGATGGAGTAACTTATTTATTATCCCCAACGTGGTCATACGCAGTTTGCAACTGCTTTTTGACAATAATGTTTATTTGATGTGTGATTTAAACCACAAACATTTCTATTAACTTTATTTTACTTTTTGATTAAGCGTCCTAAAGTTTCACAGTATTGCTATATTAGCATTATCTATTTTTTAGTAGTGTTAGCATATATTTCCTGTAATGATTTAATTTCATGGATTGAATTAAGATCATATACGATCCATTTTCGATATTAAATTTCATAGTTTTACTGTTTCAATGAAGTTCTTTTAATGACTTCTGAAGATGTAAACATTCATTCCTATAATTTACTGAAATGTTTTTGCATGTGCTGTTACACTTAGTGCACAAGAAAGTGAATAAATAAAGTTATCTGAAAAGTGGTTATGAACCGTGTACGACCAAGTGGTGAGCTTAAACTAATTTAATAAATAATAAAACATGTGAAAGAGTGTTTCCTTCCTTGTTTTATTAGCGATAAAGTATTACTAAGTGTTAATGTATTGTCTGATTATAGTGGTTGTCCGAGAGTAGAGAGAAGTTGGTTATATCTATTTCCTAGTCAACAATAGGCAAACCCAGATTTTGGTTTCTAGTTTTGCTGTTGTTTTTTAAACAAAATGTTTCTGGGAGTAGAGTGATTTGATAATGAAGACTTGTCTCAAATTAGGGAGTATTAAAAATTTATTGTTATTAATGTTCCAAAAATTATTTCTATCCTAAAAAAATTGAAGCATTTTCCCATACAATAATTCCAGAGGTAGAAATACTATGAAAGAGCCCATAATAGATGGTAAGTAATAGCTCAAAAGGTAATATATTTTGTTACGGTAAACCTGAAGCTGTTCCCAATGATAAAAGTGTTATTTTTCACTCAATCATTGACATTTCATTAGATGTATTTAAAAGAATACTTTGTGTAAGAGTACTACTTATCTAGAAATAAAATTTTTCAACTACCCAATTAATAATCATAATACTTTTAGTGCAATAAATAGTGATATCACACTTCATTGAATTATTTGTTAGTAATAAATTTTTTGAAAGTTCAAGGAAAAATCTCAAAGAAAAACTCTCTGGTAGGATTAGTAATGAGTTGTTTTATTAATAAATACATATGTAATAATTGTACATATTATCTTTCTTTTTTTTTGGCTAGGTCTGAACACAAACACCTTAAATGCATCTATAAATTTTATATTTATGCACTTTTATTTTATAATTTTCTTATTAATAAATGTAAGATATTGGATCTAAGTAAATTAATTTTAGTTTGCAAGTCATCAGTCTCACGTACTGGTATTAATATACCTCTATATGAATTACAACATAGCAATACAAATACCATTTAATATTTCCTAGGGAATAAATTTAATTAGTCTAGAAAATAAGAAAAGCAAGTTTTAAAATTTTTTAATTACAACAAAATTCCCATTT
>NNCF01130644.1:181424-232984 GCA_002313205.1 Laupala kohalensis
CTATAATTCATTTTCATTATAACCGTGAGCCACCTCGCACTTTTTTTAGAAATGTAATGGAGCAATGAGGACGTGTTAAAGTTTTTGGAGTGTTACGAGGAGGAGCCAATTATATGGAATCCTGCGCTTCACCTTTTTTCATAGAAACAGATTTGAAATCCTCGATGCGAGGAAAAAAATAGAAAGTAAGCTGCAATACAAGTATTCTATTAAAGAATTAAATAAAAGAAATAATCCTTGATGGCATCATTTCGAACTTGTTGTAATAAAGGAAAACAAAGTATGAAAAGTGGTGACGGGACTGAAGACTTTTATACTCCATCATGGTTTGCGAATGACAGGATGTCGAGATTCTTAAAGGAGAGAGACATACCACGAAGTACCGTAAATACAGAGGTAACTATACATTTTAACATAATTTATTATGTGGAGATATTGTATATGAAGAAGTACATTGAATTAACAGTAGTGGTCTTGCCATTGTATCTTTCCACGGGTCAAGAAGTATTCAGCAAATTCATCTCTTACTTCTTTTGCTTCCATGCTTGCCATCCTTGGAATGTTTCTTATAGGTAAAAGGGAAGTTAAATGGTTATCAGACTGGTGCCATGCACCTTCTATTAAATGTCCATTCTCTTCATGATCAAATGTGCCATTTGGTGAATATTGGGTTTGAGGTGTCTTACTTTTTCTTAAAAAATTATGTAGTAGAACACATGTCATTACAACTCTAGCAACTTTCTAGGGTTGTAGCAACATGGGCTTCCGGAGTACTCTGAACACACTGGTCAATAGTTCAAATGCATTTTCTACAACTTGATGAGCCCGAGAAAGGCGGTAATTAAAAATTCGACACTTGGTTTCTTTATCATGTTTATCTGACCCATTGTTAATGGGGGCCTGTATGGTAATATGTTTTCCATCTAAAGCACCAATACAGTGGGGAAAATTCCAAAGTTATTCAAACTTGTCAGAAACATGTTTCCATTCATTTGTAGTCTTTGGAATATGAAACAAATATGCATCACATTAGTAACATAAAACATTACTAAAATAACAATGTTGTGGAAAATAACATGCTTTTTGTATTTTTATGTCTAGGACCTTGTAGAAGAAGGAAGCAGGGAGCCAACACATAGTAACAATGACACAGAAACTGAAGATTTGAATGTAATAAACGATGGTATGTTATCAAATGCACAGCAGTCATAATAAATTCTATTAATTGTAATGTTTTATTACTATTTGTTCACTATTTTTCTTGCAGCCATTGTGCTACCATCCACAAACCAAACTACAAAGAAGAAGGGAAAGGAAACTAAAGAAATAAAGTCCAAAATGGACGAGGTTTACGCTATTATAAAAAATGCAGCCAACAGAGAGAAAGATGTTTGCAGCATTTTTGGAGAATTTGTTGCAGCAAAACTAAGAATAATGGATCAAAGGACACAAGAAATTGCTATGCACCAGATAAATAATCTTATTTTTGAATTAAGAATGAACTGTCTATCCGAAACTTACAAATTTACCAGATGTCACTGATTCAAATGTACCTGACACCTTAAGGGAATATATCGAACATTTAAATAATTTTAACCTACTATAACAAATAATTTTAAAAATCTATTGTAACGTGTATTTTTCCTATTGTAATAAATATTGTTTATAATGTATTGTAACAAGTACTTTTCATAATTACTGTAATAAATATTGTTCATAATCTATTAAACCCGTGGCGTAGTGCCTAACGCGCTCGCCTTCTACCTCTGGGAACGCCGGTTTAAACCCGGTTCCATCCAATTAGAATTCGAGGTGGTGGACACGGTGTCGCGGCAGGTTTTCTCGGGGTTCTTCCGTTTCCCCTGCCTATCATTCCACCACAACATTCACTCATAATCATTCACTTCCATTTAATTCATAATCACCGCTCCAGGGGAGGTGCGACAGCAAGGGCATCCGGCACCCTAGTATACCCCAGCTCCAATCAAAAAACGAAGCATCAGATATACCCAAATGAACCCCATTCGCCGACCCCAAATGAACTGGGAAAAGACCAGGTAAGTAAGTAATCTATTAAAAAATTTTTTCTTAATGTATTGCTGTAAAACTTGGATAATTGCTGCGTAAACCTCTGGGACAATCTCTGATACCAATCGTGGTGTTACTTAAAATAAATAATGAAGGCTTTGGAAACTATCTCCTGTGACGAGGAATCTAAGTGTGATGGCAAAACGCTCATTCGCTGGAATTGCCTTCCTCCACTTTGTATCTTTTTTCTTTACCATTGGCTCAACTTTGGTCAAAAGGAACTTAAAAGTCCTCATGAGACATCCTGCAAAAACTCTCAAAATTTCCACTTTGTTCTCTCCTCAGACCTGAAAGTAAATTTGTACCACTGTACCTGAAACACAAATTTTTAATCTGAATTTCTTACTAGCAAATACAACCACTTTAGTAAAGAAAAAGTCATATTTGTTCACATTATCTTATTATAGTATACTCATTAATTAAATTCATTAAGGCCAAAATGTTCCATTTACCAAGAATCACTACAACAAATTATTTAATTATATTACCCTGCACTTGGTTATATGCAGTTCAAAACTGCCTTTTGTACAATACATTTATTTTAGAAGAAAAAGACATTACAGAACGATTTCTCTTATTACTATTGTAAATATTAAGAGCGGTAAACACAACTTAATATTCTCAGAACCAGAACAATATTATAAGTAAGAAATCTTCAATATCGTCAAATTTTTCTAACAATAAATAATATTAATGAACTTCATTGACAAAAAAGCAGTTGCAAACTGTGTGACCGGTGGTGAGGGGGCGATAAAACTCTCCGGAAACAAGCAAGGGACCCTGTTGCAAATTTTGGTAGTTTTCTGTATTTAACTTACATTTCTCTGCTCCGGTTGAGAGACACCATCCACCATCTTCGTCTTCTGTTTCTTTTAATTTTATTTAACAACATTCCCGAAGATACAATATCGTATGCAGCAGCATGTGTCTATTTCCGATTCACTCCCCATCCTCTTGACCACATCTGACCACATCATAGCACACGAACATTCGTCGTTCCTACAGCGAGCACGTGCTCGCCAAATTGCTCATGTCTGGATCAGTGTGCTCGCGAATAGGCGAATACTCGGGAAATATCTCGAGCAAGTCGCTGTTGCTCGGGATTCGCGGTTCGGTTGCTCGGAGTTCTCCGAATAGCGAATGTGTGGAGCCGCCTTTAAATTGTATGATTCAAGGACATGACCAATCTTCTCCACAGTAGCCGCGTAACTCCTTTGCGCAGATACACAGTGCTTCCAAGTCTTCAAAGCCGAAATAGAAAAAAGTTTCTATTCAGCTGTAATTTGGATAAAATTATAAGTCAAATCTGATATATTATATTAATTTATATCGATGTCTGGAGTTCAATACAAAATCGACGTTTGTCTGATCACAATTTCTGCAGGGAAAATGAGAACTCTATTTTGCGGGTGTCTCTTCCATACGTTTGCGCGTACAAGAATTTTTGCGAGTTTCAAGATCCGAGTTCATGCTTCTGCTAAGCTCATTGGTGGAATAAATTTCAGAATATCCAGTATGCAAATAATTATAAGAAGGTAAATATATTAGAAAGAAAACATGGAACACATTGTAAGTTATATGTAAATATATTAGAAAGAAAACATGGAACACATTGTAAGTTATATGTAAATATATTAGAAAGAAAACATTGTAAGTTCCATTCAAATAGAAAAATACTTTCATAATTTTCGCAAAAGAAAAACTTTCTAAGCACCCACCCGCCAAAGCAAAATCGCGAAAAACTTTCTCCTTGGTGACGCCAATGTAATAATATTTGTGTGTTGATAGTTTAATTGCTTCGACGGTCAAAAGATAGCGTGAGTGTAAATATCGCCGCGATGCTAACACGTATTATGCAAGAACAGTCCGAGAAATCAATATTATAAAATGTATTTTACTATTTTTACAATAATTTGCCATAACGATAAGCAAAATGGAGGTTATCAGACCTGGCACAAACAGTCTTAAGGTTACTAACGTTTTTTTGGAAATGTGCCACTTCAAACATTCTTCATGTTTTAATTATTTGGCACGTACAATAGTTTCAACAGAACACTTTAAATTTGGATAAAGTTTATTATTAAAAGCACCATTAGTTGCAATATTAAACAAATAATCTACGATGATTTTTCCTTAATTGTTCATAAACAACTATGGCGTTTAATCTTTTGTGCATCTATTGTAAAAACCTGTTTTAGTCACTTCCATTTACATGCCTCAATTGTGAACCACTGTGTGGCACGTGGACTCGGACGGAGAAGAATTATAAACACCACTCCAATATGCAGACGACCTTGAACTTTGTATCTCGGACACTCAAAGTGTTGTTGCGGGGGACAGGGGGAGTGGAATTCCGTGTAACTTCGCACTTGCCTCGACAACGAAAGGTCGTCTTTGAAACCAAGGGGAACTTCGGACGCCACTTCTTCGGAAGTTGAAGACGCAGCAGCGGATTATGTAATCTTGGTTCGTTACCAGGCACTGATTTCACTCGCGGAGATGAATCTAATTTTTTGAAAGAACTTTACTAAGGCCTCTATTACACGTTCATATTTCTATGTAATAGATCTATCAAATATACAAAGTACAGTAGGTTCTCTCAACGAGAACATGTCATAGATACAAGAACATGGTTCAACAAATATCAAAGTTTGTGCATTACACGGTTATATGTTTCATCTAAGTTCTTAGATAATAGATCTGGACTTATAAATATAATGATGTAATACTGGTCTGAGATTCTAGTTCGTCCCAGTGATTGGACTTGAAGATTTGGTATTTGAATCATAGTCATAGAGTTGTTATTTCGACAGAGCATTAAATCTTATAAAGTTCAAAATATTATATCAATAGAGGCAATAACATCTTATTATACCAATTTTAGCTTTTGAAACACACCTTACCAGTCTCTTTAGACATACTGATTGTAATATTTGTATGAAAGATACTGGATCTTACGAGGAAAAAAATATTTTCGAAAATAAATTACTTTCCGAACCATTCTACTACGAATAAATGAACTGTTTAGTCCTATAGAAATAAAATCAATAGCACTTTTTAAAATAATTTTGATATCGGTCACCGGGCATTCGGAAGAGGTATTTAATTCTTCAACAGTATGTCGTTTTCGGCTGCGTCTCGGATATTTTTCGCCATTGTAATCATTTATGAACAGAACCTTGTGAGTTCACTGTTTATACAACTTTTTAACTAACGTTAATACTACAGTAAATATTACTTTTAAAATGCACGTTTCATATGCATCCGTGTCGTATTGCAGCAACAGCGGTTGCATCTTCGTTAGCTCTGGACAGGAGAGCACAAGTTCAAATCTCCACTCGGGCGAACAAGAGGTTTTTCGGATGTACTCCAGGCAATTGCTGGTTCGGTACCTTACTTTCCCAGCAACCCACCCCGTTACAAATATTGTACGAAATAAAAAAAAATGTTTTGTAGAAACATACAAAAGAACACATTGCTTGTACTTCGAATATATTGAGTTTGGAAGACGATGAAGCTGTCACATGCTGCTTTGGCGTTTTTTTAAGAAATTGACGTGAAACATGGCATGGTGATCGGCGTGCGGATACTTTACTATATTTTTCAAATGAAGCACTGTTCGTTGCGCCTTTTATCCCTTTGACGAATTTCTCTTAGGACTTCGTGAGACGTGAATCAACCGCGTCGCCATTCTGACGGCTGATTTATAATAGCATTCAATTTCTTTTGGTCCTCTACAAATGTTTCGACTCTGTAGAATTGTGTAGCCGTATTGTCCTCAATTTCTGACGTGCATTTTAACCTTGATCACCGTCTGCTCCTTTTCCCCTCCATTATTCCTCCCAGTACCTCAAGGTCGTGTACTTGTTCCTACAAAACATGCTCAATCAATTTATTATTTTCGTTCCTCCATTTTCCAAATGTTTTCGTCTCGCTGATTCTGTACATCTCAACCTCAAGGTCTCCTGCCCCATATTCTCTCCTCTTTGCTCACCGTCCATGTCTCCGACCATTAAGGCCCGTTTACACGTGGCAAGCTGCCTAGCAGATAACCTGCCCGGCGAGCTGCGTGGCAGGTTACGTGCCTACGAAACTGTTTACACGGGGCAAATAACCTGCTTGGCATCTTGCCTTTAAATTACGACGAGTGTGCTCGTCGGTGATATGTGTGAGTGAAATGGTCCGACATTTATTTCGTGAACCATCACGCGAATCATGTAAACTGCTTCTGGACAAGTTAGAAAAGAAGGAATCATGGACTAGGGAGTGGCTGCAATACTCATGAAACGTCGTCGCAATTAATAAATAATTTAATGAAATATTCGGATATTTTAGACACTTTGAAAATTGCATTAAAATTCTACCCAAAATGTTACTTTAGGCCTTCTATGAAAAACCATTAACACAGAATAAATATTCTGAATATGAGCACTATAGTTCATTGACTGATCAACATTTAAAAAAATGGAAAATGGAGATTAAAAACATTTGTAACACAAATAAGTAACGGAACTCACACGAACAATTATGCACCTAACCTCACTTTATGCTGCTTTGCAGGGTGGGGTGAGGCAGGCTACCTGCCTCAAATCTACTCTCCGAGGAAAGTAACCTGCCTGGTGAAATTACAGGTGCTTGCCTTATTTTTAAGGCAGGTTCCGTTTACACGGGGTAAACAATCTGCCTCGCCGGGTTACCTGCCAGGCAGCTTACCTCATGTAATCGGTCCTTTAGGGATGAAAGCACCTGTGTTGGACACTTCGGGTTTGGAGTCAAATAGCGAGACTTTTTTCCCGTATGTTTTAATGTTGACGTAGTAGTTAAATCAGAAACTGTACATGCTTTGGAGTATATGACGGAAATGAAGCAATAAGAAAGGTCCTGGAATCGGCAAGGTTGCTCATACGTCTGAGAGAAAAGGCTCGTTTACACTATGCAGCAAAGTGTTATATAACATTCCCTACAAGAAGCAACTAGATAACTTCTAGATAACATTAGCCACATGTGGAAAAGTGTTATATAACTTTAGATACATTTAGAATTTGCTATATAATATTAGCTATTAGTAGCGATTGTTATATAACAAAACATAACGACTCAGAACAAAAGTGAAAGAGGTCACTAATCGTGCAGAATATTGTGGCACGAGACTGGGGGCGAAAACGTACATATATAAATTAAACAAGGTAGCAAGAGCGGGTTATGCTTGGTTTCGACTTGGGGGATGGAATTTAAGGAAATTGATCGAGATTCACAATGCCCTTTATGCAAAGAACAAGAAGACTTTGTTCACGTTCTACTTAATTGCGTTAACATTGAAATAGGTAGAAAAAAGTGGCTTCATGAGGGGGGGATACGATCGTAAACCAAGAAATTACACTCTAGCTTTTGAAATAATGCGAGATAGTAGAATCCCCGTTACCTTACTCCTTGGCAAGTATGGTTAGAGAAAAGAGGGAATTCAGACAAGTAATATTTTCCTCGGTCTAAGGAGATCTCATTCGCAGAAATCGGCATAAGCGAATGTAAAACGACGTCATATTAACAGAACGGAAGAAAAGTTAAAAGAAAAACCGAAAAAGAATTTTAAGTGGAAACAAATTTGATATACACGAAGGAGGATATATACCAGTTGATACATTCAGAGAAGAGACGAGGAAATTGTAACAGCTTTTAATTGTTCTTAATTTGTCTCCCTTTAACAAGGCTAGATTGCTTGCTGAGTGACAATGAAGCATTGCTTACTGGAATTTTTACGATAGATTACAGCTCATCTACATACAGCGTTGGACACAGCGTGACACTGCATATGGTTTCCGCACGTACAGTGTATCTTCTGTGTACCCATACGTGAAGATGTGATAACTTTCAGTCAGGTGAAAATGGTAAGGAACCGGGAATATAAGACTCCTGCATTGATCGCAGGGGTGCTCGCCACTACACCACCCGTTCACTTTTCACAACTGTTAGGTCTGGGAGGAAATGGTGTACAGTTGTGGAAGGCGAACGGGTGGTGTAGTACACCCCTGCGATAAAAAAAGAGTCGATTCCCGGTTTGTCGCCATGCTCACCTGGCCAAAAGGTACCCTCATAATTCTTGCGAATTTTCCCCGCGTGTAGGACATTTTCAACTTAGACTGGTCGCGTTGCCTCCGCACGGTATTGCGTTGAATAAAAGAGGATCAACACAAAGAATCATCTATTGCTACATTTATATTCTAAATATAAAATAAATATCCTTTGAAAATTCATTGCTTAAAAACCACTCGTCCAATCAAGACGAAATTTTAATATAATCTAAAGACACTTATTGTTTAAAGGTTTACCGAATTTGAAACTGTTCTGATGTAAGATAAAAAAGTTATTATCAAGTTAGCACAAAAACCTTTTTTTCGGTTATGGGTGGTCGCGAAAGAACGAAATTGATCTTGTTATGATTAACTTATGCCTTGGAAGAACATGAAAAATTATTTAAAAATGTGATAAATTATGCAATCAGAATTAATACTGGACGTGACATGTTCGGTGAGAGAAAATAGAAAATTGTGTTCGTAAATACTCCTTCATACAATACAATATGAATGCATTTGATTATAATATTAAATATTAAAAATACTTTTTTATAATGAAGAAATATACTAATACGTTTTTCAGCTTGAATCAATAAAAATTTGTAGATTAAAATCAAAAACTCGCGTTACAAATATATAAATACATTAGTTTTATTCACAGGGCATTACTTTGTCAAACCCTATCCCGTGCCGACAGGATCGATCGAGAGGGTACGGAAAATGACCCGCGGGTTAAGATAATTTGAACAGCGCTGTTTTAAAATAACCTTTAAGATGCAAAGTACAGTGACATTTCAGCGCAATATTTGTGTATGTCATCAGACTGGGAAGATAGTTATTTAAGAACATCGTTCATATGTTAACCATATTTTAAGTACTTTGAGTATTTAACCTGTTTTTCTACAAAATCATTAACCGTATGATGCAATTTTTGAGAAACATATTCCTGTAAGCAATGTTTCCAAAAGCGGTCATAACTTTTCTCGAGACCTTTTTCCTTAGAAACAGCAAAGTTTCATTTCGTAAAATTTCTGTTAAAATGAATGTTCTCGGGAAGTTCAATTTCGTCGTGTTATTCCTAATGAATCTTTTCTGTTCGTCACAATACGAAAGGAAGTCTTGACCGTTACATTAACAACAAATTCGTTTTCGAAAATGGAAAGCTTCACTAAGAGGTACGTTCTTTTTGCCATAAAATATTATTTATCTATTATATAAAAAAATCATCAAATTTTACGACATTTGTCGGAAGTGATGTAATATACACAATATTTCCTCAAAACTCCAGAGTAAAATTTCCGCAAAGTTTATAAATTTTATAATGTTATTTGCGAATGAAAATTTAAATAAACACTATGAAGACCAACTTAACTGTAATGTTTCCATCTCGAAAAATAGTTTACATTGAAATTCCATACACCGTTCAAAATTAAAGGAAAAATTATATTGATTTTCTACAAACATCCATGAAAAAATTTGAATTGTAGTTTTATCTTACTTATTTGATTTTTCAATACGTATTGTTTGGGCGACGTATTTCTCTCTGGGAGTGTGGTCTTGAAAACGGATTTGGCCAAGCATTTTGAAATCTTCAAATGTGTCTTTATCTTCAAAACTGTTCAACTTACAAGGCAATCGTCAGAGGAGACAAGTCAAAACTTGCCCTGATATTTTTATTGGATAGTGACCATAATGACACGAACTTAAGTAAAATATTAGCTGTTGAGATGCATTGGTAGAATTTACACAAAAGTTGAAAATGCCAAACGAAATTGCTCTAAAATAATGTTTGTTCTACTCTCAGAGAGAGTACGACGAGAAACAAATTAGGTGTCCAACAGTCGTACGTTTGGTTTACGATGGTGTGTTCTAGAGTCGTCTTCTCTACTCTACACTTCCAAAACCTCAGTCTCTTAGGACAAATACCCATCTGGACTTAGGGCGGAGTAAAAGTAATTCTTAAATAAAATGATTTTATTACTCATTTATTTACTTATAGGAGACACAACGTTTCGACCCACGCGGTGGGTCATCATATTTATTTAAAATATGAAATAGAAGTACGTCGAGGGACATGAGTCAGTACACAGAATGCTCGGGAGCCTCCTCCCTTGGTCTCCGAGACTCAGATGGTCAAACAGGGAGAGGAGCATTGTGACATTTTTTTATTGTAGTATTTGAAAATGGAAAATGTAGCGTGCTATTGAAGCTGGTCTACATGGAGTGATAGGAAGTAGGTAAGGCTATTGTTAATAGGTGGACCGGTTAGCTGGGTTCACCAACAACTTGGCCCACGTGGAAGGTTTTGTAGGAGTAGTTAGTAATAGTTATTGTCTCTAGGAGCAGTACGAGGTGGGTAGCAGAAGGTGGTTTCGCTTTTCAGTAGTCGCAGCTATATGAACTAGGACATTCATGTGGGGAAAAAAAACTGACCCCACCGGGAATTGAACCCGGGGTGACTTGGTATAAAGCATCCTTGCTAAACCCTTAGCCACTGGAGAGGTTATTATGACATATTGACGCATACACACTATTGGAAAAAAATCTCGGACGGGCGGCCCCCCATGAGACACGTTTTTGGAGTATTTTTTCGCACGTTCATACTTTTGCAGATTGCCGCCGAGGCCACGATTTCACCTCCGTCACGTGAATTCGAAAGAATATTGTGTGGAGGGAGAACGTCCGGACGGGCGAACGCGCGAGTGCTGTGTGTAATAATAAGCATCTTTATTTAGAGGCGAAGGTAAGGCTAATGCCTCCTCTTTGTGAATACATTTACATGGTAAAATAAATATGTCTGATATTATCTATGCGATAAAGAAATAAACTAAGAAATAAAAAGGACGAGATATAAGAAAGGAAATAATAACTCATTCGTCCATCACCATTCATACGGTGGTCCTTGTGTTGATGCAACTCCGAGAGCAAAGAGGATCGCAATACATTGGAGAACGAGTATTTTGTTGATATATTCCGTACATCATTATCATTATTATTATCATGTGTACAAGCACTAAGAATTTTCACCCGTCCGGGCAAAAGTCCCACAGGTTGGAAACCGCTAATTAAATCATAACTCGATTTTCTTGGGGGCACTAGACTTTCGAGTTCGTGTATCTCGAAAAAGCAGATTTGTGGTGGTCACGATTTGAATTCTTCGGATTTAGATGTTCACTTAGATACCATTGAAAAAACAACACAAAACTAACTTAATGTAAGTCTGAAAGAGCTTATTGAATAAAAGTGGTGACAAACTGTATGATGAGACAAAATAAATAAAGTATAATGAAATAAGTAGAATTTATTTATTAATTTCGTATTCTTTACATTAGACTATTTAATTAAATTCACACACACAAAGGAAACACTATTTGGAACAGTAAAACTATTTCTACATTTGAAATATCATAGACGAAAGATTTAACGATGAGAAGAGTAAATGAGGACATTAAAGCAAAATGGCTCGTCTTGCTATCGCTTGCAACGTTACGTTGAAAATTCCCCGGGTGCAAGGCTGTACATATTTCAAACAGAAAAAAAAATCAAACATGTTTGGCTATTCAAAATGTAAAAAAAAATTCTACTTGAGGTTTCTCTGATTGTCTTTTATAGAGGTTCACGAAGAAAGTTCCTAGATACAAAGGTAATCAATGTCGAAGGAGAACTGATAACGGACTGGTGTAGGAAATCTTCTGCTTTCGCAAGAATGCAAAACTATAAATCTAAACATCCTAATTTTATGAAAACGAATGTAATAAAAGGCTTATTAAGAAAAATTGATTGTTTACCACATGAAATGTTTTTGAAAAGTAACATTCAAGTAGTAAAGAACATACTTGTAATGAATGATTATCCTTTAAATGTAATTAATAGGCAAATTAAGAAATTTAATGGAAAAAATATAATGAAAGAAATAAAGATATAAGTAATGAAATTGTAATTAATGAAGTGGGTAATAAAAATATATTGAAGCTAGAAGAGATAATTATATGATTGTGATACCATTTGTATATTGTATTAATAAAGAAATAAAAAATGTATTAAAGGAATTAAAAATCACAAGTATGTATCGCGTAATTAATAAGCTTGAATTTGTTAAAAGCCAGAAAGATAGGATTGAAAGATTTAATCAGAAAAATGTAATATACTCCATTCCTTGTAATGACTGTGGCGTTAGATACATAGGACAGACGAAAAGGAAATTGAATACAAGGATAAAGGAACACCAGAGAAAATGTAAAAATATTAATGATGATAAATGTGGCAGTGTACGGCATTGCAAATATAATAAACATGAAATGAACTTCAAAAATACGAAGATTTTAAGAAAAGAGAAAAATTATTTTAAGAGATTGATTTTAGAAACTTGTTTTATTAAAATGAATACAAATGTTAATACACAATTAGAATGTAATATTTCCACAAAAGATTAGGATAGTGTTTTATATATGGTTAAATACTAAATGAAGATCTTACTTTATGGGTTATATTGGTAATGCTTGTATTTTATAAATGTATGTTACCCATTCTGTGTGTATCTTAGTATTCAACCATGTAATGATGGAGAAGGTTACGTCTGGACGAACCTTCCGTGATTTTAATTCTTAACAAGTGTTTTAAATGTGATTGACTGTAGTAATTTTAATAACATGATTTTAATTGTATCTGCACCTCAGGTATGTTGTAAAAATATGTTTTTACTACCTTATTGTAATTAAAGCATTGAATTTAATATAAAACTTGAATGTATACGACTACCACTTCTGTTGTTGTTATGTATTGTTGCTGCCCTGATGAAGAGATAAACCAAATCTCGAAACGTTGGAGAATAATAAAGTAATAGAGAAGAATGTCTTGCTTAGTTTTTGAAATATTTAATTGAAGGTGAAGTGATAATGTAAAATAGGAATGTAAATGATTGTCTAAAATAGTGACAGATTGCTTGGCAGTGTTTCATGGTAAAAAAAATATTGTGAGAATAAATGACAGATGTGCTGTTGTCTACTAGTACGATATTTATTCAAATGAAATTACTTTCGCCAGCTTAGCTGACATCTTCACCATATCTCATTTATTCTCAAAATGAATTCTTGTATCGCCTCACCGATATCCAACAAACATTCTTGTATTTCCAGTGCGTCTTAGCAGCTTGTACTTTACCTGTGAACATTATTACGGACACCTTATATTAAAATAGTATCCGGACAGGTTTCGACATGTCGCCTCTGACTATTTCCTTGTTAGGGAGCTGAAGTTATGCTTTCTTCAAAAGTAAAGGAATACTTCATAAGAAAATATTTGATGAGATCAATACGGAAGAGATAGTTTTCAACAACACATCTTCAGGTTTCACATGAAGTCGTAGACTAAATGTTGACATATGTAAGGAACTAATGCCATACACACATCTAAATGTGATGACATTATTGAGAAACATCAGATGATGTCACGAACCTGTTGACGAAACGATGTATTTTTCAGATTAAAAAAGATAGTAAATCTACCAAGAAAGTTCGTATTTATTAATTCTGTACATACACATGATTGGGTGAATCTACGGAAATGTGGAAATTTGCGACATACAAAGGAGTGAGGTTCATGAACGAGCACTTCAACAGTTCCTACGTGTGTACACACAACTGACGTTTTTGAGCAATGAAACAGGATCTGTTGGTTTCGGCGGGAACCTACAGGGGTTGCCACCACATCAACCACTCCTGTATTACCATATTTACCTTGACAGGAGTGAATTTAAAAAATGACAAAGATGTGGAATAGGAAATAACAAAGAAGTGAGGACAGTCGTAAATAAATTATTATTTGTCATGCGCATTGAATCTGATGATGTTAAATGACCTAATTCATTTGTATCGATATGATGTGCTTGCAAACAAAATGAAAAAGTTCAAACCTAACTGGATAGGGTGTTTCGGACATATATTTTCCTATTTGCGTAGAATAACCCAATTGTATTACGACCGTCAATTTTAAAAAGCTATATATTAGAAATAACGGTATTGTTAACTTGTTATTCATAATAGGAAACGACTTCTAGACATGTGTACAAAGCTATACACAAGTCTCGTCTCCCCTTGCGGTTTGGAGAAATTGTCTCCAGCGACGAGTTCTGACTTCAGCATCCTTCTTGCCAACGCGACTCCTGTAATTCAATTAACTACTTCTTGCATTCGCGGAATTCTATATATTACGGACTATGTGTTTCAAGTGACTTTCATTCAGAGCTTCGTGTTGTTCGAGTTGGAATATTTCTCTTCCAGTTACTGATTCTCCGTTCTTCATTCCAACGTTATTTTTCTTGGCAGACATCAAGGTGAACGTTTTTTATTTTTATTTTATTTCAAATTTTGTTTGAACCTCCCTCAATTTGGATTATTAAGCTTACAAAATACATTTTTCATCAATTTTACGGTTTTCAGTGTTAAATTACATTTAAGTTATTCTTAAATGTGTTAGGAAGATGTGTCAGGAAGGGATCCCTACACTATTGTCATTTCCCAAGCACATGAGAATGAGACCACATCTCATTCTCCATTACAGTACTCCGGAAGCTGGAAACAAATGAGAAGTGTTATCAGATTTCTTTTTCCGTATTTCGTCTGCTGTGCCCTGTATCAGGACGCACCTTGAATGGGAGACCATTCTTAAACGACGAGCGGCGAAAATGAGATGTAGTAGATCCATTGATACCCTTAACCAGAAATGTACTGCGATCTTTGGATGTCAAAAGTCGCCTGGGTAAATTGGTACGTATTTCTTCGTTCAAAAAGTATTATTTAGTATTACAATCTGCATCGCCAATTTGCAGATATATCCTTGGAATGATTCTTAAAGGCACACAACATAGGTGCAGTATGCACCCGATGAAATACATTTCATGAAACACGTTTCGTACGAACGTACACACCATGAAACCCCGTTTCATGAAACTTCATTTCTTACAACGTAACTTCCTGTTTAATAATTTAATAAAAGTTGAAATTAATTCCTGGATTTTTCTGCGGACCTCAAAAATGTTCTTGCATATCACTAGGGATCCACTGACAACCGGTTGGCGCTGATTCATTACTGCATTCATTTAAGTAATTAGCTTAAACATATTCAACATGTTTGTACCGTAAACAATGTTTTTAGTTACAAAACTAAGTTAAAACTAAATTCGGCTTGCTAATTAAAACGTGAGTTCCATGAAACGTGTGTTCCATGAAACGTCCGTAGCATGAATCTTGGTGTGCATGCCCCAATGTATTTAAATGAGTTTTGTTTCATAAAAAACGTTTCACCGGTGTACACTGCACCTTAATATATAGTCAACTCCTAAACCAACGATGAACAAATTATGATCTCCAAACCAGAGCTGAAGCAGACAAGAGCTTCCCTATTAAGTACAGGGGAACTGTTTTCGGGACAGCAGAAAAGCCAATTTCAACTTAGCCAGAATACGTCCAACTCGTGGTTCAGCCTGAGATGTTTCGGCCAGGTAAAAATATTTCATTTCATTTATTTAGCAGATAATTTAATTACTTTATAAAATATGTGGTTATCTTTTTTGTCTGGTGCATAAGTGGTTGGGCCTTGAGAGGAATTCCGTTAAAAGGGGGATGTCGATGCTTTGATTGAAAATTTTCGATTTTAAGATTATCGCAGTTTTGAATAACTAATGGCCTTAAAAACATTTTTTCAAAATATCAAGATGCATGACGATTCAAAGTGTTTTAAAATTTAAATTTCACGTGATTATATGTATTGAAAAGTAATTTTATTATTAAAAAATCGAATGAATTATTATTTCTTTATTTGAAATTTTAATTTTCATAGCTCTTGTTCCCAAAAATAATTGGAGTGTTAGTATTGCGCTGCTACAAAATTGCAAATATACTTTCATAAATCAGTGACGGCATGGTACAAAAACAAATAATTTTTGCATAAAATAAGAACCAGATTACGATCTTCCAAAATGTAATAAAATTTTACTATTGTATACGATATTATAATTAATGTATATTAAGTGGAGAAAGTTGGTAAAAGTAAACTCTGAAATTGAAAGAACAATATTCATTTAAAATAAAATGAGCATTTTCATTGACATCCTTGCTTACTTTGGGCAGGTAGCGGACTCCACAAGATTTTGTTCCCTAGAAGAGTCTTGCCTCTTTATTTTCTCTTAAGGAATGATTACATTTTAGCTATAAAACGAGAGAAATCGTTTAGGATTATGAATTGGGGCTTGATGTACTTTTTCAGAAGTCTGAGCCTGTGGTTAGTCTTGTGTATTTTTTGCCTGCACAGATTTTGGATAATATTCCCCTACTCGTTGTGCTACAGGAAAATGTTGATGATAATTAATATATCGAAGGATATACGGAACTTTGTTCTCATTCACCTCAAGAACTGTATGTATAGGTTTTACTATATTTTAAGAGTTGTTTGCAAACATTGCAAAATATTTTACAAAGTTTCATTAATATACTCTTTTTAGAGTGACACTTTTCTCAAAACAAAATTACTCAGATGATTACGGATTTAAGTTCGAAATTTTCATAATTTCTTTAATAATTTCGAATTATAAGTACTTTTTTCTCTCTGTCCATAACTACATCCATTGCCACAAAATGACAGGACCTATTTTATTCATACTTTCAACTTATGACCGTTTATAACTTTTGCCGACCTGGTATGAATTGTTGAAAAGTTGGTGTTAACAGTCTTCATTTGTTTAGCAGTTGGTAGGTTTCATGGAATTTTTTTTTTTTTTTTTTTTCCTTGGGGCTTTAGGGCTCGTCAACATCAGAGGTGGTTTCATGGAAAGGAGTACTATACTACAAGACGTATTGCTCGCAACGTGTGTGAACGAGGTCCCGATATTGTTAACGACAGCAAAACAAAACCATGTGTCTTTTAAACCAGCATCTAGAGGTGAAGCCGTGTCTACTAACTCATGAATCACTGGAAGTTCACAATACACCCTTCCTTTGGAAATCTCTGCTTTAGCATATCGCTTGTAGTCCATACGGAATATATCTAGCAGTTTATCCATTTCGTCATGGTTTTTGCGCACATCATTTTCGAGATGTTGAAGTTCATAATTGGAACAGGGTGGTCTCATTATTCTCGTCCCTCAGATTTACCCTCGAGATCCTTCCGTTGTGGAATAGGTGAATAAACGGTTTCGGATCCTCAGGATCTCGGTAAGTTTTCTAAGCACGATTCCTCTTTTTCAAGATCCCTCTGCGTTTCGTCGCCAAGAGATATGTGTGGCGGATGATATCGATCTTCCGCGTTCCTACATCACGGCGCACCGATTAGGGAGAAACCGAACCTTACTGCCAGTTGGACCGGATTTTAAACTGTACGATATTTTAAAGAAGAAGAGAGTTCTACCGGATGGATGCAGATTAATCAGAAGATTCACATCTGTGACTACCGTGTCAGTGAATGCAGACTTCATTGTCTCTAATAGAAAGATGTAGTCTACAGCTAGCTTGTTTCAAGCGGACTACATCATCGTGGTCCATCGCGCTCCGCGAGTGCTTTTCGGTCTCATTCTGCTGTACCCTTTCCAGGACACCGTGTTGGGGTCTCTTGCTCGAGTGTGGAGTTCGCTGGCGTTGGCCTGGACTGTCGTGCAAACGCGTGCCTCAAGTTGGTCGACGACGCCTTTTGAGACGTACACGATGATGATTCGGGCGGTTTACACGCCCCCACCACTCACGTCTCTCAACGCATGATAGCCATCCGCGCTATCATCTTGTCTCTCATCGCCTGCAACGCGTACTCCAGTCTGCTCCCGGGGTTTCTCACGGTGCCGTGCTACGCGCCGAACCTCGAGACGGTGGCCGACGTGAATGAGTACATCGATGAAGTATATATCAGTCATGAGAAGCATCTCAATTACACAGACAAAGAATCGTTTGGCGGTGTGAAGACAACCAACACAATCAACAAGGTATCTCCTTTCGTAGAAAAGCTCAATTCGATTCCGTCAGAGGTTCGTATCGCTGTTGTTGCTCCCAGACACTATTTCGACATCACCATGTTTCTCCTGGAAACAAATGACGAAATAAGGAGTGCTGAATTGCACATCGTCAAGGAACGTCTGTTCTCTGCTCACCATAGCTCGGCTGTACTTGCAAATCACCCAGTCTAGAATTCGTCGGGATTAAAGTCGGGGTTGTATGACCATTGGATGAAACTTCAGATGTACAGTGTGATGCTTGAGAGCAAGCATTTGATAGAACCACAAAACCCTTTTGTACGACAGTTTGTAGGGTCCTTTGCTGTGCTCATCATTCGATTATTATTGTCGACAATAGCACTTATCGTAGAACTTGTTCGTAGGTAATAGATATACCTGAAGGAGACAACGTAATCGAAAAGTAAGATTTTCATTTTACTCTTCTTGTAAGTGTTCAAGCTGAATGTGTGATGGAGCATAAGAATGTTTGATATCTCGGGAATATAAAGAGAAGGAGGCAGCATGCACACAGGAATTGTCTTGTTTTGAATGTCAAGTGTCCAAAATTTCAGGAATTATCGATGTAATGCTGCAATTATGCATGAATGAGTAAGCCACAGACAGATGCGAATTTTTAATGTTCATTTCACATCCGATAAATTATTTGTTGAATAATGCATTGGATATTTATCAATCCTATAAGTTACTTAAATGGTTCTGCTATGTAAAAAAATTAAGTCAATTCACGTATTCAAGATCTTAGGTATTAAATAGAATATTTTATATCGTCATATATTTGCAACTAAAGTCTGGTGATACCTTCTCTATGATATGAAAGAAACCAATATGCATGAGAAATGTAAATTGGGAACACAATAAAAGTAGGAAGAATTATCTTTTTTTAATAATATCTCTTTATTAGTTGTGACGTCTTTCCTCATTCTGTTCTTATGTAATAAAGTGAAGGATCATCCTTTCCTGCGAGACCATCCATTTTATCCATCGATGCGACTCACGAAGAGCTTTTTTATATTCCTTTTCTTTCAATGGAGAAGTCCTCCACCCGCTACGTTATCGTCGGCGGAATCTACGTCACGAAGTTTCATGACATCCGGTCGCGTTCTCCAATCTCCACGACGTCACGTGACCTCATTCCAAGATTATGAAGACCATCGAGGCGATTACTTGTGGCTGTAAGTATCATCATCCTCATTCAACACTTTATAGTCACACGTAGTACAAAGCACTAGTTCCGAATTCAAGGTTCCCAACAGCAATACACGAAGAGCTGTGGCGGATCTATGGGGTTATGCCCCCCCCCCCCCCCCCATTGGACCTGAACNATACTTTGTAAAAGTGTTACCAGATTAATAAAATTAATAATACCATATTAATAAGACCATGTTAATAACTTCAATAAATTATTCTTATTGTTATTAATCATACCAGATTGTTAATTATTTACTTGATGCATTTCATTTAAGGTAATATTTATAAAATTTGTGTTGTAAAACCATAGTTTCAAACAAAAATGGTCCCCTGTTATCTCCGCCCCCCTTAACTTCGCCACTGGCGACGACATTTGGAAATTTCAGGAAACAGAAAGTTATGTCAGAAAGTGTAATGGATGATGCGAAGGTAATAAATTAGAAATAGCCGTGAATAAGACAATAGGAATGGTATTTGGAAAAAGATATGTGAGCAAAATACAACCAACATTAAAATTAATGGAGAAACGATACACGTTTAGCAAGGCATCGAGTAGAGTACTGAGAAATATTACACAGAGAATACAAAGATTGTGTCTCCTCAGGATGAGCGGAGCGTACTGCACAACATAAGCTGAGGAACTAAATTTATATGAGGGTATTTAACCTTCGGATATATATATCCAGAAAATAATACTCTGAACAACAATGCGACGGGAATGAAGGACGACAATAAATGGGGGGAAAATAAAGGGGGAAGAGAACGAATGGAAGAAAAGATTGACGCAGGAATTGATCATGACATGGCAGAAAGATGAAAAGATATCGAAAAAGGAATATGATTTCGTACATGATGTTAGATTTGTGGAGTATCTATGGTGATTTGCTGATAGTGATGGGTGTGCTTGTGGGGAGGGGAAGGAGACGAGAGGACATAAAATTTGGAATTGTCCGCTTTTTTTTAAGAAACAGCTCAATACATTGCTCACATGAAGACTGGAAATGGAAAGTAGATATTAATGATACAGACATGGTATAAACATTTCAAGGAGTATATAACAGGAAAATAAGAACGGATTGAAAGGATGTTAAAAGATGAAGACAACAAGATAGTGAAAACGACATCACAGAACGTGAACACGTTAAGAAAGAACTTTCTGTTGTCAAAAATGTCGTGTAAAGTCGAAAAATGTAGACGAGACAAGGAATAAATAAATGGAAAGAAATGTCTCAACAGGAAGCCATCGACTGTGACTTATTGAATCGTACACAGGTTTAGAATTAAAAGGGGGGACCAGGGAATTTCCCCCCTCCTTTTAATAATAATTGTCAAAATTAAGCATTAATTTCAACTAGTCAACTCGAGGAGTGTAACTAGGAATAAGTACATCATTTTAAGTAAAGTGAATTTAGAAGTATTTAAAAAGGTCTATGAGTATACAGCAATTATGATATACGAGTACAACAGATTACAGAAAAAATATGAAAACACACAAAAACAGAAAATAAATTGCACATAATCTTAGTGTTTGGACATAAGTAAAAATAAAAAAATAAAAAAAGTGTGGAACGATTAAATTTGAAACAATACAGAAATCATTTTAGAAAATATCGTAGAAACAATGTACAGAATTATAAGTTATTTTGAAATTATATTTATATTTTTTATATATGGCCTGCGAACAGAGAAAGATTCTACAGAGTTTTTCATATTTCGCAGGCAAAATATATACTTTACACCTTTGTAGTAAATAAATAAATAAAATAAATGTTTCAATAAAACTAATGTGCTAACAATGTTTTTATTTTTAAGAACTGTTAACAATTTTTTCTTGGTGTTAGTCCTTCAAATATGTTTTGCCTCAAAACCGTAATAAAAAATAACTTGAGAAAAGGACATGTTAGCTCGTCGGCTGAGCCGATGACCCACCCCTCACGACGTATCGTGTACCCCATAGCTGCCTCGGGTTCGTTTCAATTAGGACAATCTCGAACAGGCTTCTTGATTAAATACATACTGTAGAGTATCGGCTATTGGAAACAATTGGGGTATTTCGGAAAAATGATTTTCGGATAACCGATAATTTAGGAAAATAAAGTAATGGTGCAAAACCATTGCACATACTTTCTCATATACGTTTCTCCATCTGCAGCATAGAGTGACAAAAAATATCGCAAAAGTGTGATGTAAATGTCATTTCGTTGTAGACAGAAATTGATGAATTTTCGTATCTGCAGTGCGTTTGCTGTCCTCCTATGTATTTTATCATTATCATATATTTCATTTCAGTTTACGAAGTGTATTCTAAGCTGCTTGGTCTATTTTCACTGTTAAATATTATTCTAGCTCCTTGAAATAGTAAACTAATGTGTAAGTGTAGCATATAGAAATTATTTTATTGCGTCTATATCAAACTTTCGAGCGAAATTCCGCTAATGCGGATGTAATGCATACTAATTGTAACTTACGTACAGAAAATTTAAGCAAAAACATTGGAGCCGTTTTTGAGAAAAGAGTACTTTGACCTTCACGTGAAGTACCCTTTGTTATAAAGTAAAAAAAAATAGAGCACGTGCATCGACTACAAATAAAGTCTACCGTTAATACGAAATGTGAATTAAATGTATTCATCCATTTACTTAGAATCGCTGCGCACAGACGGACAGACGGACGGACGTTGTGCCAAAAAACCACTTTTTCTGAATCAGGGATAACCAAAACGAATATTTCCGTCGAAATCTCGCTTTCGAATTTTTTCACGATTACAAAACTTTCTATATACTACGCACGTGACAAAGTAAAAAAAAAAAAATTGTGTCAACGGAGCAATATGAAACAAAGAAAAATTCATATTTAACACAAAACTTATGTTTATGTTTTGTATCGCATGTCTTATACCTTGCATACAGTAGTAGTACATTAAATTGAGTTTGGTTCTACAATTTAGGAAAAGAAATCGAAAATTTTCTTTCGCTTTAGAGCTGAGACTCGTTTATCTCATCGATTACACCGGAAATGATTTCGTCGTCAGTCAGTACTTGATGGCCAAGGTCGTCGACATCTCTTTCGAGCCAGTCTTGAACTACATAGCGCGCAAATTTGAATTTGCCGACCGGACTGTTTCGGTTAACTGATGTTACGGTCGATCGGTATTCGGATACTCATTGCTTCACTGTATTGTGAGCCTCTGGATAAAACGCGAACAAGTGTTTGGCATAACTTTCAGATTCTCGTGAATTTTGTAAAGAACTGCATCGAAGTATGAAAAAGCAAGCTTCAAATGTGTTACCTCCCCTCAACATTTTCATTCATTCCATCGAAGAGTTAATAACATTGCTGAAAAAAAAATTGAATCTTTAATGTAATTATGTCGACTTTGCTTTCATTTTTAGTTGTTCTGGTAGATTTCAAAGACTCCAGAATATCTACGATATCTTTAGTCAAAATCAAACTGTCCCACTACAGGTCCCGAAGATACCCAAGAGGTTCACGGAAGGATGAGCTCCGCAATTACACGGACTCGGCACCAGAAGGAGATGTGACCAGCATCTCGCTCCGGCAGGTTTGACCCCGGGATAAACCCTGTTCTCATTTTACAGGAGGTTGAGTAAACCTGCGAGTCAGTCTAGATATTAAAGAGTGAAGAAAATTTCCCAACCCACCGGGGGCTCGAAACCCGGCCATCCAGTCACCAACTCAGCTCTCTACCCACTGAGCAACGATCACTCCATGACATGACCTTTTAAATAAATAAAATCCTTTTTTCAATCAGATATGTCAGAAAGGAGGGAATCACATCCTCAAGTCGCAAGGGACTCGGTGTTTTTCACTCTATAACCATAACATAATACATTAGAGCTTTCAAAATACGAACTAGTGAAGAATAAATAATGTCCGGTGCACTAGTCGTTGATACAGTGTGTTCGTTCCACTCCTTTAGCGGCACTTTGTCAATTCTTTTCCGTCGACGCGTATTAGCACAAAGGGGTGTGTCTGGGTGCTATATTTGAGATGGAAAAACAGCGAAAACTGAAATAGACGAGTGTGCGCGTGTCGTGAGTCAGGTGTTTACATTCGATCGACAGGAATCCGGGCGATTGCCACACGTGATGTTTCGGGAACGATATATTTAGAAGTCATGTGTCGAAACATAGGTGGGGGAGAGGGGCAGAAATGACTAAAGTTCTTTTGAGGGAAGCGAGTTCGTAAGTTATGACATTATCATTTGGAGTATACTTTCGTTTATTTGATCTATTTGAGTTAACCATCTCCATTTCTTTATATTCTATATCAGTGCTGGCCAACCTACCAGAGCCCCCGGGTCATTTTTAAACATTTATGATCTATATGACCCTCACAGAATGGGGTTTGGCAAAATGTTGCCCGACGAATAAAAATATGGTTTATTTATTTATTTGTTTGTAATGCGATATTTTGATTATCATCAACTTCATTATTTCAAGATGGAAAAATTAAACATTACTATACTTCGTCTTAAAAAGTATTTTTTAAATTTAGTATTATAATAAAATGTTTTCATATTGTGATGGGATAATTCCGAACACTATTTTCTATTTTCTCTCAATAGAAGCAGTTGAGTCCTCCACCGTTTGATGAAAACTTTGATGTAAAATATACTTCAACTCGATGGCCATAAATACGTTTCGCGGGCTGCTAGCTCTGTTCAAGACCATTGTCTCGAGCATTTAACCGGGGTTAGAGGTTATTGTCAATCATTTAATAGAATGCCTGAACTTATTTTACTAGCAATTTGACGCAATTGACCCTAAAGTGCGAAGCCTTGTTTGTAACACCAGTGAGACGGTGGTGTGTATAAATGAAAACTAATAGTTTTTTCCTGTTGCATTAAGTATCAACCTTCCAGAATTAAACATGGTATAGTGTGCCGGTCATAAATAAAGTTGTCATTGCATCTACCGTTCAGCCAAGAACTACATGGAGCAAAAAAAAATTATTACACTTTGAGTGGATTAAACACTTGTTTTTTTATGTTATAAAAACTTGTTTATATGTGTACCATAAATAACGTCTCATCGCCCTCATTATATAAGTTAATTTACTAATTATGATGATCATGAAGATAAGGATCAGGAGAGGGCAGCGAATTTCACTTTTCTGTCACCAATAACTGTAAACTTATTTTCCGTCATAAATGATCCTCCATCAATAGGATGGATGTCATCCTATCTTCTTGGACGTAACCACGTCTTTTGGTGTGGGACAAGATCATTCGATAGAAGGGAAGATGGTGGTTTAGGGGATGGAGCAAGATTGGAAAGTGACCCAGTTAGCTCTTCGTTTGAACCAAATTATATTCCACATGATTTCGGATGATGTAAGTGATGTTAATTTCTCTTATACTTTGTCACGCAAGAGTTATAGTACTCTGGTTACTGATGAAATTTTTTTTCGTGCATTTCGTTTTTGATCCTTTTTATGTATAATAGTTTATTCCTAACCGTACACAACCTTGGCAGAGTTTTATACATTATCTCTGTAGCCCCACCCTGGCCCGAGTTTTTCTCCGGTTTTCCTCCGGGTATTGGCGGATTTTCCATAGGCGGGAATGTTATTTAATACTTTTGTTATTATTAATCTGGAATTTTGACTGCACATTATATTTACGATTCATTTTGGAATAATAAATTTATAACAGTGTGTATTTGATTAACATTTCTTTTGTAAGTACTAAATCCGCCTCTGCTTTAGGACCCGTGATCGGAATTGATGGGATGTTCCCTTTCTTGTTTCGGGCGAGTAACTTAGTTTATTAACAACCTAACTTTACTTTCACTTTAAAACATTTTTGTGAAATACACAACGTATTGAAGATAAAAATAAATAGAAATCAATTTCAAAGTGATGTAATAAATTAGTTTATTATCCCCCTCGTGGTCATACGAAGTTTGCAACTGCTTTTTTGACAATAACGTTTATTTACTATTTAAAAACATTGCGAAATATAAACTGACCTCCACGATACAGTCAAATTCTACATATCTGAGCTGCACAGGACTTACTTCTATAAATCGCGCGTTTTCTTTGGTTCCCTCAAATAATCTCGGAAAATCGCTGAAGAGAAATATTGCGTCGGTCTCTCACCAAGAACGTAGTCAAAGGAGGATCCGAACACGCCTATTCTTAAAAAATTACCCTGAAAAATAAAATATCAACGTGAATTAAGGCAGACAAAAAATAAATAATAAGCGAGGAATGTGATGTTTAAATCGGTGTTAAGCACGGAAATCTCTTATCAGCAACCCTATTCTGCATAATAATGGATGTAATCCTGAAGAATTCGGATATCAAAGGCAATATAACCACCCATCTGAAGCAATGTATTACCTATGCCAACGATCTATTTATAACATCAAGAACACAAGAGATCCTTCGTTGATACGTTTCAGGAAATAAACTGTCCTACATTTTGCCTTGGTTGTAAATATGCAAAAACAAAATACATGATGTGTAAGCCAAAACCAGCAGATATCACAACGTGGCGCTGGCCAAGGCTTTCGGGACATGATGCTGTTGAAGACGACTACGTTATATAAGGATTGTTCAACTAATGCGTTTGTAAATGATTGAGTTGGCGCTGATTAATATAAACATGAATAAAAATGAAATATGGGCCTTTAGTAAGAGATTATTCCATTCAAACCTCAGACCCTCTTTGTAGCAAAATCCTGGCTACGTCACTGTCCCCACTCAAACAGACAAATCGATATTGCCAAATCATCTGCGTGTTTGTTCCTTCGAACAATCGGAGAGATTTATCCCGTAACTACGTGTGGCACGAGCTTTTCTGTGCAAACTATTTTTATTTTTTATTTTGATAGGTTACACAAAATTGAAAACAGAGAAACGGAAATGAAAAGATTCAAACCGGTTCAAAAAAATGTGTGAAATTGGAATAAATAGAGTAACAAGTACTTATTGTAATTTCAACTTGAAAACTTCACTGTCCATTCCAATGAAATAATTGCAATTATAATTCGTGGTGTAATACATTCTGTTTAATGGAATAAATACTCATTTTCACAACAACAAAAAAACCGCTAACTTTTGAATCACGAGAATGATGGATGTTTACTTTCATCTGTAGTAAATATATTGTAATATTTTTTCCATCAATTTTATCTGTACGTCACGGAAATGACAATAAGATGTTTCAATTTTTCCGAAGTGTGATGCAAAAATTACGAATAAACAGTCATGATCGGTCGCCATGTTTTTACATGCTCTTTCCATTGCAAAAGAGTCAAGCTAGTTCCTGAATACTGTTTATTCTATACTATTAACAGATAGCTAGAAATTACATTATAATTTTTCATCATTATAATTCAGAATGTTGTGTTATAAAACAATTATAAAGAAAACAATTTTATTTCACAGTGATTTGATTAACTTGGATCGCAAGTTCCACATTAATCACTTGGATTATATCCACCAATAAATTTATTTCCCTCCCATAATACATTGTTGTAATGTAAGAATTTCAAGACATTTGCTTTCGATAGAGCAAGTATGGAGACGAGACACCTTGTTTGACTCATCGATGACCAAAGACCGTTCCAAGAAACACCAACGCCGAGAAAATAAAGTCAGCACAAATAACTCGGAATGGCTTCCAACTCGTTCTGCTATGAAACAGCAGAATGCAGGAACTTCAAAATCCCCGGACGCCTCCTCTTGTTTACACTGGAGGATTTTTTTAAAACTTGGGTTCGTTTTATTTTTGGGAGATACATTCACAAACGAAGGGAAAACGTGACCCGGACGCAAATAGATCAAACAAGAGGAATAGGTTGACGTCGACGATCTAGGAAGTCGTAAACGCATGGGTGAAATCCACCACCAAATTGAGAAATATCCAAGGAACTCAATTAGGAACAGGAAACAATATATAACAGCAGTAATTCTTAAAAATTGGTCCAAGCCCACAATTTATGAAATACCAAGTTTATTAAACTACAATTAAGATGATCTAGGATCTGTGACCATATGTGGGTTATAAGGAAGATTCCCTGTAAAAATTATGAAGTTTCTTTGTGGGCGAAATAATTTCTTCATACATTCTATTTTTAATGTTACATTTCTTTCAATAATTAATCATTATAGAAATAATACGAATTATATCCTGGCCCGCGTTTCTCTTCGGTTTTCTTTCGGTTAGAGGCGGATTTTTTAGAAAGACTCGCTAGGTTCTTGTCTAGGGGGGTTATCTATTGAAATAATAAATATAGAATTTAGTGTTATTTAATAGTTACGATTTATTAACAATATCTATAGTTTGATAATAATGCGTACTTCTGAAATAACTTTTATTTTACTCATTTGTATGTATTATTTTGATTTTACAAACCTTACTGAACTATTATTATTGTTAGGAGTGCTGAAATGTTAAATCCGCCTCTGCCTTAGGGCCCTTGATCGGAATTGATGGGATGGTTCCTTGCTTGCTTCCGGAGAGTAAATTAGTTTATTGTCCTCCAGGTGGTCATACGCAGTTCGTAACTGCGTTTTTGACAATAAATTTATTTTATTTATTTACATTTCTTTACATTTGAAAATTAAAGTTTAAGTATAAATCAAGAACAAATAAATGAGTTTCCAGGCTCGTGAAACATTAAACTTACAAAGAAGTGCAGGAAATTATACTGCATGTATACAAATGGTGACTGTCAGAAAGTTACGAGCCAATATTCATTCCTTTATAATTTTCTTACAAAATTAAGAACATCCTAACTACGTGGAATATTGCTATAATAATGAATTTCTGCAGAGATACATAGGTTTACTGTAGACTTGAATGTTGAATTTTTGGAGCAAGTGCTATTGTGGAAAGTACTATTGAAACCCAATAGGGGTGCTTCATTTTCCAAGTATTTGTTTTTCCCGAGGCAGATAAATGTTCTTCAAAATTTTTTTCAGATATTATCTTTCGTGTGTCATTTGTGTTCAAATAATTATAATCATTTTTTAATATATAACGTGCGTTCATAAGGTGACCTCTTTGTCGGAGTGTCACTAACTTCAGATTTATTCCTCCGGATATAATGAAATAAAGGATTAATATATTACTTGTATTCTCGTCATCGTATTTTATCTCATTATTTTTAGTGTTATTCGAAAATACATTAGACTAAACTTCTTCTGAACTTCTATGATTTGAGCATTTTTTTATATTTCTTTTTTGAATAAATGAATTTTTTGAAATAAATGTAATGCATTTCTACTTTACGTATTTTATTGAGAGTTGACAGCGAGAAAGAAAATATTAATTAATATATTTCTATATTTCTTTGAACTCTTGTGAATCATTTGTTTCGTACAGCTGTCATTCATAGGATTCAAAAACTTATTGTGGTATAATATTTATAAGTAAATATATATGTCTGTCTTTTACGTGTCGTATTATATTTTCATATAATATCAATTACGTTTTTTATTATATTTTTATGTTGCATATTATATTTCTATTATACTTTTATTGTAGATGAGGTAAAAATACAAAACAAGATTCCATCTGTCACCTTTACCAGAAGATCAATGTTTAATATATAATTTCAAGATATCGAATATATTATTCCACTGATGAATTCATTATTTATCTCGTAGCTTATCAAATAGCTACATTTTTATTCGTAGACGAAATAGAAATTCACATTTATATCCAAATAGGGGTATCATTCTAAGTTTTGGGCGTCCATATTTATTTGATCAAAAACGGATCATTTAAAGATCGCAAAACGCGGCAAAATCGGAGGGTATATATTAGGGAAATTTTATTTTAATTTAAAAGAATGTTTATTCTAGTCCATGTTAACACATTTTAGACATAGAGGAAAGTTTCAGGGACGCACTTAGAATTTTTTCTGAGGATCTAACCTTTCGTAGTAAATTCTTGTTTAAAAAAAAAAAAAAATTCAAAAATGTTTTCGAACCATGGTACAATTTTGTCTAACAAATAGAATCACCTTCATTGTATCAATAGTCTTTATTTATCACTGGTTCAGATTGTACTATTTCCGAAAGGAAATGTTCTTCCAGCAGCTGCTATTTATTCAAGAACAAGAAATTCAACGATATTTGGGAAATATGATAAGACAAATTGCTTCTCTCTGATCTCATCAAAATCTGTATCCTTCTTCCAGAGATACAAAGGTTTTCTTTATTCCATTTACTTAACTTATCATCAATTCTAAATTGTATGATAACGCAGAGATCGAACTAATAAATCTCATTAAAGTTTGTGTAATTTATCAATTCTTCGCTTATGCTGTTTCGTACTTCTTTCGAACTAACAAATAACGAAATGTGTAATATTTATAATCATAAAACATTATATGATGTGGTAAAAGTGATTGTATTAAAGAACTAAAAATAGGGAAATCTTTTCATTTTATTAGAGAAAGGGAACAACGTTATCACAATGACGATGTGAAGAAAATAGGACGTTCGCGTTAAAAATGGGACGAATGGTCATCCCATCTAACCATCTGAATTCCGTTTCGGGAAAATTTGAAATCGAGAGAAATGATTGGGTGACTACATGAGTACATTCCAGGTCATTATAGTGAAACGTCAGTCAATATTTCTTCACTAGAATAGACTACACCAGGAATTGCTTCTCAGAGTCATTAGCAGAGTTTATTATTCTCGGAAAATCCCTCAGGCGATTCGCGCAGTCCGAGAGTGTGAATAATGATACTGTCTCCTTATTTGCAAAACGAAAAAGACTCTCTTCTAAGAATAATTGAAAGATATGTTCAAAGAATAAATACGAACTGCGATAAAGGGGGACAGACTTAAAGTCCAACAGATGTTCGACATGTTGCGTTTCCCATGATGCTACTCGAAAATAAAACAGATAGCAGTACGTATTTTATTTGAAATATTTTTTATAAGTTGTTAATCCGCCACTACCTTTGGACCCTTGATCGGTATTGATAGCATGGTACCTTGCTTGTTTCCGGAGAGGGATAATAAACTTAGTGGTCATACGCAGTTTGCAATTGCTTTTTTTTCTTCAATAAAGTATATATTTATTTAATGTGGAATCGGAGGAAAAATTCAAGTTCAGAGCATCATTTATCCGTAAGCAGTCATCCGGATAATTGAAAATGTGGGTAATTAAGATAATATAGGAACTGAACTACGGGAAATAAATAAACTTATAAACTATTGTCTTTCTTTCTAAGAGAAAATTATGAAAATATTTACAAAACACTGATTTGAAGGAAAAGAAACAGACCAAGGGTACACATAAATTTTAATTTTATGTCACCAAAAGCAATATTTAAACCAAAGAACTTAATTTTGAGTTAATAAGTAATTCATTGGCAAATAAAGCATTAAATTTTTGTTTTAGTTGTACAGCAAAATGTACATAAAAATTGTATTTTGACAATAAATGATCTGGACAAACGGGAGATTCAGATAAATGCGTTTCTTCTGTTGAAATATAGATGTAGAAATATTAATATCAGAATTAAGAGCTTCGCGTGGATCGCAATTGTGTACTGTAATTTATTATCCATTTGGTGACTTAGCAAGTACTTCGAAAAACAGTTCTGTGAGAAACTTGACTTGACCGCGTTCAAGAAGAAATTTGAGCCGTCTGGTTTTAAATCCAGCTAAATCACTTTTTTTGCATTATGTTTCCGTACGCATACATTCTTATTTCCACAGCTGCAGAAGGTTTGAAATTGTAGGTTTGAGTGTCTAAACTTAAAAGAAAATTTTCCCAGAAATAATAAAACCTTGGTTTAAATTTCTTGTAAAATATAATGTCCTTTGCTTTCGAATAAAAATTCAAAAGCATAACAAAAAATTCTTACGGGTTAAGAAAAGGGTAATTATTCATTTTCTAAATCAGATAAACCAAACAAGTTGCAAAACTAGCAGCATAAACTAGATTGGTTGCTACCCGGTACGTCAAAAACACAATAATTATATTGAATTCAATTCAATTTGTAATTTCCACAATTCTTAGGTTGCCGTGTGTATATATACGTGTGATAGTTTCATAAAAACCTGCCATTTTTAACCATTTTTATATTTTATAATTTATTGTAAATTAATTTTTGTGCGTGTTCCGAGAAATACTAGACATACAAGTGTAGCTAATTTTCTAACCAGTCGGAGCAATTGAAGAGCTATTTTCCTTTTTCATTTCGCAAGTTTGAAATGAGTGACAGCAGTAGCGGATCCAAGGGGAGGACAAGGGGACACGTGCTCCCCCCCCCCGAAATAAAAATTATAATGAAAGGCAGTTTTTTACTTAGAAAAAAAAATTCAGTATACCCATTGAAAGCAGCAAGACGAACAAATAAAATCTTGTCTGTAAAAGATGAGTTCATAGGAAAAATATATGACGCTCAAAAACGTAATTTTTTCAGAGTTATTTATGAAAACTGCAATTTAAATTAATGGTTTATTTGCAGGAATATCTCAAATTGCAGTTTCCAGAAGTTAATTTGAAAAACACTACAGGTCAAGGGACCCCCATTCCCTGATATTTCTCTTCATGGGTCCCTCACAAAATCAAATTCTAGATCTGAACGAAAGGGCATTAACAAATTTTTAAGGCGAAATTAAAAATCCTGATTTTTTTTTGGGGGGGGGTCTTGAAAAAGCTGGACATGTTGGTTCTTGGGACGGGGGGGGGCAATTGCACCGGATAAAAGTTACACCACTGCAGAGAATCAATTGCTGCGTTGAACCTCGGCTGCATTCTGTCCTCCGAGACGCACGTGTATCCGAGACGCACGTGGGCGCGTGACGCAATGCGAAACAAATGCTACACTCAGTGCGATCGCCGCCCATGCGTTCGTTCGCATGAGACAAGCGAGGAGTGAGAGGCGCACAAGGACGATTGGAGAGAGAGGAAGTGCGCCTATTCAAGATATGGATGCACCACAGTACTCACGATGAAAGAATAGCAAGGAGCCTGAAGAGCACGCCAAAAACGAGGAGAAAATGCCAATGTAACGATTTGGTTACATATCGCAACAAAGGTGCAAAGCAATTGTAGCAGAATTCAATATTTTTATCATGATCAATTAGTGCCTATTTAGTGCTTATTAAGTGCACAAGAAAAAAAATTATTACATTGTCCTTTTAATTGTTATAACGTTTTTCGCTGACTTAATATTAAGCAGAGCATCTCATAAACATAAAAATATTCCATTATAATTGAAAGCAATCTATGGAAACTTTTAGTACTTGACTAGTGCTACACAAAAATATTCATCTAACCTTGATTGGAAAAATGTTTTAAACAAAATAGAAAAGAAACTTTAAAAATTTATTAAAAAATTAAACTCCCATATCCTCCACTTTAAGAAAGCACTTACAATTACATTTACACATTTACCAATAGTGCACTTTACATACATATTTAGTGCACTAAAATTTTTTTAGAGCAATAATATTTAAAAATTTAATGAAAAATTTCCGTCAACCATTTAAGCTAGCAGTGCACCACCAAAAAAAACATAATTCCTTCTTGACTGCCTTTACAATACGCAAAATTTTTAGTGCTTGACCTGTACTACCCAGAAAATACTTATTTATTATTGTCATGTCAATTGTTATTAACAAATTCTAAGTAAGAAAACAGAAAGGTAGTAAATATACAATTTTTCAAATGCATTTTATATAGTATAGAAAAAAACAAGAAAATGACATATACATAAAGTGTTCATTACCTTCCAATTAAGTGCACAAATGAAAATTTTAGTGCAATAATTTTTAAAAAGTTATAAACAATTTACGTCTTTTATTTAAGCTAGCAGTGCACCAGGAAAAAAACGTAATTCCTTCATGACTGCTTTCAAAATACGCGAATCTTTTAGTGCTTGACCGCTACTACCCATAAAAGACTACATAATAATGCACTAGTAAATATTTCAGTGCAAGAATCTTAAAAAGTTAATATACATTTCGCGTCCACTAGTTGAGCTAGCAATGCAGTAGAAAGTTTTTTTTTCCTTCTACTTTCCTACTACTTTTCCGACTACTCTTTTCCATTGATGACCGTCGTCCTAAGACGCAAATACTTTAGTGCTCTACCTCTACTAGCAGAAACCGAGACATTTTTTTAAAGAATTGTTAATAACTATTTCTTAATTTGAAAAATTAACAAAAGACAGATTTCCATTTTTTTGGTAGCATGAAATATTAAAATTGCATTTTCAAATATTGCTAATTACCTACATATTTAGTGAAGTAACTTTCCAAAAGTTATAAAATATTCCGTCTTTTTATTGAACTTCCAACGCATCAGGTAAAAATTGCTGGTTATTTTATGATCTCACTATAAATACGCATATATTTTAGTTCCGGATCTGTAATACAAGACAAATACATATTTGGTAGTGTTTTCTCTAGTGATATAAACAATTTTTAGTAACAAAACAGGAAAGTGAGTAGGAATGCATAATATCACATTTAAGTCATAAACAAATCCAGTCACATCCAGCTAGTAATACATTTCTTACAGTTGTCATTTATTCATTGGTTTAAAATTATTGAAGATATTATTAGAATTAACATTTAGAGTTATTCATTCATTTTATATCACATTGCTTTCTATATTGCTTAATTTTCGATTGACGTGTAAAAATAGTTTAATATAATTTGAAATTACAATAAACAACTCACATTATGTGATGCCAATGAGCATTGAGTTCTTTGAGCCACTGAATAAAATTAAAAGGTAATAAAAATATTTATAAGTAATTCCTGAATGCGTAGCTCACGAAATTCATGCGATATCTTTCGATGATATTCAAATTCTGTGATTAAACGATTTCGATTATACAGTAAGAAGCAACTTTTTACCGAGAAGTGTAATTTGTATTACATCCCTTAGGATGGCGTTGTGAGACAATGAAACTTGAGACGTAATTTAAATTTAGAGAATAATAAAGTTTATTAAGTTAAGAATACAAAGAACATTTTTGTTATGGTAGTCGAAGATATGAATAATAAAAATTTACAGAATATTTCTGCGGCGTAATAAAACATTTTATCTCGTTACGATTAAATAGGGAAATGTTTGCTAGTACTAGTCTTCTATTGGTCCACCAAATATGGAAGCAGTTTCAAGTTTACCTACGATTGGTCAAACGAAAATGCGATGCTTTTTTTCCGTCGCAGAGGCGTGGCGTTGCAAACCTAACTACTCAAAACTTCGAAGCACGCGGTACTTAGAAGGTTTTTTTTGTAAGCCCTTTTATAATTCCAGGACGGTACAAAGGGATAGGAAATACTATTGATATGAATATTATGATAAACTTCCGAATTCTAATGAAAATGCTTGTGTACTAATATCAAATCGGTCACCAATTTGTGAAACTTATAGAATCGCTAAAAAAAAGGATCGGTTATGAATTGCGAATATGTTTTAATAGCGAAATCATTCGAAAGATTTTTTTGTGTGAATTATACACAATGAATACAAATTATTAATTTTATCTTTGTGATTTTCATAATAATCCTCATATAACTTCTATTGGTTTATTATCAATAAATATATTTCACTTCTTTGACATAATGCAGATGTATGTTAATAAAACAGAGCAAAATAATCGTCCCTGAGAGGAGGCGCATGCCTCCCTTGTCCACTTTCTTTTTGAACTTCCGAACCCCGGAGTCCGGTCCTACAATGGGAGCCTTACTCCAGGGCCCAGAGTGTCCCGGAATCACAGGGTTAGGCCCTTAGGGAGACTTACCCCAAGCCACCGCTGCCCTCCTCCTCATCTTCTTCTCCACATCAGAGCGATTCCTCCTCTTCAGGTTGAGGTTGCCCATCTCAGCCATGAGTCCCCTCACCATTGAAGAAGTAGAGTCCAAGTGGAGCTCAGAAGAGGCTCTCTCAGACAGCTCTCCATCATTGCCCTCGGAGGTCCCAGAGGAGTTCTCCGGTTTATTACAAATTTTATTTTTCATGGCAGAATCCATAAGATTCCCACGAGAAGCTAGGGAAGACTACTGTCCACCTTGGCAGAGCACCGCATGCCTAGGGAAGACAATTATACAAGGGAGGTCTCAAGGTATCCCAGGGCTCCGTTTACGACACAACTCACATGTACCATTGCACCCCATCGGCACGGATCGCCTTACACTTTAGGGTTGGGTTTGGATAAGTTTGGGATCGAAGGATGGGTTAAAAAAGAAAGGTCGTTATGGCATACACTTCGTCTGGAGCCTCAGTTGAGACCTGTCCGGTTTGGGAGACCCTGTCAGTAGCTATGCTACCGCCGGCATAGCCCTCAACTTCATTGAACCGCGCAAACCCTCTCCACCTGCACAGACAGTGCTACTTTAAGGTGATATTCCCTAGGAGGGGCAATTTTAATATTTCATGCTACCAAAAAAATGGAAATCTGTCTTTTGTTAATTTTTCAAATTAAGAAATAGTTATTAACAATTCTTTAAAAAAATGTCTCGGTTTCTGCTAGTAGAGGTAGAGCACTAAAGTATTTGCGTCTTAGGACGACGGTCATCAATGGAAAAGAGTAGTCGGAAAAGTAGTAGGAAAGTAGAAGGAAAAAAACACTTTCTACTGCATTGCTAGCTCAACTAGTGGACGCGAAATGTATATTAACTTTTTAAGATTCTTGCACTGAAACATTTACTAGTGCACTTATTATGTAGTCTTTTATGGGTAGTAGCGGTCAAGCACTAAAAGATTTGCATAATTTGAAAGCAGTCATGAAGGAATTCTGTTTTTATTTCTGGAGTACTGGCACTTAAAAAGTAGACGGATATTGTTTACTAACTTTTAAAAATTATTGCACTTAACAAAATTTTAGTGCATTAAATATGTAGGTAATGTGCACTATTGGGAAATGTGTAAATGTATTTGTAAATGCTTTCGTAAAGTGAAGGAAATGGGAGTTCAATTTTTAAATATTTTTTTAGTTTCTTTTCTATTATTGTTTAAAACATTTTTTCCAATCAAGGTCAGATGTATATTTTTGTTTAGCACTAGTCAAGCACTAAAAGTTTTTATAGATAGCTTTCAATTTTAATGGAGTAGTTTTGTTTATGAGATGCTCTGCTTAATATTAAGTCAGCATAAAGCGTTATAACCATTAAAAGGACAATGCAATTTTTTTTTCTTGTGCACTTAATAAGCACTAAATAGGCGCTAAGTGATAATTTGAAAAATATTGAATTCTGCTACAATTGCTTTGCTAATTTAATGTAGGTTAGGGCAAATGAACAATCTATAGACTCGATGCTCTTTGTGCCAATTGAGTGACATCTCTCGACTGTTGAACTTCTACGAACTATTTCTTCAAACCCCATAGGTTCATTCAAAATTCACACCTTTGAGAAAAAGGAATTGTGAATGAAATGCTTGGATCTAGTATTACTTGATTAATAAACGAGTATTTTAAATCTTGGAATCCACGGAACTGTATTCTATGTTTTCCCTCCAGAACAATTTAATATAACTTAACATTACGTATCTGATCCATCGAGCAAGATGGATGATGGATACACAGTCCACTTGTGACGTCACGCTATTGGGCGAGCTGCGACGAAGTAAGCTTCTGACGAGTGGTTGCTCGGCCGCTATCCAGAACTCGCTCGGGCAGTCATCATCTCATCTTTTCATCGTTTACTCATCAATCGGCACGCAAGTAGACATCTTCCCCTTCAGCCTCTACCAGGAGACAGCTGCGGGAATTATTTTCAACTAGCATCAGTACATCTCGTGAGCGTAGACACGCAATCACTCACGAGATAATCTCCAGGTGAAATCGCCACGTGCTAACCTGCTAGCATTTTTGGCCTCAATATCGACTACACGTCAACACATAATCATCAAATGAACACCAACCCAACGCCGTCCATGCTGAATCTTTGAAGAATCGGATCATCTCGTCTCACCTCATCTCAGCACCTCACCTGAACTTTCAGTTTTGTATTCTTCCATTGATTTCCTCAATTTAATGCTTTATCTTGCTAGTTGCCTTATTATATTATGTTTTGTTATTCAATTATTTTGTAGGCATTTCCATTGTTCAACTCCCATCTCATCCACCTTCATCACATTTTTGGTCCTTCGAACCCTCTTACGTCAAACGAAGATGTACCGCAATTTTTTTTTCTCTTAAAATTCTGTACAGCCAGCATTGCCAGATTGCCTACTCTTCCTCTTGCTGTACACATGAAAGCGTTTTACTCGTGTCTGCAGAATCTTCCAGAGTATACGTTCGGATTCTATGGCCTACATCAGCTGATTTATAGAACCGGCAGTAATTGATAGTCATCTGTGACGGACGGAGATCTCGATCCCTAACCTTTAGCCGACAGGTGGGTTAGCTTTTCCACCGCTCCATCGGAAACATCTTGTTAGTATTCTTTCATCGCGAGAGCTTTAATATTCTCGCTCTCAAATTTTGATTTCATGATACAAAGAAAATATACAAACAGGAGTGCGCCCTGGGTGAGGGGAGAGATCAGAATTTTTTTTGAAGAGAAGGGGTGTAGAACAGTTAATGGAAATTGGGGAGGTGTCTGAAGTGAAAATTAGTATTGATTTACTCAAATATTCGAAATGTTTCTAAAACTAAACTTAAAGAATTTTTTCGCATTAAAGAAATATGATAGAAAAGAGAATAAATGATAGAAATAAGTAAGAATAAAAAAAGGAGGGAAAAATGAAATAAGACGAAAAATTTTAATTCGAATTCCCAAGACCTTCCTTCATCTAGCCGACTCGAACTGCTTTCGCAGTTTTATTGTTATGATACGCTTTCCCTTTCATTTAAATTTAGTGTAAACAAAATTATCTCGTTAACATAGAAAAATTGTGACGATGAGACAATTAGCTCGTGAAATATAGTGAAAATTTGAAAAACCACATTTCATTCTAAATTACCCGTTAAAAATTGGAATTTCGAAAAGTTCTTTCTTAGTAACCTATTTGTTAACTTGTGATTTCAATGTCCCAGTTCATTTAGCTCTGGTAATAGAAAAGCGAACCCTCCTTTTTCCTTTCCACCTACTACTCCTAGTGTCACCAACTCTTACCATTACTAAACGTCCACGTGTCCAAGCGTTGTTGGTAAACCAAGCAAGTTGTTGGTAGTTACCTAGTAACAATAGCCCTACCACCCATCTCCTACCTTCTATCGCTCCATACTGATTAGCTTCAATAGCTCGCTATATATATATATATATCATTTATAAATAATACAACGAAGAAAAAAAATGAAATTTTTTTTTATCAAAAAGCAACATCATGTCAAAAATTTCAAGTTCCAATCTTCAGAAGTTGTAGAGTTGTGTTGCTGAATGAGTGAATCAGTAAATCAGTTGCGCGTCAGAGTAATAGATTGCTTATACTCTACAGTAAAGTAATACAATAAACTTCATGTCAAAAATAAGGTCGTCCTCAAATACTGCGTGTAAGATGAATTAGGTCAGTTCGTTTTTGAGTTCATATATTTCTTGAATCACAATTCCACGAAATTGAGAAATAATTGGTGAAAAAACCAAAAGTGCGCTACAGACTTCCACTTCACTGAACTGCCAACTACAACAGGTAATTAAACTACCTATTACAATTTACAATTCAAGAGATGAATGCCGAGTGGGTGGTTGTGCCAGTTCCGCGAATCGAAGGCATCACTTTACCACTCTGAAATCTGTGAATTTCCTTTAGAGTTATGTTTGTCTTGTGACGTATCCTTTACTTAAAGAGAACCCCACGGGGAAGTCGCATACCGTTAAATCCGGTGATCTTAATGGTTAAGGAATGTCAGCAAACAGTTACTTTCGTGGTGATGTGAACTTGTCGAATGTCTTTCAGTCAAACGGGGAATAGAAATGCTTACAGGACATACCCATATTAGGACAAACCTGAAACAGCGAGGTCTCACAGAAGATATTTGTTTGTGTGGATGCGGGCGTGAGACTGTGTCGCACGTGCTTTTTTGAGTGTTCTCTCAAAGACCAGGAAAGACGTGAATGGTATGGAATGTTAAAACAGAAAGGAGTATACACGTGGACGTCGTTATCGGATTTAATAAAACGACAAGATATATATGAAGTTTTTGAAGAATTCGTAACAGGAGTATCATTAGTGAGAAAAGCGCTTGATAATGGGAATGTTCATGCGTACACGCAATGGAGACGGTAACTTTCGCGGAAGCTAACGTACCCGCGAAGTGCAGTGTATCATAACCCAGTTATTGGCTTACAAGCCGCGGCACTGGGGAAAACAGGTATTTATTTGTAATACGACAAGATTGTTAAGTTATTGTTTTATTAAAATGTATGTCATGATTACTAACTAACAAATAAATAAATAAAATAATAATAATAATAATAATAATAATAATGTCTTTTAGTCGTTCTTGCAGTACGTGCCGTGGCATCATTGTACTGAGATCACTGATTAATATACCACGGAAGTTTTTGAGCTGATCTGTACTATTTGTAGCATTGCAAATAGTATAGATTAAGTTGGCGTCACAGTCAATGCATTTTACTAATCATCTTCAAAGGGGATTTCATCCTACATTAAATCATCGCATATAATTTCTTTTCTAACCTTTCCCATTTATTCAGTCCTGTCTACTATCAAACAGCCATTGATTTTCTTATTACCAGCGGAATCTGAAACAAATTCACTTTCCATTTATTCCTAAATAGCTTCTCAGGCATCACCTAATATATCTATGGATTCGTAAATACTTGTTTCACACATAGACAATAAATGGTTTCTCCAGCATATTTTATTTATTGTGTACATCATTCTGGAAGCTTGTGAACTGACTGACTGAAGGAAAAAATTCTATATCAATGATATGAAACAAAAAGAAAGTCTGCGTTGATCTTCTCCTTCAATTTCCTCAGCAGTGCCGCCAGGTGAGATGGTCCCTTGCTGGTACCCAGTGGAGGATCTATGGAGATAAGGGGGATAAAACTCTCCCCCCCCCCCATTGGACCTGAACTCTCAACAGGTAAAATTGAAGTTGATAAATGGCATACTTTGTAAAAGTGTTACCAGATTAATATTTTTTATTTAATATAATTGTTATAAGTTATAATTGTTGTACCAGATTAATAAAATTAATAACCTTAATAAATAATTGTTATTGTTATTTATAATAACAGACTGTTAATTGTTTATTATTTATTTGATGCATTTTATTTAATATTTATAAAATTTGTGTTGTAAAACCATAATTTTTAAACAAAAAAGCTCCCCGGTTTGCTCCCCCCCCCTTAATTACGGTCTTGTTCCGTCACTACTTGTAGCTGCTGCATATGAATGTCATTGTGTACAAGAGCTGAACTTCGAGGAATTCTTTTTGAGTATTCTTTTGCAGCTAAACTTCTTTTAACTGCATTCTTGAAGCCACTGCTAACAACTGGAGGTCTGAATGAAACATAAATTCAATGCTCATGGTAAACACTTTTCCATCTAGAATTTGTATTTAACTTATCGAATATCATTTCTTTGAAAGTGGACATTCGATCTCATAGATATGTTTTCGTCCATTATTACAACACACGCACACAAAACAAATAAAGTTTATCATTTTGTAGGAACTCTGTTGCTTACACTTCATTCACAGGAATGTGCGAACTACGATTGCCAACCTTCACAACACTCCGCTCGACTGAAGCAAACGTTTTTAAGTCGTAAAGACAAGCCTGCTAGTATCGTCATTTTATAAACTTACTTTACACTTCTCAAGAAAAACGTATTACAGGTTTTACTTTGGAAGTCCAAGAAAACAGCCAAACCTGTATTAAAATAATTATTTCCTAAATTCTTACTTTATTTGCAATGTTGAAAATTTTACTGATCGGAAATATTAATGTTATAGAAATATTATTAATAATATGAGTCATATTCAGTAGAGGGATCGCGCAATGAAGCACCACATTTTAAAGATAACCTAGTTTTCCATTGTCAAATAACTCAGGATGAAAACAATATGATAAAGAAAACAAAGAACTTGATCATAGAAGCTGGCCATCAATTATTAGCAATATGTTCCCTCGTAAAAACCAGGAAAAACAACTAAAACCGTGTTGACAAGTAAAAAAAACAGTTCGCCGAGACAATGTTAATTTAATGTTACTTTTACAAGTTTGTTTAAAAACAATCTAGCTATTATTTCGGTACTAAAGTACGAGTATATAACAATCGTTTGTGTTTATTTGCTTGTAGTTGCTGAAGGTTTCGTCATGTTACGTCGAATGAAAATGGGAGACGGGACCGGAGTTCGAACCCGGGATGGCGCAGTCGGTAGGCGCATGAGCGCTCTGAGCTCAAGGTCCCGGGTTCGAACCCCCGTCCCGTCTCCCATTTTTATTCGACTTAACATGATTAATCTGTTACCTGGCGGTGAGGTTCACCGCAATCTAAGAGATTTCTATGAAGGTTTCGTGTTTATCCCGTTCAAATTTCAAACTTTTCTCTAACGCTTGAGCAGAATGAGTCGACACTTGCGTTTTTCCTTCGGAGGGTAGACAGAGAATAAAAATCAAAACATTTAAGTCCAGGACCATAATTCTCTCCGATGAAAATATTATTCAATTAACTTTTTTACAATTATATCTGTGGCTTCCGTTATCAACCAGGTAAGTGTACTTTTAGTCTTTTCGAGTTGCAGTCGTCTAAATTCTCCGAAAGTTTTTCTATTATAACTCGGACAATTCATTTTGATGTATGTGCAACAATAATATTCATTGCTAAGATAAAATACTATGATAAAAAAAAAGATATTTTGTCAAATAGTATCTGGCTACTTACAATTCATCGAATTTTAATAATATGTATGAAAGAAATGTTCTTTTAAAAAAATGGTATAGGAGTTACCTGTTTAATCCTATTAACGAATATTTAACTGGTTATTACCGTTTTTTAATAATTTGTATGCAAAAATATGTGCACAAAACGATTCGAGAAGAACGTACATTTTAGAAACGTTTAGACTAATACGAATGAATGAACTTAGTAAGAAACGAACCCTTTCAACAAATTATTGGGATTTTTTCAAAAAGTACAGTTACCTAGTTATATCTGGAAGTCGCAAACATTATTTAAATTAAAGGTATAGTTTTGTTTATCGATGTTATAAATCGTAAATAACGACTGCTTACGCTGGCGCTACGTCGCTGTGACGTCACAGCGACTCGACCACGGGACCTTCCCGCACCTCAACCTTCCATTATTGCGAAGCTGATTGGCTGCACAAATTAATTAATTAAATACCAATTAGGGGTTCATCGGAGAGAAAAATGGTTCTGGACTTATATGTTTAGAATTTTATTCTCTTTCTGCCCCCTGAAGGGAAGACGCGAGTTTTGGAACATTTTGTATAGTAGTATGTTCTATTGTTTCATGTGTGACCGTATCTACTAGTAATGTATAAACTTCTAAACTTTATTGTCAAAAAAGCAGTTGCAAACTGCTTGTGACCACGTGGGAGGCAATAAACTAATTTACTCTCCGGAGACGAGCAAGGGACCATCCCATCAAGGGCCCATTGGCGGATTAAATATTTATAAAGGAAATTTTTTAATAAATACGTACTGTTATCATTTATTATTAAAAATAAATTAGATACTTGTAAGAGTAAAAATTCGAGATTAAATAAAACAAAAGTATAAATGACATTCCCGTCCAAGGAAGATCCGCCACTTTCCGGAGGAAAACCCGGGCCGGGATGGGGCTACAGAGATAAAGTTCCAAGGTAGCGTACATTTCGAAATAAACTATTAATACACACAGGGAGAAAAATCAACAAGCATAAAAAATGAATTTAATAAGTATCTAGAGTACAATAATAATGGCGTAATAAAGTATAAGAGATATTAACATATCTTACATCATCCGAAGTCATGTGGAAAACAATACTTATTAGGAAATTGAAAATCTCATTAACTAATTTTATTAACATTTGTAAATTCTTTCACATTATAGAAACAATAGCACACTAAAAAGCTTTAAACCGCAAATTTAAGGATATTAGATTTTTGGGAAGGGAATTATACAAAATTATTCCTGAATGATAAGGGCCTCTTTGGTAAAAAGTTGTTGGCACGCCAGGACGATGAATATTAACCTTATTGCGAGTGTTGTGTTCATGAACTAGACTATTTCTTGTAAAGCAGGGGTGGAATTCTAATAGCTGTGTTAACAAATACGGCTACTTCATAAGTGTATATGCAAGGGAGAAAGAGAATATTTAATTCTCTAAATAAATATTTACAGAAATTGCCGATAATTTAATGTATTTGACCTTTGCAGTAGCGAGTCTTTTTCCATAACAGTCCTCAAAATTTATCCAAAGCATCGAATTTTTTAATGACGTCATCAGCGTGCTTAAGAATCTGCGCACAAATAAACCAAAGCAACGCTCTCTGAAAGCGATCCCTGCAGGATGAGTTGAAGTTCCGTCACTCCCTTTTTTACCATCGTCCTTCCGGCCGCCTCATATTCTTCCGCTACGTGTGACCTTTCCGTTGACGTCATTTTCCAACACGCTGTCTTTCGCGTGACGCCATACGTGGCGAAATGTGTGAACGAATTTGGGCGTTATTTGCTCGTCGTGCAGGAGTGTGTCGTGATTTGTTATAATTTTTGCTAGCTGCTAACACTTCTCTGCGGTTTGCTCATCAGCGATTGAACTCACGAGAGAATGCATGACAGAAAATAACAGCCCCTTTATCCAGCGCCCTTTTCTCATGCGCTCTACGGAGCAAAACCCAGCTCTGGTAGTCTTTCCGCTCAGTCGTGATTCCCAGGGGATGAAGGGGCATCTCGGAACTCAACTCACACTACCGACCAACAATGACTCACTTACTACTATAGGTACTGCCAATGGCGGCGGATCTAGACCGTATTCAACTGGGGGCGCTAACTGGGGGGCATTTTTGTTTTAAAATTGATATTACAACACACATTTTATAAATATTACCTTTAAATAAAAAGCATCAAATAAATAATGAATAATTAGCAATTTTGTATTATTTGTAACAATAAAAATTATTTATAAAGTTATAAAGATGGTATTATTAATTTTAAATTTTTTTATTGTTAATAACAATAACTATTATAACTTATAACAATTATTAATCTGGTAACACTTTTACAAAGTATGTCATTTATCAACTTCAATTTTATGGTAAAAAGTTCAGGTCCAATGGGGGAGGGTCCCCCCCCCCCCCATTAATCCGCCACTGGGTTCTGTCCCATAGTACTGGAACTTTTTAAGTGCAAATTACAAGTTTTAAAGTTTTTTTAAATCTTCATAAAGTTCTAACGAAAATAATCCCAACCGCGACCCCAATGCTTCATATCGAGGTCTAAAAATCGGTCAAAATTGACGACGTAATTTATTTACGGCTTCTTAAATGTATTTTCTAACTTGTTTTCGTCGCATTTTTGGGACACGTTCGGACTTATTTTCTCACCCAACTCACAATTATAGCACGCACTTAGTGGAAGCATAACACTAGATCATATAAATATAGTATCTCACATAAATTGAATTTTCTATTGTTTATCGTTGATGTCAATTCTATTAATAAAACAAAAAAACTTCGTCTAAGTACAACTTCATGAGAAGAAATTGTCAGGTGTTCCTCGTCTTAGTGATTATCTTATGCTGAATCAGTAGTGGCGATTGGGAATCAAAAGTGGGGGAAGGAGAAATTGACAATTTTCGTTTATACATGACACATTCTGCATTTTTCCACTAGTACGATTTCAATAATGAAATAAATCAAAGGAAAGGCAATTGGTGACTACCACATCAGGGATGGTGTAATTTGTTTTTATAATTCTCAGTTTTAGTCGGTTATGAACATATCTTTCCATTAAAAAGTGGGCTGGGGGGCCGATTGCCCCTCCACGCCCCCCACCCTAATCGCCGCCACTGCGCTGAATGACTGTCACTGTTAAGCTGCTGTAAATTAATCTTCTTTACGTGAATTAATATTTTACATTTGGCACATCACTCGCAATCTTCAGAAAGTTACGAATTCTCCCATTCAATGTTAGAAGCCAAAGTCAATTCATTTTTGCCACAATTCGTTTCTTCCGCACAAGATACGACTATGACCGACGACTAAGCTCATCCACTCCGCTTTGGTCGTTTCGCTCCTGCACTCCCTGCTGAAATACCTATGCGAACGGCCCTACCTTAATTCTACGCATTTTCAAGGGGAAAGTAACACATTTGAACACTTTAAATATAAAAATACTGATATGTCAACATAGTGAAATGAGTATTAAAATTTTGACTAATACCCGAAAGCTGCAATCCAACGTATTGGTCGTTCACTCCTAATCACTACGAAAATTTTGAAATCTACGTAAAGAAAATAATACACTAAATCAGTAAAAGGAAAGGGGAAAAGGGGTTCTCAAGTTTCCATGAAATTATTTGACTAGAAATTGATAGATTTCTAGCGATTCATTAAACAACTGTGTAGGCATTTTTCAATAAGAAAGCAAGGTATTATTAATATCACAGTTATTATATAAATTTTGCTCATGGTGGCAACAGATTCAGATTTGAGTAATACGGCTGTGTAGCAGACTTCGGAAGGATTGGCGTGGAGTACATAACATCATATCTATTTATATCATCGGTAAATTTTTAGCATCTCATCCCCCATTCTTGTATTTCTTTATCTTAGCGTTCTGGGTCAAGAGCTGACGTGTGTACATATAAATGTTGTTTGAGGGATATTAACTACGACATTCCTCTATCGAGTGTCCTCCAGAATTACGTCGTATAAGGAACTCTTTTCTTTCAGGGTATGTGGATATAACTGAATAAACTCAAGAATACTTGATTCATGAAGAACTGTTGAGACACTACAAGGCAACAGCGGAGAATGTGGCTCTGTGGAGATGATAACTTAGTAATAATAATATAGACCAGATTTTACTTCCGGCTTGGCGTATAATCCCGCCACAACTACCAGTTTGAACACATAAAACAAGTACAACAAAAACAACAATAATAATAATATGAAAATAATAATATGAGGACCATAATAATAATTATTATAATAATAATGACCCGTGCTAATCATCCACATACGCATACTGTTTAAGAACAACATATACTAAGGATTTTTTATGTATCAATGTGTCACCTAGAGTGCAAATATGTATGTAAATGTATAATCATCTTTGGGCAGTCAATGCCTACATAAAAAGTGGCTAAAAGTGCAAAAAAATCTTGTAGTTCTCATTTTTCAATATATGGTTAGGACCAGTATCAACAGTGAGAATCCAAGTTTTCTGCATGCAAAGGGTGCGACGTCCGAAAAAGAATTTTTTTTTCGCACTTTCTTCGTATTTTTCCTCGCAACTCCCGAAGTATACAGTCTACAGAAAATATTATATTTGCCTTTTTCAAGTTAAACTTATAAAAAGACCAATTTTCGAGAGACTGCATCTTGGTAAATATATTATGCTCATCGTTGAAATTGGCATTGGAAAATTTCATTCAAATTTACTTTCTTACGACAAATATAATATTTCCTTCAGATCGCAAATTTTTTTGAGTTACAAGGCAAAGACGGTCGAAAGCGCGGAAATTTTCATCAATTTTGGGTAAAATGCAACTCACACATGTCTTTCGAGGTACAAAACATGGATTCTCACAATTGATTCTGGCCCTAACAATACACTATAATATTAGTACTACATGATTTTCGCAATTTTGATATAAAAATTGACTTTGGTATGTTCTATTATCAAAATAAGACACAACAGCCCAACAATTACCTTATAACATCTATCGTAAAGAAATAACTGCATTAAAAATATCAGCACCAATCTACTACCAGGCAAATCATCATATCTACACAGATTAATACGAACATTTTGTTACCAAAGCGACAGTCATACAATGGATCTTGTGGTTGCTTTCATTGCTAGGTGAGAGGCATTGACGAATGAAGTCACGCGCTTTAGAGAAATAACTAAAATGTAATAGGCAGGGTTCGGATTTAACCTATTTTGCAATTTTTTTTCCTGACACATTGGCTTTCGGGAATCTTTTCGTCGCATTTTTAGCATCGGGGGACCATTAGAGTTTAATTAAATACTGCATATAAATGCATATTTTTGAAAATTTTGTTTGGATTGTGTAATTTTGGGTTAAATTACTGCAATTAAACAGAATTTACATCTTCGTGATTGATGGCTTCTTTTAGTGTCTTCTATCTTGACGAGCTCAACTAACAAAATGTTCACTCGCAATTACCTAGTGATAAGTAGATACATATGATATTCAGTGTATATTTCGAATTTTTAGTACATTGAATTAGACTTTAAGTGAATATTTCGGTCTTTAAAGCGCATATTTTCCGAGTTTTCAGTGCATTTCGATCCGAGTCCTCATATTATGAAATGTAGAACGCTGGTCACCATGGTTGGAACATGGGACATTAAAACTACACATGACAGAAGATGGAGTAAGAAACTACGTGGATATAAATAAAAATAATAATATGAAGACAAAAATAAGTAAAATGCAGAAGCCAATATAAAAAGAACGACATTGTGAATTTAAAAAATACACGGAAAAAGAAATCAAGTATCAAATCACTTTTCACGAGAACAACAATAAAATAAAGATAGAAGACACTAAAAGAAGTCACGGGAAAAAATACTGAATAGGGCCGCCGCGCCGAAAGGTTTCGAGAGTCTACGGGTCCCCTACCTTTCCTTTTAACTCATTTATCCGTCACCTTATTCACTAGGCCTATATAGTAAATAAAGATACGAAAGTATTTCAATAATTTTTAATAGAAATATTTAGAATACCTATTATATATCGTAGTTCTCTAAATAGACATGAAGAAATTATTAATCCATCCATACTGGTATATAAATGCGTAACGCGAAAACGTATCTGTCTGTTTCTTACTTCATCACGACTAAACCATTGAAACGATCGAATTGAAATTTGGTAAGGAGATAGATAAGATGTCCAGGATGAACATAATCTAACTTTAACTTTTAAAATGTGTGATAAGACAGATAAAAAATATTTAAAAACATAAATGTCGATGAAATCGAAAAAAAAAAGAGTTATATGTGCTTCCGCTCGCCGAACGATTGGATATAGGTGGCAATTATGAATAGCAATATTGTTTGCCTCAAAAGTTCTACAAAAAAAGTCCGCGAGAGCGTATGCACAAAAAATAACCTAAATTATTGACAAAACGTAATTAGAAATGGAAGTGTTAATACGCTTCAATTTAAGAGATTAATTTAAGAAGGAAAAATCAACGATCATCACATTTAATGGATTATTTGTTCTGTGCATTTGACAAATATTAAAAAAAATCGTCTTTAAAACGTAAAATTTCGACGAAAGTTTAGATTTTACAAGAATTTTAATCAAATGACGCAGTCACGAAAATTCGACCGGCGCGTTTCCCGCGAGACAGTGTAGCGTGTAAAGTGGAGTTTCGTATTAAATTTTGTATTATTATGAATTTGAACAATTAGGATAGGGGGTTTGCTTAAAAATCCAGTAAGTAAACTTATTTTGATCTTACAATGTAGATAGGTTTTATTTTCTCCTGAGTAAAAGAAGAATAGTCTAAGAAACATCCCGAGCAACGCCGGAAAATCAGTCAGTATTTGTATATTTTCCCTACACTGATTTGAAGGTTAGGTTGTGAATTGTTAGTGATGAATATGAATTGTTACTGATTTTCCTATCGTCATGCAATTTCCACAGTCGCTCTTCTCATTACGCCAAGGAACAAGGATATCGATGAAGAGATGGAAGACTGAATGAATATTTTGAAGAACAATGGAAATGTTCAGCAAGCTGCGTTTTCGCTTTCTCAAGAAGGAAATGAGAAGAGGAAACGGAGGGAGAAGAGGACAAAGGATGAAGATAAAGAAATAGGAAGAGAAGAAAAAAGAAGAAGCAAGAAAGAGAAACAGGAAGTGGTGCAGAAAGAAGAAGGTAAAGGCGTCTCATTCCTATACGTCGCAGGGAAGGAATAAAAGGTGAGTCCTTCCAATTATTTATCTTCAAACTAATAGTTATTTTGCACAATGACAACAGAAAAATATTTAAATTCAATTCATTGAAATTTTAGTGAAATAGTAATTCATCGTTATTTTCTGTCTGATAGATTTCTGAATTCCGTAATTAGTAGAATTCTTTATTGTTTCTGCTTTCATATCCTGCCTTCCTAACCATTGTTGTGTGTTAAAAGATTAATATATTTGCACCGTAAATAAATATTTGTTTCGTAAACTATGTTCAAGCAAACATTATATTATGCCAATTTTGGATTTTCATTTCAATATAACACACAGATATAATTATATTGCATCATTATTAACTTAATTGAAGGTGGAAATAGGCCTGTTGGGGAACTCGCCACCTTGGACACCTGTCGCACAATATGTTTCCCATAGGGAGAATTCAGTATCTCTTTATTCGGAACATTGATTTTTATGAATCACCTGTTAATTCTTTCGTTTTTATATACTTTATTACGTGCGCAAGAGTAATTTTGAAGAAGATTTTGTGTTAGATTGCATAATACATTCTGCCTTTAAATACTGCAATTCTATTGTCTTTTTCGTGTTTTTAAATACTCCTCACGGATTTTCAGAATACAGTCCAGAAACAGCAACACGATTTGTGGCCTTTTTTCTTTTTATTCTAGCCCTTTTGGATACCTTGATTACAACACAGTCATTTGTGATCTTGGTATTCTTCCGATATGTTTGGGAATCGCCTTTATGGAGGTGTTACGTGCAACAGAGGTCTGAAAAATAAAGGAGCAACGCGCCATGAGGATTACAGCTGCCCCATAAATGAATGACTTTGTGGTGTGGAAATATCCTCACACTTTTTTTAATTTCATGATCCAGTAAAGATACTTTGAGTCCACAGGTCCAACACACTCTGATTATGTCTCTTTGGAATGTTGCTGTTACAAAACGCAAAGATTGATCTTGGTACCGGCAACATCATGTATTTCAATGTTAGAATGAATGTATGATCTGTACAAGAAAATAATAAATTAGAGCCACGTTTTGTAGGAGAAGTCAGAGAGGAATTTCTTTTCACTTCCATGTTGATGTCGTCCATGATGATTCCGGGTGAAGTAGCGATGGCAGCATATATTTTTGTTAATATGTTTTACATGATTTATTGATTGCCAAATTATTTTTTTTCTTTTTACGGAATATTAGAGTGGAGAGTAAAAACCGAAAGTTTTTGGTCATTGGGTTGTTGCAAATGGGATTCAATTTAATAGAACAAAGATAACGATTCATATGAAAATCCGCCTTTTATTTCGCTTCGGAGCGTAACATGTGGTTGTCTCTTTGACTAGCGAGACAGATATCGAAATGATGGAACGCGAATAAGGCTCATCCTACGTATTTTCATGTAGTTTCACGTTTAAGAATCCCCCAAAACAAAACACACTGACATTTTTGTGAATATCAAAAGAGATTTATGAAAAATTGTTTGGGCGAAATCGAAGCTAATCTCCATAGTGGGAACCAAAGAATCGTATAACAACGGCGCCCCGTTGAGTTAGGTCATAATGTTTCCGAACCAACTGGAACGTACAGCCTAATATCAAAATGACTGAGCTAGAAGCTGAGATAAGAATGGTGTATATTAAAATAAATGGATTCGTGATTTTTATTTAATCATTAAAATGTAGCCAAGTTCCTATGTATTAACATATACAACATTGTGATGACAAAAAATATTTTTTTAACTTCACATGAAGGGATTCTGGGCACAATATTTACTGAGGTGAATTATTTCATATATGTTAAATTTTATTTTAGTTTATGGTCATCCCCCCAGGGAACTTACATTTAGTAAGTACGTGTTTGGCGAACACGGGGCCCCGAGCCGAGTCTGCCATTACTTCTACTTACTTGTCCTTTCTCTTTCCTGGTCTTCCTTGGTCACCTCTTGGTTTTTTCGATCTCGACGCTAGGGTATCTTTCATTTTCCTCTCTTTTTTTAAATTTTATTTTTGTAATGATGTGTGTAATGTTTTGATGTGTGTTGATATTTGAGTTTTGAGTTGTAATTCAGGACGGTTTTTAGTGGCTCTCCCTTGTGCGTAACTGCATTTTCCCTACCTGTACAAGTTTTAAGGGCTCTAAGGACCTCGAT
>NNCF01130644.1:235827-246025 GCA_002313205.1 Laupala kohalensis
TATATATATATATATATATATAAACTGAATCTTGTTGATTTGTTGATATTCAGTGCCTGAAAATTCACTCGAGTCGTTTGTCTTATGGGGTTTCTAAATTATAGGAAAGACCTTTATTATTTATTTATTTATTTATTTTATTTGGTTTTAATTTTTTGCTTAGTATTCCATAGTCATTCAGACTACAAAATCAACATTTTGAGTTATTTCTCAATGTTCTCGCGATCAGTAATTGGTCGCTCGTATAACGAATTATAAAATACTTTAACTCTCCTTTCTTGGGGTAGGTAATGTTTCAGTTTTTTTAATTTGGTCATCGGTATTTTTGTGTGTTTACTGGCCTTTTCCCAAACTTCGCTGGTTTTGTGAGCAGTGCTAAAGCAGCTCTAGATGCATTTCTAAGCATTGAAGAATGTGACAAAAGGATATTGTTTTGTAGTGACTAATGCATCTTGTCCATCATTAAAATAAAAAAGGAAAATTAGCTTATTTTGAATGAGATCTTCTTATCTTTAGGAGCTTTCTTGCCCATGGAATCAACTGACAGCATGTTCCTCTTTTAGTGTTTCGACCACCTCTGTTTGGAATCTATTATGTTTTTCATTGAAGGTACGATACCAAGAAAATGGTTCTTCACTTCTTAAAATATTAAAATTATAATCATTGAGTGGGGTACTTGTAATTTAAAAAAACATAAATTTCATCTCTGATCTACAAATCTGCAGAAACCCCATTAGTCAGTGACTTATGAGGTTCCTCAAATATCTGCAATTTTGTGAGTATTGTTGTTTGTTCAACATTGCTTTGACTTACGAGTTTTCTGGACCACTTGTAACATTATCTAAGGAGGACAGAAAGATGCGGAAATACAATTTTTGGGAAAACCCATTACTTTTAGTGTTTCTGAAATACCCAATTCATATGCCCAGCTGTTTTTTTTTTGTATTTAAAATGAACTTGTTCAGAAATATATATTTCTTTTGGAACCTTTAACATCAATTTTATTAATAATTTTATGATGCTGGCTGGTGTACAATATTTACAAGCAGTGGAGACTTCACTGGGACTTTCATACCACGAGGAAGCGATGACACGATGTGATGAACAACGCTGCAGTAATACGGGGCTATTTTAATATTTTGAAGAACAAAGGCTTTGCATAATTTTAGGTACATACAGTTTCTTCGTTGTCTAAAAGGGGTTATTAAGATTCACGGAAAGTGCAATGCTTTCATAATTAAGGCTAATTGCAAGAATTTGATCATTGGCGGACAGTGGAGGATCTATGTGGTGGGGGCTAAGGGGGCCATAGCCCCCCCCCCCCAATCACAATTGGACCTGAACTCNATGGCATACTTTGCAAAAGTTTTACCAACTTAATTTTTATTATTAATTGTGATTGTTATTAATAATATATTTGTTAGTTATTAATAAAACCAGATTTATAAAATACCATAATACCATATTAATCAAATTAATAATACAAAGTTAATAACTTTAAGAAATAATTGTTGTTGTTATTAATATCATATTGTTAACTGTTAATTATGTATTTCGTTCATCTGACTTAAAGGTAATAGTTATGAAATTTGTGTTGTAAAACCATAATTTTTAAACAAAAATGCTCCCCGGTTAACCTCCCCCCCCCTTGATTACACCAGATCCTCCACTGTTAGGGTATGACGTCCAGTGTCACTGTTCCTGTGGCACCGCTTGCTAGCGCCTGTCATTACAACACATTCGCTTTGCAATTATGCGGGCTCGGCGATTTTTATTATCAGGGCATTGAAATTTTTCCATTACCAATAACTGATAGATTTTTGAAGCAATCAATGTTTGAATATGGATTTTTTTTTCTCCGAAATCTTAATAAGAAAAAATCATCATAAAAAGATGATACCCGAAACGGCAGAATTATTTTATTATGGAGGAATTTGTACAGAAGCTGGACGCATGATTTCCAGACACTTATTTCATTTGGTAGGATATACTTCTGTATCTACTTTTTTTAATTTGTCAAATAGATTATTCTTCACAGTCATAAGGAGTTTTAATTTACTTTTAGCAATAATTATTTTTTGTATAGTTGTTCGTCAACCTTGAAGTTCTTGGATGAAATGGGATGTCTTTATTTTTAATAAGCAGTTTTTATTTCGTTGGCAGCCAAAATTTTACGAATATTTTGTAAATTATTTATTTTTGGTTTCTTTCAATTTTTTTTGTTTATCAGTTATTGTAGAGTGTCGTTGTTGTTGGATTTGTATAAATCAGGCTTTGGATATTCTCAGGAACCCAAGCCCACATTAAGGAAAATGCGTGAAACCGTTTGTAGAATTTTCGAATCATAAGTTTCAAATTCTTCATGCTATGAATATAATGAATCCACAGGACATACACTATATACAATAATTTATACATTTTACTACCACTTGTTTTGATATTTTGATTACTGGGGTTCTGAAGAATTTGGAGAATAATTTGTCAAGTTAATTGACATTCTCCAGATCAAAATATCTGAGTTTCGAAATGTTTCAGATCAAATCAGTTAAATAAGTTGTCAAAGTTTTGTGCGAACAAAATAAATTAATCTGCGCTGCGTTGTTTACATTTATTCATCATCTTTCAAAGAACACTTCACTATTTCTTAAATAAAATTAAAAATATATTGCATTCTCGTGCATGATATTATAGCTTGGGTATTTCTTTTCAAAGTCTTAGTTTTAATATAATCACTGAATTATATTTTAAACTGCTTTTTTTATATCTCTTTTTGCGTCCCGCGAGTTCAAATGCATCAAAATTTTCATCAAACGTTGACGGGTACAAATTCGAGTAATAAATCTATGCTGCCATAATTAATATTTGGCGTGTCACGTCCGGTGAGAGAAAATAGAAAATAGTGTTCGGAACTGCCCAGTAATATATTACGAAAACATTTCATCATAATACGAAATATTGAAAATACTTTTTAGAAATAAAAAAATATTCTCATTAATTTTTCCAGATTCGATCAATGTAAATTTCTTGATGAGAATTAAAATATCGCATGTCAAATAAATAAATATGACCCATTAGTTTTAATCGTCGGGCGAGATTTCGTCAAAACCCATATCGTGTCGGTCTGATCCATCGAAAGTGTACATAAAATGGCGCACGGGCTAAGATGAGTTGGACGACGCTGCCGTAAACGCATAGCAATGTCAGGGATACATTCGTTTTGTTTTCAATCACGGTGGAGCGAATGTCTCAATTCGGAAGAGAGTTCCGACATAAGTAGCCGTGTTTGTTTGTGTGTTTGTTTACCACACCCGTCACCAGGATCGTAAACATCGGGAGTTGTAAAACCACCGAGAACATTTCTCGTCAACACGGTGTTCTCGCTGGAGGAGAACAAGAATGGAAGACACGTAAAATAAACTTAAGTAAACGGTGTTTGACAATCGCGGTGAAGATCAAAAGAAGGCGTTTGGACATGTTGAACTAGAGTGAAGTCATTTCCGGAAATGTTAAGGCTTTGTTGTTGGTGACTTAGTGTTCAAAATATCTCGATAAATATTCTATGATTCAACTCTTTTTTCTTTGAATAACTTCTCGGAATAATTCTAGTAAAATTGTCCGGGTAATTTTATTTTTAAAAGTTAGTTATTCCCACACTCTATATATCAAACTTAATTAATGGATTAGTTCCATTTTAACTGTTTTCTCTTTACTTTACTTTAGATACAATTTACATCCGTGACTTATGTCCGTTCAGTAGAGAAAAGTATTTTAAAAATATAATAATAAAGAAAATTATATTGGAATTACGCCTGTCTTGTTCCAAAAAACTGACATCATTTAATCACCATAATTGATAATTTACCAGGAAACACTGAAGTAAAATTTCCACACCATTCGTTCAATTAATACGGAAACGTAGTGGAAAGCTCGCGTTTCCGTTTTGAATGATTCAAAAGGAAAAATTAAGGTATTGTAGATGCTTCTGAAGTTGTTTGTTCTTGGTAAAGAATTCTAGCGTCGTAATGTTTGTGCGATGTAAACAGAAACCGAAATAGATTACCGTATAATTAACATTTCAAGATTATTCAATTTGCTAATTAGCTGCCAGACTTGTATTGTTCCCTACTGGCTTTCCTTACAAGTTGAAATCCTCCACTTTCGAAAATAGCAAATAAGTGCTCAGAATACAATACTAATTAATTTACATAAAGACGAGAAAATTAAAAAATTTTAAATTGACCCTGTAGACAAAGATATATTTGCTTTAAAGGATCTCCTTAATATAAAATCAAAAATCTGCATGTTTCATTTGATTAGGTTGAAATAAAAGTTAACTCAAAGCTTTTATATTTATGTTATATTTATTAAAAGTATTTTCCCTTCCATCAGAGATAAATTCTTAAATGTAAATTGTAAATGCGAATTATATTAACTTTGCAAAGAAAACTTTGTAGATAATTTTTAACTATTATGGTGAGATTTTTTGTTTACTCACTTGTATTGAAATTTGAATTCATTTTGTTTTGAATTACTTTTAGTTCATTTACAAAAAAATACCTCACGTTTCGAAATTTGAGTTTAATTGTATGATTACTGTTAAATTTTTTTAACTTTTTCTAAAATCTCTATATAATTCCTAAAAATGCGAATTTGAGTCCAAGTGAACATGGTTATTATCTGAGGCTGAGTCTGTCGGAACGTTGACACACGAGCAAGCAACCCGACTGTCGAGTCAGAGGCACTCGCTGAACAAAAATATTATATTGTTCAATTTGATTTTTACTTTCCTAAAAGAATTTTTAAATCGGGAGCACTTCTGGATTCAGATGATATTGACAAAGCAATAGAATATCTTACAAGAAGCATACAAGATGCAGCGTGGTTTGCTACTCCACAACATTATAATAACAGACATCCAACTAAATATCCTACTAATATATTAAATAAAATCTCGAAAAGGCAAAGATTAAGGATGATATGGCAAAGAACAAGATATCCCGAAGACATAACTCTTTATAACAGAGCTACCGGACATTTAACTAGACTCTTACAAAACTACAATAATTTGAAATATCAAAATTGCATTTTAAATCTATCACCGACAAAAGCAACTGACTACTCACTGTACAAATTCACAAAAAAATCAAACAGCCACCAATTCGAGATAATATGAGCTGGGCTAAAAGTACTGCAGGAAAAGTCAACGTATTTGTAAACCATTTTGCTAATGTATTCCAAAGTAATCCATCAGAAAATGGAAATGAAGATGACCTAGACATGTTATTTCCTAGGAAATAACAGAATACATAAATGCGCCTAAACAAATGGAACTTCCCATCTTCCTCACTAGCAAAGAAATCAAACAAATAATTAGTACAAATGTCCCATCCAGAAAATCACCCCTATATGATCTCATCACGAGACCACTATTAAAGGAACTACTACTCAAAGTAATAGCTCTCATTGCAACAATATTCAACAGTGTAATGAGATTGGGACACTATCCGTCGCAATGGAAAGTAGCACAAATTGCTGTAGTACTGAAACCCGGCAAAGAACCTCATGAAGTAAAGTCCTACCGCCCAATCAGTATACTTCCAATACTGTCTAAAGTATTTGAGAAACTAATACTTGCAAGATTAAAACCGTATTTATTTTGTGAAAACTTAATACCTGATTATCAATTTGACTTTCGATCCAAACACTCCACTATTGAGCAAGTGAATTGAATTACTGCATTCGTTGAAAAGTCATTCAAAAGAAACAATGATGCTCTGCAGTATTCTTGGACATAAATCAAGCCTTTGATAAAGTATGGCACGCATTATTATTTTATAAAATAAAACTCTACCACATTCCTTTTTTGATATTTTAAAATCATACCTGTCCGATCGTCTCTTCCAAATTAAGTTTCAACATGAAATCTCAGATCTCTTCCCGATAAAATCTGGGGTACCCCAAGGAAGCGTCCTCGGACCAGTACTATATCTGATTTATACATCAGATATCCCCACAACGAATGCCACGACCATCGCTACACTTGCAGATGATACAGGTCTACTGGTCTCAGATAATGATCACCAAGAATCGTCATAAAAATTGCAAGAACATTTATCAATATTGAGAATGGTGTGAAAAATGGAAAATTAAAATAAATGAAAATAAATCTGCACATATTACATTTACACTTAGAAGAAAAACCTGCCCGCCAATATCAATAACAAACCGATACCGCAAGTCGATTGTGTAAAATGTTTAGGAATTCACCTGGATAGACGGTTAACATGTAAGGAACACATCCTTGCGAAAAACAACACCTACAATTACAAGTCGAAAACACTACTGGTTAATTGGACGACGTTCAAAATTATAGCTTGAAAACAAATTGCTAATTTACAAAACAATCTTAGTTCCAGTACGGACATACGGAATCCAGATCTGGGGCATTGCTAGTGCCTCCATCCTATCTATTCTCCAAAGATTTCAATCCAAATGTTTACGGATAATTACCTCTGCACCCCGGTTTGTATTAAATGCTACTCTACATGATGATCTCCGTATACCAACTATCCAAAACAAAATACAAGAAATTAGCAAGAACTATCACCGCAGACTAGAAACGCGTCCCAATCACCTAGCCCTCAATCTTCTAGGCAACAGCTTAGATATAACAAGACTCAATATGATATCTGCTTTACAACGTTCTTATCGATTCAATAAATGACTAAATTAATATTGTTTCTTCTGTTCTAGATCTAAGAAAACCATTCAATGAACCAATGACGCATGTGATGTTAAATATGAAAGAGGAAAATATGAAAAGTAACACTGGGTTACTTTTCACTCATGTCATTTATTCCTGTATAAAATTTACTGATTATTCCATATCTGGAATATATTATAAATATGCCTTATTGTAAATAATAAAAAAAATTCTCTTCCCACTTACTCGATGATCATTCCCGTTGTGGTATATTCTAACAACTCGTTAAACGACATATTTTTTTTATTACCACTCGTGCTGACTTCTCACTGGGCATTTAAGTCTTGCTTACTCGAGTCCCAGAAAAAATATTCTCGTTCTAATATCAAACGCGTCTTACCTTTTATTTTTCTTTGAGGTGCAGAAACGGTAATCCCATCCCTATGTTGGGACCGTTTATCGAAACTGATGAAACAGTCCCTTGATTTTAATTAATAGTAAATAAGTTCACTTTCATTCGCAGTTTGTAATTTTTTTGACTCAAAGTTTATTATTTTTATTTTTCACCTTGCTTTGCTATGTGATGAGAGTCTTGGCTATAACTGATATTTGGAATATCGCTAGACAGACATTTCCAAATTAGCAATACGGTGATAAAGTGAGCCCTTAGGACTCGACACCATACTTTTATTCCAATTTATGTTTTACCCATGCGATAATAATCACGAGAATGCTGAACGTTGCTGGTGGACGATTACAAGGACTAGGATGGAGGAAGAAGAGAAGAAGCAGAGTGGTTTCACTCTTGGTGGTTGGTTTGGTGGTTGCAGTGGTTGTTGGTGGAGGCGTGCTTGCTGCGTTGGCGGCCAGGCGGAGGGGGTGGCGCCAGCGCCAGAGAACCGGGGGCGGTGGGGGCAGCAGCGGGGGCGTTTCGACGGGGTGTGACCGGGGAGCGGAGGCGGGGGGATCGCGAGGGGGTCTCGCGTTCGGGGGACGGAGATGTGGAGCTGCGGCCCCCGCTGTCGCCTCCGCTTCCGCCTCCGCTTCCGCCCCCGCTGTTTCCGCCCCCGCGCTGCGCCTTCAAGCGAACCATCGTGTCCAGATGGCGGAATCTGAAAACACAGCGATGGGGAGTCATGTTGGGGCAATGGTAGCACTTGTACAATGCATTAGAGCTTTAAAAATTCCCTTTCTCAGCACACTGTGGATCAGTTTTAAGGAACAAAAATATCATTACCCCGTACTGATTCCACACTTAATATTGCAATGAAACATTTCTGCATCCATTCAGCAGCGAAGCATAAAACAAGATACAAAAAAAAAAAAAATACACCTCCATCGAAGTTAGACGCTTAATTCTACCTCTGAATAAAACTCGAGAACGAGAGGGACTCCTAACCTCAAATTTGGACAACTCTAACCTAACATACGGTATATGCCACCTAACAATCATAAATTCCAGTACCGTAACTTGTGCTCAGTACACACTGTGTGTCACAAGGAAATGCACGCATCTGCTCACAAGAAACATTTTTTTCAAACGGAACGCAGTACTTCCCGAGCGCAGAAAATAGAAAACGTTATTACATTCAGTAGATTTAAAAGTGTACTCTCCGCAATGTGATGGGTTCAGGATAGAATGAACCTAATTTACTTTAGGATGATTTGACTCGAATGTTTAAAAGAGAAGGTTTTTTTTTCAAGAATCACAATCTCAAGAAGAAAATATAATCGTAATAAATTCTTACTTCTTGTAAGAACTTAAAACTTATATGACGGTGATATTGAGATTGGCGGGAGTTAACAGACAATGTATATTGACACTCACCACTAGGGCATCCCACAGGAGAAACGAATGAAGCAAAACTAGCAGAAAAATACGAACATTTGCAGTTTGAATGGAAATAAAAAAACACAATACTTTGGAGGGAAAGCAAAAGAAGGATTAATTTCAAAGAAAAATTGATATATTTTAAGAGAAAAGGAACTACTCTCATCCCCTGGATTGGGGGACGTACTCCTACTTTGGTGGCAGTAAACAGCATAGCCTCAAATAATGTTTGAGTCCAAATCCTAAATAACGAATAAATAGATTTATGATAAAACGGGATTCATGTTAAAATAGAATAATGTATGATATTACGAAGAGAGAAGCCTTGTAATGCAAATACGACGATAGACTAAAAAGCACACTTATATGATCAGTTTTGAAATTGCCCAAAATTCCAAGTATGATATCTACTCTACTCTTGTATTATAAAATATATAAAACAGTAATCATGAGCTGGGACTTCAAGTCTGTAATGGTTCACGGATTATGGCGCAAGATTTCTCAGAGGAATGGTGTATTTTTCGAAATTAATTTATCTGTCACTCAGTGTCTGATTACAAGTATTGTTAATACTTGGAATATTTTTTATTTGCATATTTAGCTATTTTTCTTCGTTCTTTGAAACTGACCAACTACCTACTTGTTATGATTTACCATTTTGGGAATAACATTCATTGTATGTGCTGAGTCTTTACGAAGCTACATTTTGCAGAAGTTAAATTTAAAGAGCGAAGGAAAATAATGCAAAGCGTCATCATGTATTGGACGGACAGGGTGGAGAGATTAATTTCCATATTTCATTATTAGTTTCATACAGTTATAGGGACAGAGGAAATTTGGGGACATTTTAAAATTAAAGTACATTAAAAATTGGGGTACATTCTTAATTTCAAAAATTTATTATGTTGACGCCCGTTATGACCTGTCAATAATAGTAAAATATAACAACACAATTCAATCAACAGACAGGTCATCATCAGACTGAGATAGAAACATGTAATTTGTGTTGTTTCTTTTCTAAATACATTGTACGTTGAATGAATTGGGTCGTTATATTTTATTATTTTTATTCTTGTTTTGGGATTCCCCATCTCTGTAAAAGGCAATCCTCCCACTTGGAAAATTCCACTAACTCGTAACTCAGCTGTTTGTTGATAAAAGACGTTAGACGGAAAGACCCACACCAGCGACGTTTGTGGTTACCCACTGGAAATATTTTTACTCATAAATTCAATTAGAATTCCATTATTAATTCTCACGGACAAAAGCCACACAGGATATGACAAACTGTGAGGAACTGAATGATTTCCTTGAACTTGCTTTCACTCGAGGATCTGCTGACGTCATAGAGCACAATGATCCATCATCCGGGATAATAATTAGATAATGTACCAGTAAGGCTCAGGAAGACTTGTCGTAATTTTACCGAGATCGGAGGAACAGCGTCTAGATATGATCCAGACCACTGTATCCGAGCATTACAACATTACAACTGCGGTTGTTAGTCGCAGAGGGCGGACTCTTCATACATCCCAGCTATTTAAACTGGGACATGAATATGAAAAGCTACAAATTTTATCTTACCCCGCCCGGGTATCGAACCCAGGATGACTTGGTGGTGAACAATGGCTGTCACCGTGGCCACAAAAGGGACTATATATATA
>NNCF01130644.1:246052-272299 GCA_002313205.1 Laupala kohalensis
TATATATAATCAAAATTATCCATTATGTCGAAGAAATATATTACTCTTATCTCCCTGAAATTCCGACTGATACACAAGATATTTTCCATATTTTCGAAATATTGTTTTGGAACTGAAAATGATTTATGGGTCATTGACGACCCTTGTCTTGGGTATACTGCATTCTACAGAGAAATATCTCAAGATCTTTGAGTATGTTCTGAGCCCTTTTCTATTAAATCCACGAGTTTCGAAGAGTTATTTTATAGTCACATGAGCCACAGTTGCGAACCTAAACACGAGTGCCGAGAAATATGCCAGTGTTGATCAGAAAATGACATTATGCTTATACAGAGTGTAAGAAAGAAATTATAAATATTTCGAGAGGTGGTAGGGGAGTGTCAGGGGAGTAATTTGATATAGGGAACATAGGGTCGCAGCAATCTCCGTACCCCTGATAAACTCAGTTGATTCGAACTGGTTAGACTTGGTTTGACGAGGGGAGAAGTGGGGAAGCAGAAGCCCTAAGACCGAATGTGGTATTTTGGAGCGTGATGTGCTATATTCTGCGACCTTTCACTATATTATATATGTGATTCTGACCAAAATATATTAATTAATTTTGGCAATAAGGCTATTCCGGAAAAGGATGATTATACTTTTTTTATAATTTGCATTTTGCTGTAAATTTGTTTTCGTTTTTTGGAATGTGGCTTTCTTTGAGAGGTGTTAGCTCACATTGAGTCTCCACATGAGAAAAGTTTCCTATCAATGAACTACAAGAAGTCAACTCTTTTGACAGTCGCAAATACGCAACCCGCAAAACACCATCTAAACCTGTAAACATTTTCACGTCTCACCATCCAAATCTTCTGGTTGAATGTATGTTTTTACGTCGCTTTAACTTTTGTGTAAGAAGAGGAATGATTAGAATTTTATTTACTTTATTTCAATGGTCGTCTCATCAAAATCATAAAATAAGGTCCCATTTTCTGATATATTTGTAAAATAAATATATTTCCTTAAAATTAAGTAACATTTTTCCGAAGAGACCCTGCGGTTTCACCTTTTGCAAAATTTTAAATAATTTTCTTATATTCTCATCAACATACCTATCTATACAAGAGACTCAATAGGAGTGTCTTTGACATTGAAATTTTAATGGAGCGGTAAGTATTGATGGAAAAGAAGCGCGATTGCGTATAAAAGATACCAAGCGGTCTGATGACGTCGGTTACTGATGACGATCGAGCTTATTGCTGTGTCCGCTATAGAACAGTAGTACCGTGTGAGGTGGCGGAATATACAATCAAGTTATCACAGTCTGTATTGGCGAGAAATATTCAAACAAACAAAGACGTTTATAAAAATTCTCCATGTGCAAGGAAGGATGACGTGAAAACATTGAGGCGAAACAAAGAGATGTTTACAACACGCGCATTTCCGTTTTCCGTTTCGACCTTCGATAATTTCGGTTAATTGATTCCAGGAAAAGTCATAAGTCATTCGTCAGTTACAATTAGCATGAGATGAATTCAAGAACAGCTTTACTTTTTAAAAGTAAAGAGCAACACTAGAGTATCGCCAGATACTAGCGTAATTGTTAAACCTATTATTCGACCAAACAAATTCAAAACAAAAATCATAAAACATATTCAAATTCTAATACGGAAGAAGGGACTGATAGATTCTTACATTAACCATGGAGTTAAATAGAGACGGCGTGATGTCACAGAAATGAAGTAACCTTGTAAGCGCTTTCCGTAATGTTGGGAGGTCAAAAATTATTTTAGCACGTTGTTGCTTATTGTGTTCTTCGACTGAAATAAACTTGTATAAAAGGTTTAAAGGTAAATAAATAAACGAGAATCTATTCTATTTTAAAATTTGTTTCTGATGTATTTGGGTACTATATTAATTAATTAATTAATTAATTTATTTATTTATTGTCAAAAAAGCAGTACAAACTGCGTATGACCACGTGGAGGACAATAAACTAATATGAATATTCCGAGATGGTGTGTTTCTCCCCACCCGATCACACGAAGAAAACATAATTCATTCCATATGTAATAATTGATAAATTAAACAATTAATAGTTTGTTGATATGAAAAAATTACTAATATTCGTAGTTGAGGACCTCCGAGAGAAAGCTGTAATGTCAATTCACCTTTACAATCCACGTAGTTACTCTTGTACTACGACTCTTGTTAAAAAAAAAGAGGATAGAGAAAATTCAATACGGCTGTCAAGGGAAGTAAAACATGTAATGCCAACTTCAAAATAAACCTCAAACTAAGGCTCTATAAGAATGAATATTCCCATTCCGCTATTTCTGTTCCACTCTGTAGACGTTGGCAGCAGTTGACAATTTGGCCGACTTACACGTAAACAACATATGTGAGACTTAGTCAACACATTACTGAACATCATTAACTTCGTGAGCATTATGAAGTGTTTACAGGATTCATTTAATTTTGTAACGTGGGAAAATCTTTTCATTCCCTATTATATGGGCAAGTAAATAACAGTTCTTGAATTGTGAAATTCAAAGTGAATCATATTTATTAGGAGTTTTTATCCTATGAGCATGAATTAAAAACACGGATTAATCGCTCCTTTAAGTCTATGTTAACTCAATATTTCGTAGCAAGAACTGCTACATTCTTGTGAAAACAAAACCCGAAGTGATCCGAAGAAATGCTGTTGTCCATGGGTTTTCATGGAACTCACAATACGCATGAGCCGAATTGGAACCAAAATGACTGAATAAGAATACCTATGTTTTTAGTGCTCTACCTCAAACTCACAAGGAAACCCCCATATCGAACTCGTTCCGAATTAATTTCTGAATCCCAGAACAGCAATGCGTAAGTAATCAATACGGACATTTAGTGGCATCTAAACAACGTATGAACAGTTATAAAACCATACAAAAGAAAATTTGTCATAAATTCAAGTAAACATTTCTTCGAAATTTCAGGAGAAATAATGCAAGTTAAATAGTGAGTAGCGTGATTGGTACATCTCTATTATTTTCAATAGGTATCAATATGTAACACTTGAATAGTTCTTGGGTACGACTATAAACATAGCAAGTGATAAAGAATACTCCTTGATTTCCTTATCAACTTTTTCAGTTAGGGTGACCTGTGTCTTCCCACTTTTACATATAGTGGGATAAAACAAGGTGCGCCCGTCCCGAGCCTGCGCAGTGCAAGCCAATCATATTCAAGACGTTTTTCGGAGCGGGCGTCGGCGGGCGTATTAGGATATCGCTTCACACGTACAACAGTCAAATATATTACATAAATCTGTACAACACCTTTAACTTTCCTCTCAAAAAATGTCTTGTGTTTCATTGGCTGACCAACGTCCCATCCACCACGATGCGCAATGACACAAACCTTGTCTTATTCCACAATTAGTTTTACATGAATTGTAGTATAGATGTTGCATTGTTTTCTAAACCGTGACAATTGAACGTCTAAAACAACGTAAAACCGTTTCCTGAGTCACAGAGGAACAGTTTTCTCCTTGACAGTGAAGAGCCCTCCACGCGCAATGAGTCAGTGACGACCTCCTGGAAGCGAGCGGGGATGTGGGTTTGTGACGTCACAGCGCTGACGAACTCTCTCCATCCGTCGACGGCTTCTCTCAACACTTCACACTTCGCTCGGAACACTTCAAAGAAATACCTGCGGATCCAATACATGGGGCAGATTTTATTTGTTTCTAACGGGTCAGCAGATGGCTTAGAAATGTTTGTATCGTAAATGTAGAGGAGAACTCTTCTCAGGAAGTGATTGAAACACGCGCATTTCTTAAAAGTTCGATAATTCGTTAAAGAACGGAACATCATGCTGTAGCATGAATTCAAATAATATCCAACGAAGAACAAAAGCAATAACACAAATTTTATTCGAAAAGAAACCAATTTTTCTTCAGCCTCAAGCGCACAAAATAGGACTTGTCCTGTCGAATTCGGGAACACTTGACATGATTATTCTACTATTACGGACATATGCGTGAAATATACTAAACTAGCTTGTAATTAAGATTAAATACGGAATACTGTTGGCTGCTTTTAGTGTTCATGCTTAAGTTTTCTTTTACACTACTGTTGATTAAAAATTGAATTAAGTCCAGCAAATTTTGTTCATTCATTCCTCCATACTTCTCCGTTTCTGACAGTCGTCGTTTATAATTGTTAAAAACCATCATTCATGGATAGTGATTAATCAGAGTTCACATTCTAACATCCACCAGAGACAGCAATTCATCATCCAAACAGTGGACACACTCTTCTCATTGATGACTTCGGTTACTCTTTCATTATGTTACGTTGAATGAAAATGTGAGGTGGGACCGAGATTCGAACTCGGGGTTTCATCTTATCGCGCTGATGTGCCAACCAACTGCGCCACACTCTCGATCCAGTCTACCAATGACATTCATTGACCATTACCATTGACATGGAATGTCAATAGTAGACTTGGTCCAGAGGCGAATGGGGCGGCGCAGTTGGTAAGTGCATCAGCGTGAATAATGATGAGTGAATGTTGTGGTGGAATGATAGGCAGGGGAAACGGGAGAACCCCGAGAAAATCTGCCGCGAACACCACCTCGAATTCTACTTGGATTCTACTTGAGTCCGCTTTCCCAGAGGTAGAAGGCGAGTGCGTTAGGAACTACGTCACGGGTCGCCCTTTTCGTTATGAAGTATAAAAGCATAAATGTTTCGTTCAATGAAATCGGGAGTAATTATGTGTCTCATATATTTGTATATTAGAGAAGTTAACTTCCGAGAAATGTGACATCAATTACAAGCCTTTTCAGGACAGAAAATTGCAAACTCTCACGTCATCAAAATCTTATTTCTGGCGATGTAATAGCTGCGAGCCAACCATAAGTTTTATTTCTTCAACGCTATGTTAACAAATATTTTATTAACAAAACCATTGTTTTCGCTCACTCAGTGTTCCCCCACTCCTCGACTATTTTTTCGTCACTGCATGCATTATTGAAGCAATGAGCATCTTTCATTTGTTATGTGAAGCAACGCTTTGCGGTCTCTTTTATGTCTCCGGAAGAACAAAACAAATAAGATCCTCGAGCACTTGCTATGGAAATGGGAAGAATAACGATTAGCGACACGTGAATTTCGTTAGCCTTCGTCCTATTTGACTCACAAATATCTTCCTAGAAGAAATAGAACAAATTTATCCTTCTAATATGGTTTATTTCTGTTACTCTTTGTTTAGGCCACAGCTTTCAAAGACTGTCTAAAACCGTTCATAATCACTAATAGTAAATTAGTTGCCAAAAAATCAGTACACTGCGTATGACCACATTGAGAGACATAAACATATTTACTTAATTAAAATTAATTACTGAGTTATTTTGAGCAGTATTTTCGAAATAATTTAAAGACTTGATAATAATAAGTATATATTAACTAAGTCTTTCCCCTTCTATTAAATACAAATTTGTTGATATTTTGTAGATTATAATAACTAGCTAACTTTTTTCATTCTCCGTTTAGGAGAGCACATAAAATGATTTTGCCTTGAGGCGCAGAAACATCAATTCTTAGAATTTACAACCTTTGATGGGATCATCCTTTCTTTGCTTCCGGAGAGAAAATTCGTTAACTGTCTTTCATATTCATTTGTAACATACGCTGCTTGTGACATCTTCCTTTACAATAAATTTATTATTATTTCCTAGAGAGTAGCAGATTATGTTCAACTATTACGATCTAATAACTACGACATTTCATTACTATTATTATTCTGTAATTCACAGCAACATTTGCTGGGTTTCTTTGAGTGGACGGCCCCAAAAGGCAAGTCAACTCAAACACTATTGTAAAAGAAATGCTCTGCTCAGGCTACAGGTACCAAGGTGACGAATTTTTGCAGCTTATTATTATTATTATCATCATCATCATCATCAACATCTTGTTCACGACTTTCGGTCGGTTTCTTGTGGTTGGAGAAGTCAGAGTCTTTACAGCATTTATGATAATTTTGTTTTGGAGAGAAACATGAAGGAGTTATCATCAAACATCACACGTATAAGAATCGTCGAACTATGTGGGATGTGTTTAGCATAACTGATTTTTGCATGAGTTGGAAATTTTGTGGCTTGAGTTCTTGCAACGATCTGAACAGGTTCTTGATTACTACTCCCATGTTTGATAGTATTATTGGGATTACTCTCACTCTGTCATATTTCCACATGTCCTTAATTTCGAAGCAAAAGTTTGTTATTTTATTTTTGTATGATAGTTCCAGATTATTGTTGTTGATGACGGCGATGACTATGAGGAGTACTTCTTTTTCTCTTTTTTTCTTGACTACTACATCCGGTCTATTGTGCTCCAACCTTCGGTCTGTTATGATGGTTCTATCCCAATAAATTTCATATTTTTCATTTTCAAGAATGGTGGATGGTTTATTATTATTATTATTATTATTATTATTATTATTATTATTATTATTATTATTATTATTATTATTATGAATTNTGGAAACATCCACGCACCCCATAGATGGAATTGGGACATGATGTTATCGATACAGAAAGGAAATTCATCCTGACCCGTAAGATGTTCTTAATTAATTCCAAAATTTTCGGACGATGTGACATGTCTGCAGGAGGACAGCTTTTGTGCAACCTTCATAATATTCTTCTCGAGTCTTAGGTTTTCCAAATTATTCTGAAACCTCTTCCATAAAATTCCTTCGACAGATACCACAAAGGGGATAATTTCAATCTTGCCTAACTTCCATTTATTCTTGATCTCAATTGCTAGGTCCTGTATTTCGTAACTTTTTCTGACTCAGCTGAAGTAATGGTGTGAGTCAGTGGAACAGCAATATCGATTATGTCTTATTTTATGTCAATGTCTTATTTTCCTTATCAATATGAAGGATACCTGGGCGATTATAATGCACTGACTTCTCTGTCAGCACAGTTCTATCCCAATAGAGTACGTGCTTCTGATCTTCAAGTACTGCTGGCAGTTGGTATTTTTATTATTATTTTGTTGTGCACATACTTTTTCTTTGTTCGAACAGGTAGTTGGCGCGGGATTATTCGCCAAGCCGGAAGTAAAATTTGGTCTTTGTCGAGACTAAGAAATTTCCTAATGAGGTGACATGTTTGTAATATAACGGATTTCTGCATTTCTGGCAGTACATTTCTGGTCAATGGCAATTTTTCAAGATGCCTTTTCAGTGTTTTGGAAATGACTCCAATTGATGAAATTATTAGGGGAATAATTAATACTTCATTTTGTTTCCAACTCTTTTGAATTTCTGTCTTTATTATTATTGTTGTTATTATTATTATTATATACAAGGGAAAAATTCACATATTGTAGCATTCAGTTACAGAAATGATGGGACTGTGCTAAATGATGAGCCATCTTTAAAAATAATTGCAAAATAGCAAATACGTTCTAAAACCAAACCTACTTTCGAAACTTACGGTTTATCTTAGCTTTTGTTTCCAAAACTTCGTAGCCTGTCTTGTAATAAAGTATTCTTTTTCAATCGATTTGAAAGGATTCATTTGAAAAAGAAAAAAGTAAAGACGCTAAACGTTCTGAGACAAAAGCCAAGACGGATGTTAGGCAACGGTAACCTCTTCTTGGAAATAATTACAACGTAATTGGCAATATACTAAGAAAATACGAAAAGTAAAACATATTGCTTCGTGTGGTGTTCACAAGGTTTTAGTTAATAAGAAAACTGTTTTTAGTTGCATTACAGTCATCTGAAAAAGTTTGCAATTCTGCTTGCAGATTGAAATTTAGCGTAACTTTTCAAAATTAATGATGTGACAGGGGAAATGCCTAGGAACGTAACTCAATATTTAGGATTCTTTGTAAGATTATAAATTCATCTCACAATGTGTTGTGTGTGAATGAGATGGAGTAATGTCTTATTTAGATAGTAGTAATAAACAACTAAACCATTGCAGCCAAAATGTTTTTCTTTGACAAACTTACGTTACCATAAGATTCCGCATTCACATTATTCCACGTAGTACATTTGACCGAGTGGTACATTGGCATTAGATTTAACCAGATTTCTTTGAGGAGGCATACCTTAGTAATAACAAACCTGAATGGTAAAATATTTCCTTGCTGAAGGAAACCAGTTTTTGTTGCCATAAATGTTTTGTTTACAACTACAGGTGTTTCTTCTTCCATGACTCGAGGTTAAAAGTGGACATGCGATGGCTCTCGACTTTTTTTTATTCTCCCGCCCCCTCCCCCTCGTCGTCCACCTGATCCCCACTTTCATCATTTTGGGATTCCCTCCCACTCAGAATAATTACATGACTCTTGACATTGCGGCACTTGTTTTGCTTCCGTAATAATGAGAGAGAGGTCTCGCAGAATCCACTTCAGTCATCTTGCTTCTTACATTCTTTTCTAAACTTCATGGTGTGGCCAATGCAGGAGATTCACGGTCTCAGGCAGAGAGATGTGAAGCTTTAGCATTATGTTTTTGGTACTTGAAGATCTACATCATAAGAAACTGCCTTGGATGTAATGTTATTGCGTTGCATTGTGAGAAAAAGTGCAGAATTTACTGTTCAATGTCATCGATTGTTTGTTTGTTTTTTGTTTAAAAATGTAAAATCAGCATTGTTTTGGTAAACAATTTGTATTAGCGTTAGGGAAATAAGTTTTTGACTCTTTGAGAATTATTGTAAATATCCAGAAATTTGTAGGTTAAAATATATTTAGTAAGTTTATATAGTAAAATATGATGTTAATTTATTAATGAAATAGGTCAAACAACATATTTTCCATTAGATTGTGACACATGTTTTAAGTTATATTTAGAATGTAAGAGACAATATGTAAATTTTAAGTAAATTTTGTTTTTCATATTGATTAAATAACTTCGGCTCTCCATCTTCGATTGTTATTTCGACTTTCATGTAATTCTAATTATTTGTAGTTTTATTTATTATGTTCAATTTCAATTACTATTGTAATTTTATTATTTAAACTAGTTATTTTGTAGTTTATTTATTATTGTAATTTGAATTGTTTTAATTAATTATTTTAAATCGTAAATATTATTTTAATTTCAATTATTTTTATAAATTCAATTATTATTGTAATTCTAATTAATTTTGTACATTATTAATTATTTTAAATTTTAACTTATTGAAATTTTAATTATTACTGTAATTTGTCATTTTTCTTTTGTATGTGCATTTTCTGTACATGGTTTGGTGAAAGAACAGATCTGATGGTCTGAGCCAAACCCAATAAATATTCTATTTTATTTTATATTCTATCGATATAACAAAATGTGCGTTTTCGATTCAGCCATGGATGCTGTACGATGATGAGTTTTACGGAGTCTAAGCTCCACAACGGTTAACCCTCCCGTGAAAATATTGGTGGGATCGTGTCCACTAATAATCTCCGGAACATAGCATGTCGCAGTAGTCATTCCGTCACACTTCTACGCGGACTTTTATATTGGAGTAAAAATTATTTTATCCTCAACAGAAATCGAACTGTTGAGATTTTGAGTGGAGCGCATTCATGAGCCATTAGCCATATTTCAATCCGCAAAAACTACAAAAATATTCATGTTTTCCTTTAAAAAAATGGAATGGTAAGTAAGAACGAAACAGTAAAATAACTTTAAAATATTAGATATCTGCAGGAAGTGTCCTTAGAATTAATGATAGAGAATTAACATCTTATATCTCACACGTGAAAATCCAGATTTTAACTATAAATTACTAAATTATTAAGTTGTAAATTTCTCACGCCAAAAAGTGGTGGAACTAGAGTTCATTAGTCCTACTTTAAGCCACCAAAATTTCGTTAAATTTTGAAATTTGAGAAATTATTTTTTGAAGAAAAAAATTCAATTTTGACGTTTTTGTTCAAATTTTAGACGTATGTTGCCATTTCAAGTATCTGTAGGTTACTTTTTAATAAAATAAAATTTCTACTATCGGTAGATTAAGTGAGTTTCAATTTCCAAGGGGGTTTCATCAAAATTTGCACGATATTTTACCTCGCGGCGTTGGTGCTCCGTGCGCTGAGGGAAAATAGACTCAATAAACATTTTTTGCCTTACTTTTACAATATTCTAAAACCCCATAAAAATTATTACCAAAATCAGAATGGGTCTGGGAAATTTTAGGTCGATTATGGCTGGAATGACCCATAGTGTAAATCCATACTAATATATAAATACGTAACGCCAAAGTGTGTGTGTGTGTCTGTTTGTTACTTATTCACGATTAAATCACTGAACCGATCGTGATGATATTTGGCAAGGAGATAGTTGAGCATGATGAGCAAAGGCTAATTTTTTACATTTAAAATATGTGAAAAGAAAGATAGAAAATGATTTTGCCCATAAATGTTGATGAAATCGGAAAAAAGAGGTATATTCGCTTACGCCACCTAAACTGTTGGAAATAGGTGATAACTAAGAAAGGCATTATTATTCGCTTCAAAGAGTTCTACAAAAAATTTCCCAACATTATATATCTATATACAAAGTTTCACAAACATTACTTAAAAAACGTTATTAAAAATAGGAGTGTTAAAATACGTAATATTAAGAGAATAATGCAGCAAGGAAAAATCATCATCAAATTTAATGAATTATTTGCATTGTGCATTTAACAAAGATAAAACCGCATTTAAATTGTAAAATTTCGACGAATAGTTAGATTTTACAACAATTTTTAAAGAAATGATGCAGCAATATGATCAGCGCGACTCCCGCGAGGTGTAGTGCAGAGGTTCCCAAACATTTTTGTTTCGTGGTCCACTTGCCATGTTTTTCGGTTTTGGGTATACCCCTGCTTGTCTAATATTGAATTTTTGCAAATTCATCAACTACATAGGTTTTGTGACAGCTGGTACAGCGCTACTCACTTTGAAAGGTTTAAATTTCTAAGTGGTCTGAAAAAATTAAAGGACACATGTTACTTTTTATACACTTAATTGAATTCAAATGAAAACAAACCAAATGAAAATTCAGTATCTATTACATAAAATAACTAAACAAAAAATAAATGCTTTTAGTGGGAGGGATGTACCTGATGTTTTAATAACAAATTGTAAACATTTGGTACCAATTTAGTTAGGTTTAATCTCAAGTCTCTGTTTTTTCTGTCAGTGATGTCCAGTTTTCTTTTTTTTTTTTGTTGGGAGATTGGCAACCCCGCTGAAACCCCTTTCCACCCGGTATGAAGATGGAAAAGCAATTATGAGCTTTCTCGCGATATTCCATACTACGGGATGAATATGCGAAATTCCATAATACGGGAAGTAACGGGTATGACATTCATACACTATATGTGGATTATTACATTCTTGGGAAGCCAAAATCAAGGTCACAACCTGCTTAAACGAGATCCACTATCCTGGACCTCTATTTACATCTCATGCTAATTAGCTAGTGCTAGATATATCTGTCAAATTATTATGTCGTCAAATATTATATTATGTCTTGATATTACGTTTATGTTATCAAAATAGTTTGGCGTCATATGACATGGAAATCTTACAATCCACGAAGTACTTTTCGAAAAATTGTATTTCTTCGGTTCTATCATTGAGGTTGGTTTAAAAAGTGTCCGATCTTCTGTAGTTTCAAATTTTTACTTGTGCTGTACGTGGGAAGGTCTAGGGTCATTGCTTCATGCTTTGTAGAGTTACTTATAAGGTATACTTATCAGCGAATGTCCGGAGAATGCATGGGATTCCGCCCACTGCCTGTCGTTGTTCTTTCTGCGAGTGTTCTTGCTCCCGCAAGTAACAAGCAAAGAGAAAAAACTTACCATAGAACATTGGTCAAGAACTCCGAAATGAGTGACATAGTAATAAAAAGCAAAGCTCTGGCTCTAAAGTTGAACCAGTACAATGGGAAATTTCTTACATGGAATGGGACCAAAGATAAATTTCACTTATAGATGACGTTCAATTAAGTACATATGGTGGTTTTAAATTATTCTTGACCTTCAATTGCATGTTAAAAGTTATCATAACATCCATTATAAAAAAAGCTCTCTCCGATCTCGATGTACAGGAATCATTATCACAAAACGAATGTCACGTAAAATCTACCAAAATGAACTATTACGACGCTGCAGAACATTGGACTTGAAACTTTTTCTTTAAAAACATCCACGAGTGCTTTATTTTATTACTTTAATATATACTCAGTGTACAAAAGAAATTACTTCATTAAGTAATATCAGCATTATTGTGTGAAATGAGTTGTAAATAATACACTGGCACGAGAACGATACATTAATCTCAGTACGTTCTCCATAACATGATTTTCATCCTCTCTTTACACTGTGCGATTAACGTACATATTAATCAGCCTTCACTAATAAATGGATATATAGAACATACCCTATGTAACATACACGATATGTAGAAAGTAATTAATATTATAAAATATGTGTTACGTTGATGCATTTTTGTATCTTGGGTAAGTTTTCGGTCCTCCTATCTATTTTACCACTCTCATTTCTTTGGATTGTTTCCCAGAAATGTGTGGTCTCTTTACCGGATTTTAGGACCCTTGAATTAATAGACTCAACCTAATGTGGTAGTCCCAGAGAAAGAAATTATTTGAAGTCACCTATAGCAAACTTTCACGAGAACTACTTACACAATACACACTTATTATACTTTCCGTACAAAAAGGTAATAACAAAATTAATCTTTGATTACGATATTAAATAATCCACAAATCACAGTTTTCTGGAACCAAAAATTTCTGGTACATGTGCATAGACAAGAAGCATTCTATTCTAAATACAAAGCTTCAATAAAATTTACTCTTCGTTTATAATGACGTCGAAAATACTCAAGGTTTTACCCCAAAAAAAACGTAAATTAGCATTCGCGAAAGCTCGGCAAAAAATAAAAAGTAGCTTACTGTTTCCTTCACGCATTTTACTGAGGCCGCTGAAGCAGGACGCAGGGACAAAGTACAGATTGTATCGGACGGTAGTGCTTCAGTTTTTTTTCACGTCTTATAAGAAAATTGAAACAATTTACCTAGCTTATTTCTTATTCTAAATTTTTATCCTACATGAGGAAAAAACAGGTTTATTAACCGTTTAAGTTTTACGATCTTTAGTATTGTAAAGAAAACTGTTAAGTATATCGAATTCAACTGTTGATATTAATTGTTGTTGTTGTAAAAATAGTTGAACGTAGTACGTCTTACGAATATTTACCTCGCACAAAGAAAAACAAGGAGACACTGTATTTGTATTTTGTACTTATACGAAATACATTCTCTACAGTTCATTACACTTTTGTCCAACCAAATCGTTGTACATTTACTGTTTCGAAACGACAGGATTTTTTACTTGGATGACTTTTCCCGATGGAATGCAAGATATGAAAATTTTAGCCCGTCACGATTGAGGTTCATGTCATACCGACGACCAGCGTTGTCAGAGAAAAATATGAATATCACATCTTACCCTTCATTGGTTACTTGAATTCAGGATAGATTCGGTGAGACGTCAACAGGTAGCGTCAACTGTTTGGAAAGTGGAATACTGTTGCGTAAAGTAAAAAATAAACAAAAATACAGTAAAATACAACTTTAGCTGAATGTCAATGAAGCTCATAGCTAATAATCCGAAAACCAAGATGTAGACACGCTTAAAGACAGTCCAGCGCGGAACGTTTGAGAAAAACAAATAAAAATTCACAATACTGAACAAAAATTGAGAACATGTCACACAACCAAAGGGCTTGGTATTTCTATTTTCTCCAGATCAAATAGAGTTAAAATGTGATAGGTATCAATTCAAACCAACAAGAATAACCAATGTTGTATATATTATAAATAATAAGATTTGTTAATGTTGATCCCATTAGAGTTCGTGTGCAGTGGGAAGCAGAGGATGCCTTACCTGATGGGCACTTCGTTGGAAGCAACATCGGTGACGCCTTGGAAGAGGAACGCTAGAGGCCAACTGATCCACGAGGCTCTGCAAACACACAGTACTTCATTTTCACCTTCATCATCATTTAGCTTTTACATACACTTGGAATTTTATAAAATATTCATCAAAATAAAATAAATTGAGAACATTCGGTAGGAGACCAATTCAGAGCGCTAAGGCGAGAAAACCCAACCCAACCGAAGCTTCCACGAAATTGTCCTCAGAGTGGGAACAAGATCTACGGGGACACTCTGTTATGTTATCTACTGCACGATTTGTTATCTAGTATTTTATTTCCGGAGACATTTCCGCACATGTGTATCTTAAGGGGTTTTCCCTATTAATGTGCTCTATCAACCCTCCAATTTTTTACATGAATTGTATTTCGAAGCGCGGTGTTGGTAAAAACTATCCAAAAACTAGATAGTATGACTGCATATTCTTTAACAATACATTTTTTCGAAAAAAAAATTCTTAAAAACTGTCATTACAATTATTAAGCCCATCTCTGAGGAAGAATGTTATCTTCTCATCGCCAGATCTCACGAAGACTGTACTGCCAAACATTCATGACATACGATCTCGTCGTCTTTCGTCTCGACTGCGGACAGTAGAGTTCATCCCCTGTGTGCACTTCGCGTACAGACGAGAACAGATTCCAGTGAGGCTGGAGTTGATTTCTTTTACAATTCATAAAGGAAGTAAGAACAGCGATCGTTTGAAAAATAACTAATTCAACTTCCATATTTCCTCACATGAAACTTGTGATTTTGTACAAATATTGTGTCTTTAATCACCACAGATATTTAGTATCAGCTAACACGGAGTTCGTAAAACATTTTACGGACAGATATAGTCATAAACATGACACGGATCGATACGCACTAGAAAAAAAATGCGCTAAAAGGTCAAAATATGTTTTGGAAGTATACGCTAAAAATGTCCAAATGCACTAAGAATCCTATTTATGAACTAAAAAATTCGAAATATGTACGATAAAGAACAAGTTACATATGCACGCACTTGCTACTGAAACGTTCAAGTTGAATACTCAGATTGGGCCACTGACATCGTTCATGTAGTATTATCTATATTTAAATTATAAGCATACAAATTCTGATTGATTGCAGTAATTTAACCTAAAAATTATTAACTCATATCAATTAAACTATCAACGAAGAGCATACGGATCAATTATCAATTTTTTTGACGCTTAGAACGTTTTTTATTTACATGACTCAATTCATTCGAATTTTAAGCTAATTTACTCACTGAGGTGGAGCGGAGAAGGCCTGCGGCTGCGAGCCCGCAGTAGGTGATCCTGGAGACACGTCCCTCGGAGCTCGTCGTTCCGAGGAGAGTCGGAGTCTGCCGCCAGCACCAGGCAGTGCCTTGGCGATCTTGGGGTTGTAGATCTTGGGGTCGCTCACCATGCGCACGAAGAAAGAGCGCTTGTAGGCCAAGGTCTCTTGGCGCTTGCGATCCACCATCTCCAGCACCTCGTCCACTGGCTCTGCCTGCCACACACACACACAAACACACTTACTTGCTTGTATAGAAAAATTAATGATATTTAGGATGCCCAATAAAAACAAGAAATCTAATCATAAAGTTATACAGTCAGAACCTCAGGGTTGTGTGAAAGTTAAAATATGTTGGAAAATATGGATAAATGAAAAACTACACTTCATGGAACATATCTAACATCATAAAATTAAAAGAATACATTACTCATTACAAACGATAGGAATAGATGACAAAAATGGGCTTAGGAAGTGATATCTCGTGGCAATACTACCCATTGTGACGTATGGTTCTGAAGTATGGGGAGGCAGAATACATTATACACAGGTCGAAAGGTATCTGAGTATTAAACAAAGAACGGGACTCTCGGGATCGAGTGCATGTCACAATACAATATCAAACACCAGCGTTAGAGATACTACAAGGAATAATGCCACTCTATTTACAAGTAGAGAAAATGAAATTTGGGGCTTTGGTACGAAAGAAAGGGGAAGTACCAAAAGATAATGAAGTTATCCGAAAAAGGATATAGGACAAAAATAACCATGAACTTTACGAAAAACTGGCAAATTTGATGGGAAATGCAAACATGACAAAGAGAAACATAAATTCATAAAAGATGTAACCTTTGCACATAGAAATACAAAATGGTTTCGACCATCCAGAAAAGAAATGAAAATATTAAGCGGTCATGGGAACACGAATTAATATTTATAGAGAGTACTTAAAAATTGATGTCCAAAACACTCCTTGTCCTTAATAGATACAGAGAAAAAATACAACATATTTAAAATATATAGCAATAAGATTTGTGACATATGGTGCGAAAAATAATTTAAAGTTAACTTATCGCACACTGGAGCTTTACATTTTATTTTATTCATTTCATTTATATATCCACATCAATTAATTTATTGTTTATAATTTTAATATATGTAAATGACGGATGTAAATAGAGTTGAAGTCAAAAATGTTGAAATACCCTGTATTGACATTATTTGAAGCAGGGTTTAAAAAGGAAAACAAATGTATAGCCACTTTCATGCAATAACTGTATCAATAGTCATGCAAAATGACTGCCTAACACGAATTGTCAACTTCTACGAATTTAATATATACAATATCTCTCCTCCCAATTTCCTCCAAATCCATTAGGTGGGAGAGCAGACCTCATGGTCCGAACCTCGTCAAAAGATATAAAATAAATAAATATCTTTTCGGTGGATATTTCGTAATAAGTGTTCGAAATGAATAGTTGAACCCTCCGTCAACTCAGTCCGCGACGAGTCCAACACGATGGTCGGAATGATCACGTTTTATGGTTTGGTCTACTGCAAAGTGATACGCAAAAGACTGTATACGTTGCATAACATCATTGTATGTGTGATTTGTTTGTACACTTGATGTATTGGGGACAATGCCACATCAAACGCCAAACAGGGGTCAAAGGAACTGGGTTAATTCGGATAAACTCGGTTCAAGAGTAGATTATTTCCGGGGCGCGAAGCTGAGATATGCCTAGGCGAACAGCACGCCTAACCCCGACCGACACCTGGGTAGCAGATTGGACTCGCGTGATATCCCATGAGTGGTAGGATGCCTGACTATCTCCCGGGTGTCACTCAGCACCTTAATTTGAGGCACAAGCGCGGGTGGTTTACACCTGACGCCCCTAACCTAGTTTAGACTCTGCCGGGCTGATCGGTTCCCCACACATTGATACAGGTCGGTAAGCAGAATTGCTGCTTGACTCGTATTAGTGCATGTAGCAATAGAGAGGTGATGCTAAATATGTCTCCGCCCACCAGAGAGGATTCTGGAAGACGAGGAGGTGTTCGTGGACACACCTACGCCTCGTCCGTGGTCCGACCACTCACATGCAGCTTCCTATCACTAAGTGGAAGGGTTCTATTCAGGTAAGGCTAACACTAGGAACTGGCAGCTAACAGATGTAACGGAAAAGTTGAGGGCCGCAAGGTCAAATAGTACGCTCGAAGAAACTCGCCTACTCCTCAGACATTTTGTACCTAACGTTTCACTTCAATAATTAATTAATAAATGACATCGGCATGTATTTGGTCTTACCGTGATATTTGCTGTGAGAATGTCGATCCAAGTGGAGTGCTGTGGATTTAAATAAACATAACCTTTACAAAGCCACATGTAGTCCTTGTAACACAAGATGTGTGGTTTATTTTCAAATCGTGCGAAGGAAATAAAGGAATACCCATATTGAGGACATGTCCTCTCCCAATATACTCTTCTAAGTTAGGATGTGGTTTCATAAAATATGACATTGTCATTGCAGCACTTGTTACAATATTCAATGTTGTCTTTTGTTCACTTATAGCAATAGCCCCTACCAACCATCTACTACTTCCTATCGCTCCTTGTAGATTATCTTCAATAGCAAGCTAAATTACCCATTTACAAATACTTGTAGTAAAATTTATTATACTATGTCGTAGAAACGAGTCTTATTTTGCCGCTGCTAAAAGGAACTAGAAATCCAAGTTAATGAGTGCGGCTGAAGTATTTGAAGCAAACCTTATTTTTGTTCACCGTAAATCCATCGAATAACGTGAATTTGCGTTTTACTAAAAATACTTCAATTGAAGAGAATAATTTAAGAAGGAAAAAATCAGTCATCATCAAATTTAATGGATAATTTGTTTTGTGCATTTAACAAAGATAAAAAATGTCTTTAAATCGAAAAATTTTGACGAATAGTTTAGATTTTACAAGAATTTTAATGAAATGGTGCAGCCGCGACAAGTATTGCCATGTATTCTATTAAATTTGTATTATTAAGAATCTGAAAAATTGGGATGCCGTACATGTTTTAAAAACCAGTAGGTAAAAGTGTTTTGATCTTACAATATATACAGACTTTATGTTTCCCGAGTAAAATAATATTCGAGTAAAAGAAAAATCCCAGGAAACGCCGGGTAATCAGGTAGAACACTATAAACGTCTGAGTATGCGGAAAACGCAATACTCTATAAAATAAATATCTCAAAGAATATAATCCTTTTAAAACTTTTTTATTAATAATAAATTTGTCAAAAAACAGTACAGACTGCGTATGACCACGTGGAGGACAATAAACTAATTTACTCTCCGGAAGCAAGCAAGGGACCATCCCATCAATTCCGATCAAGGGCCCTAAGGCAGAGGCGGATTCAAANGGGATTAAAAAATTTCAGCAAAAGTTCCTAGATAAGATAAAAAGTTAGCTGCGAGTTATAATACTAATAGAATGTCAATATGTTTGTAATTTTAAGCAAAAAATTACTTGTACAAGTTATTATCGAACTATAGATTATTCTGAGAAAAATCGATCTAACATGGGTACATTTCTGAATAGGATCGCTTTAAGTCTTTTGAAGAGTTACAAAATGTGCACAAGATGAATCCCAACGAATAGACAACTCAGTGGTTCACAGTTGCTAATGAAAACATTGAAGAGCCCCGAAAATTACGGTCAAGAACACAAACCGATAAGATTTTTGATATATCTCTTTGAGTTGGGTCACCGAAATATTACCAGTGATAGTGTCCATGCAAACTCATCGTATTACTGAAATCTTTACGTACGAAATTTTCCAAAGAGAAAATCCTACCACTACGCAACATTGGAAAGTGGAATAAAAAAACACCACTGTGGTCATGTCGAGAACATCCTTTTTCGTTCCACTTCCGTTTCCAGTGGGATGTGGGTCCAACTCTTCCTGCGAATACTTAAATTCTTGCCAAAACAGGATCACAAAAAAGACGCCAAGGATGTCGCAAATAATTTTTACCGGATCGGAAATTTGAGTGCAGCATGTCTTTTTAGTCCAAGAGTCCACGACCAAAACACCAATTTTCAAAACTATTTTTGTCATGTCGAATCTCTCAATTGTGTAAGTTGAACTTTAGCACAGGAAGAAGCTGGTCGCCAATTATAAAAGGTGAGGTATAGGGCAAAAAGATTCTCTCTAATGTGAATAATTAATCAATATAGGAAAATGAAATTATATAGAAAAAAGACAACAAATAAAGCAGATAATATTAACGAAATTTTATCAACCCCAGTAGAAAAAAATCAAATAAAATTAGAGAAGCTATGGCTCGACGTATCGAATAATACTCCAAAACGAAGTCCGTTTGTTTCTGTTTAACTACGTATAATTCCAACGCAAATTCTTCCTCTGTTACTCGTTTATATGGTGGCATTTCGTAATTCGTAATTAAGTTTTCGAGATAAATTAACGCAAATACAGATGGTTCCTCGACTTGACGAAATCTTGGCTTTCACATGACTTTTGTAATCGGGCGCATCCTATTCACAGCTGAACTGTTACAATTTGACGAGCGTCTTGTAATTTCATAAATATTATAAAGAATGATAAATTTATTTGTGGGAATTACTAAACATTTTCAACAAAAATATTCACAATTTACCAAATTACGAGGTTATCTTGATATGAAAACTATCGTGTAACGTACATTGTTTCAATCGTTTAAGGAGAGAGTTCTAGATTAAAAAGAAACACAAGTAAAGAGTGCATGTCCCTGATTTTCAGACCCACCAAGCGGTGGTTCGCAAATTGAGAACTCCGAGAGCGAGACTCCAACACGTCTATTGCTCTTCCATCGTGTAACGGAGGAAAGGCGTAAGCCGAATAAAGACTTCGAATCACTTCGTGGTGACATTAAAGAACAAGGGATCAATATATTCCACATTTTGGAATTGTAACAAAAGAACGGTGTAGTTTGGCAGGTCCTCCTCGGTTTGTACATGGGTAGCTAGGTAACGTAATTATTCTTTATATTAATTTGTGAAATAAGTAAGTGGATTGATAAAATTGAGTAATGTCCGCGTTAAAATCGAGGAGTGCCATCACCACAAGTGTATTGCTCACTGCACGCGTTGTCAGGCAGAAGGATACCCCTGCAAACACTGCGGAGGTGATGGGGACTGTCCACTTTTCGCGAGACCGCACTGCCTCGACTACAGCTCTCCTCGGTAGAGCGTTTGACTCGCAAATAATTGTGCTGCCGACCATGCAGCTTCTGGGTCGGACTGCTCGACCTCGAAGAAGCATCGCGCGCAGTACGTGCGTAGTGAGATGCTGCACATGTAGCCCGTCGGGCAAATGCCATGTGCGCTCTTAGGTGGAAGCAACGGCTCCCACGAGGCCAATGTCCAAGGGTCCTCTCCCCTCTCTTCTCCCCGCACAGCTACTTCTTTGACTTCGATGGTTAACTCCACTTTTCTTTCCTGCATTGTCACCTCATCTGTTATTTGGTCGTTGACTGAACTTCTCTCCTTATTGCAATGCTTTGAATTGCACTTTACGCAGTCAAGGAAACCATACTTATTCTTTTGACCCCGACCCATTTCTCCCTAAGGCACTCATTGCCTTAAAAGTCCTATACCCCTTCTTCTAAATGAGCTCCTGCTGTACCATTTTTTGCGTCGTGGGACTGTCGTGGCACAACCATCTTTAAGACCGCTGAAATTCGTAAATTCCTTTCTGATTTTTCCATCCATGTTGTCCTTCTTCAGGAGACATACTTCACACCCTGTTCGACCTTTTCTCTTCCAGACCATCATATCTACCCGGATGATAGACCCTACACGACCCTCTATCGTAGCTCTCGCGGTGGTACAGTCATTGCTATTCGGAAGTCAATCCCTCATTCTCGCCTCCCAACTCCTCCTCTTTCATCTCTTGAGACAACGGTCTTGGAATATGGAGGTCATTCTGGTCTCCTCTGCCTATCGGAGACCGAAGAAAGCACTCGACTGGGGGGGAGAGACGTTGACTCTTTCCGAGACCAAAGTGACTGCATCATTAACGTTGGAGATCTCAACAGTAAACATAGCGACTGGTGTTTTAACGTCTGCAAGACGAGCGGTCAAACTTTGACTTCCTACCACTCGCAACACTCCTCCTTCCTCCTGCTCCCTCCTTCTGGATCTACTCACCTCGTTAACTACATACCACACGACATTCTGACACCACACCACACCCCTCCAACGTCCAAAAAACAACGGTCTCACTCAAGGTCAAGGACACCGCTGTAGTCTGATCCACAAGTGTCAAGTACCTAGGAATAACTATGACCGGAGAAAGGTAAAATCTATTTTTTCCAAAATGAATAGCCCATTAGTCCGTCCTTCTCATATCATTTTTAATCGAGAGTCCGGCTCACTGCGAAACTTAGGCTATCACTTCTAACCATCTTTGCCTTATATTATCGAGAATCGGATCCTTCTTGTTGCTGTTCTATGCTGATGGGTAGCTTTATTTCTACTCTTCTCTGATTATTTTATACATCATAAGAGAAGTACTTGTGAACTTGAAATACTTTGACTTGACTTTTGTTGAATTACTGTACTCTAATGTCATTCCATGTGTAATCAATCATACTCCAAATTCGCCTTCTGTGATTTCTTTACATATCATCGAGTAATACATTCACATTATGTGTTTACGTTTTTAAAACTACATGAGGAGATGATTTTTTCAGTAATTGGGGTTCGATGAAGCGAGGAAAGACCAAATATAGATAGGTTGAAGAAGCTTCTAAATCGTCTGAATCTTTATTCTTATCTTGTTCCATTCATTCTGCAATTCTTGTTTTAATGTATTTTTGTGACCCCATTCAGTATCAGGATTTCCTCTGGTATTCCTTTAAACTTTTTCTTTGAAATTAATGGAATTGCTCATTGCTTACTTCTGGAGCAATAATCTTCAATGCAACAGCAGTAATAACTTCGTATAACTAACTCAGTGAATCAAAAAAGTGTGTTCCTTTTGATCTCATGTTATTTAGAAAAACTCATGGTATTTGAAACTCATTTTTATGTAACTTCTATAATGTAAAGCTGAGATAATTAAGTTGAAAATATATAAAACATTCGACATATATTGGTAAATTTATTTCACTCGTAATATATTTATTTGAGCACAAAACACAATGAGAGTGAAATTCAAAATGTACTAATCTAATAATATAGGTCGTACAATTTTAATACATTTAAGATCAAAATGGTAAAATAAATAAACTTGAATAAAGTTATAAATTCAATATGTTGGACCATAACATCGAATGTGTAAAATGCACTTTATGTAAATTTTAAACTCACATTCAATTGACATAAGGCAGTAGCAGCAGTGGTATTAGTAACAGTTTCTAACACCGTTATTACTAAGGTGAATTACATTACATTTTTAATGACGATATATTTGTATATCATTACAGCTATTTCACACATCTATATTTATCTCTATATCTAGGTATAAAGTATTAGAATACTGAAATTTGTTTGCAGAATGGCAGAGTAAATTTTGCACGTTCGGTGTGGCAATGTGCATTTTTTTTATCTCATCAGTTATACCATTCCTCAATAAGTTCCTATCATCATTGTTCGCCACTCTAAAAATGTCTTTGAAAAATGGAAACATTTACAAATACATTTGAGAATATTGCACCACATTTAGCCCTTATAAATACATAATTCCAGGTGGAAATAAGATTCTTATAAACTGTCAAAATAAGTACGAGTTTATAGATATATTATATTTTTCCTCTCTGATTTTTTGTGACTAGACCTCAGAGAAAGGAGCACTTTACTCGTCCACATAACTCTTAACAAAAATCATTATATAAATTCAAATCCTTTTCAAGTTATTTGTGGAAACGTCACAAAAAATCTATATATGTTACAAACTCCTTGTAACACTCTTCTGAGACTTTCGCTTTATTATGAATTATTGAGCCACCAATTTCTGCAATTTCTTTAGTATTGCTGCATTATTTAAAAATTAAAGTGAAACACACAATTCCCATTTTGCTTTCACATGATATACATTTAGATGTGAACAACAATTATTATTTTGGACTAACATTTAAAAAAGAACAGATTATTGTCAATGCAGATGCTCTTTGGGAGCTATCAAAAGATTGATACAAAATAACTCATTTAACTTTAATACTTTTTATCAAAATACTGCAAACTACTACTTTTAGTCACATATATAAAAGTTTCGTTTATTATATGCCAAATTTGAGGGCAGTAAATAAGTTTTAATTGACAAATCAGTGAAGGGTGATATATTTTCTATTCAGAGGTAACTGAAAATGATAATTTAAGAGACCTTGCTGATAGAAGAACAATCATAGAAAATAATTATTTTAAGAAAATTCATAAACAATTAAGGTATTTTTTAATACTTTTGAAGTAATGAATCCACTGATAAACGAAAAAAAAGCAACAACATTAAATAATTTGAGTTTCCATGGCTTTTGGAAATTTTCCTAAACCATGCGCTACCAAACAGACAACATTAAACTAATCTCTTGGTGGGAGGCAAAATAATTTGATTACTACAATATTTTTGGCAAAGTTTTCAAAAAAATTAACACATCTGGAAAGCACACGCATTTCGATAGGAGACAAAATTGCTAATGAAATGTGATTTGGGAAAAGAAGAAAAACTAAATATTGTTTTTAGTGAAAAATATTTTGTGAAAGCAAAATTGATGGTTGTTTATTGGGATCGATCATAAATTACGTCACGCAATGTTTGAGTATTTTATTGCCCCCCCCTCCCCCCGTGACACGCTTCGTCACGTTATACCAAACCCCTCCTTAACGTGACGTCACAAACCGACCTATCCTCTCCCAGCACAAACAGTAAGTATCCCCTCACATCATAACATGAAAAGCAGTAATTAAGGGTGAAAATATAATCATTTGCATAATTTAGAGCATTATGACGGTCGAAGGTGTTGCACGGTGCGTAAGAGAATACAAGGTCTTTGTTTTTATTGTGAGAAAATTAGCCTCAATTGAGACAATTTTCAACATTTGTTATACCAAATGTAACGGTACGCTTTCTAAAATACCCCTGGCTCCTCTCATCAAGAAACAACACATTTCGCCAATCCCCCACCCCTCCCCGTAAGACCGTGACGTCGTTTATGAACGATCCCATAGCGATTTACCATAGTGTCCGTCTATTTTCCCAAAAACAGAACCTCTAATGTACTTGTACAATAAAGATTTCTAGTATCAAGTAATATACTAAACTACAAACTATAAAATTAATTTAACTTGATTTTCAATTTTTTTGTACTATATTGTTTTTATTCTGTAAATTACAGATTGAAGCTATAGACATTGAAGTTAGCAATAAAGCCACTTTTAGGAATCCTGTTTTTTTACTTTAAGATTAGTTTTCTTTTAAAAAATATTACAGCAAAATATTTTTTGTAGAATGTTTCTCATTTATTTTCAGATGTATCAGTCTGGCGAGAGTAATAAGGTCAATGTATTTATTGACAAGAAAATAGAAATTTTTAGTTCCAACACCTCGCTGACAATTTTAATAACATTTTTATGTTATTATATACATGGACGTTAGCATCCTAAATAATATCTTATTCACAGCTAAAGATTATTTGCAGAAAAATACAGTGAACAATTTATGTATTACGATATAATTAAATTCTATTTTTCCAGGAAATTCTTGAGCATAAAAGGCGCAGAAAGGTTACAAACATAAAGGAGGAAGAAGATTCCTGCAAAAAGAGAAAAGCCAGAGAGAGAAAAGCCATGAACGTTTATAATTAGCCGGATGTAATTAAATTATTTTCAGTTTCCTATCTTCAAATGTAATAAAATTTAATGTAATTTATAATAATATAAAATTTGAGTGCACATTATCATTTCTTGTACCCATTTTCCTCTTCCTATTTGAAAACAAGAAAAGTAATGTGATGTAACAAGAGCAAAGCAGAAATATAATAGGTCCATAGTTATCTCGATATTTCTTTCATTTTGAACATCTTGAGAACTATGAATCAATAAACATATTACTGGCTGTACTCAGGTACATAAGTATTTCATGACTGTGAATAAGGTACTATGAATTAGTACATTTGAATTTTAAGTAATAAGCCTGCAAAGATCAGAAAAACTATTGCAATTAAGGTACTACATATTTGAACTATATTGTTGTTGCCTACCATTACACTGTTGATTATTACTTAGTGTAATGACATTTTATTTAATAATTTCTTCACTATCCAATAACTTCACAAACGCAAAATTTGATACTGTGTTTCTGTCATCGTCATGTTTTAATAATGAATAATAACAATAATAATAAATGCGTGTACATTGTTGTTCTAGAGTTGTTATGTATATCCATTATCTAAACGAAACACAGAAATAAACGTCATGTTTGTGAAATAATTGAATAAAGACGTCTAATTTAAACGTCATTACGTTTATAATAATTATAGAAAAATACGTGAAATTTCAAAGTCCAACATAAGTTTTTTAGTAGAGTTATTGAAAGCATGAATTAAACATGGAAGTCCCACAGAGGTTATGTGAAAGATGCGAGATGTACATGGAACTTGATATAGATGTACGTGAAACGTCATGTAGTAGTGCATGAAGTTCTTAACACATAGAACGGAACATTACGTGACATACAATGTGCGCTTAAAGTACATGGAATTGACGTGTCAAGGTTTGCTTCATGAAATTTTTTAAAGTGTAACGAGGCTTCAAGCAGAAATTTCTAACAGTGTATATAAGAAATCCAGAAAGAAATACGTCACTACTGTCTTCTAGTAAGAAAAATTGGTAAAATATATTTAAAAAATGAGAAACAAACAAAGAAAAGTCATTTACATATTAGACGAAAATCTTAAATGACTTTTCTTTGTTTGTTTCTCATTTTTTA
>NNCF01130644.1:272352-287476 GCA_002313205.1 Laupala kohalensis
TATATATACAGAGGCCCTAAAATGTACCGTGGACTGTGCATACTATTCCCTAGTATTCACACTCAATGAATACCGTTTCTCACGTGACTAATGAAGACAAATAGTAAAACTAGAATACACTAGTCCGTTATAAGGAAAAAACAGAAAATCATTTTTTTTAAATACTTGGAAAAACGCGGGGTTAGTGGAATACATTTTTAAAAATGGTGAAAACAATACATAAAGTGTATGCGGAATATTTTATTGATATGTATATGAGACTGTTCCAAAAGTGTCAGAAATGAAGTTCTCAGAAACAAAGAAAGGTGAAGGGGCGGCAACATCCATTGTCTAATAACTCTAATATCTTAATCAATGTCTCTAATGGATAATTGGATAGGGATGAAAATAAATACATAATAAGAAAATGAAAATAAATTGAATAGTGGACTGTATGGCTTTAGGAGAGGAAGAAGTACGGAGTATGGTTGAAGTAGAAGACAGGAGAAAAATGAAATATACATTGGCATAATATTTAGAAATAAATGGAACATTCTAAAAAATATGAAAAAAGAGGTGAGCGGGTACAAACTGAATTCGGTACGATCCTTCTTTACAGATAGATATTAGGATACTAGGAAGAAGAAAATAATCTAATGGCTGTCCGCAGGGATCTGCTGCTAGGCCTTTACACCGTAATTTGCTGTTGGTGATGCGTATACTGATGATATTTGCTTAGACCCGTACGAGAATAGCAGATGGGAGAGTGAACAAACAGGATGTGCCATGATGCAGAATGCAGCGAACTACAACTACAAATATCAGAAAATAAGACGAGAGCTGTGGTTTGGGTTGAAATTGGAAAAATTACGATATCACTATTAAGGGAAAAAGTTAACATAAACGACATACAAAAAACCTGGGCATAATATTTACCGACTAATTTTTGTATAATGCGCTCATATCATGCAGGTGAGAGAAAAATGTAAAGGATATTTATAGGCTCCTGCGGATAGGGTTAAATAAACGAAAACTGAGTCTCAAAAACCTCTAGCAACTTTATAAATAATAAGTAAATTTATTGTCAAAAAAGTAGTTAGAAACTGCTATGACCGCGTGGGAGACAATAAACTAATTTACTTTCCAGGAACAAGCAAGGGACCATCCCATCAATTCCGATCAACAGTCCAAGGAGAGTGGCGGATTTAACATTTCAGCACATTCCTTAGACAAGAATAAAAGTTTAGCTACGTGTTATATCAACAGAATACAAAAAAATTATATTTAATAAAACAAAATAGATAGTTGAAAAGTAAGTATTATTATCGAACTGGGGATCATTCGGAATATATTGTTTATAAATCGTAACTATTAAAATAACTCTTAAATGGGAGATAAATTATTACAATATATCGTAATTATCACAAAATACTTTATACGGGAACCGTTAGATGCATTATAAGTTATGGAGCCAGAATCACGGTAATCGGGTGACACAAAGAACAGTAGAGAGAAAATAGAAAAGAAGATGTCTATTAAGACTACGAGGATGTCATTGAACGGTGTCTACCGATGCAATCGAGGTCACATTAGGAATACTACCATTGGATCCATACTTAACAAAATTAAAATGTCCTAAACTATTAAAGAAAAACGGGAAATAAATGAGCGCGTGATCTGTGATGACAGTTGTGAGGCAATAACAAGAACACTGACAAACTTATGAGAAATGAAAAATAACAAGAGGAAGCAATAGAAATTGTTAACGCTACCAATACGACATTAGGAAATACTGACCGAATATGGCAATATCGAGGACTAATTTGCGAGGATTGGTAAAAGGAAGATGCAAACTGTAAGAGTGGGAAAGGGAAGTAAAGAAAACCCTGCACATTTTGGGATTGTGACGTATGTGTCACCGTCTAAGCAGGAAAAAAATATTTCCACCATTGCCTAGGTATTGTTAACATTGCCTAACATATAACAGGTAAATCAAGTATAACACCTTTTCATTGCCTCTCATTCTGAACTTTTACGGCTGAAGTCACAAGAAGCTATAATTATTAGAAATCCTTCGTGTTGATAGAATGAATTGTCTACAGTTTTTCGTTGGTAGAGTTTATTGATTCAGTAATTGAGTATAAAAATACCGCTAAAGCAGGTAATAGAAAAATAAACAATATTTAATATAAGAGTGGTGATTGTCAAGAATTATGGGGAATGTTGTAGTACCACTCACACTACACAGCGGAAAACCTATATTCGTTTGTTTTAACACAATATCACACCATAATTAAATTTGTTTTATTTATTTTGTTTATTAGTAAAAATACTGAAAAAAATACAGAGAAGTTAAATAAATAAACATGCATGTGCTTTTTTAAAATCGACTATTTTGTATCTTTCATTATACAACATATACAATCCCTAGGTAATGTGCACAATGACTAGACAGAGTGGAAAATGTATTGATTATTTCCTACTCATTGTGCACATTAACTAGACATTGCATTGTTCACATTACCTAGGAATTGTCGACAATGCCTGAATTTCCCACATTGTCAGTAACATATGCAATGGCAAAGGGTAACTTTCCTAATGCGACAATTAAAGCGTGGATAATATATAATGAAAGAGGCGTATTATGTGATATTCTGCGAGGATGTTTGTAAAGTGTGAGAAACTAGAGCGGTAGGCCATGCTAAAAGGCCAGAATTATAGACAGAATAGATTGGGTCAATCTTTCCGTGGTGGGGATAGGTACCTTCGTCATTATGTATGCAAAAATGTGTAATTATTTGACAGTATGTAAAACATAAGAGACAATTAATTAATATAAAATTTGCAAGTAATGGTATAAATATGGAAAATAAGTGTAAAAATCTGCACAATGCTATTTAATGCTATTTCCCCAATCATAAAAATTATCAGAACAAAAATTCTGTATCAGAATCCATTCTAATAAAAGTGAATAATGTGGTATGGAAAAAAATATCGATGAAATTATTCGAAATTTAAAAGGACTCTTCTTAAGGGTTATCGCAAGTGGAATGCAAAGTATGGTTAATATTGATGGATTACAAGGGCAGAAACGCAATTAAAAATGGCTACAAATCATCAGATGTGAATCTTCACTCGCATGACTGTTGACTATGAAACTTACTAATGTGTCCACCAGAGTTCGATTGCGTTGCTGGAGGCGGACTATCCACTGAACGTACAATCTACGAGACCGAATCGTAGCAGTAAAATATATAAAGACTGTGAAGAATATTGTTTTCAAGTACAAAACCTAAGTGAATTGAAAACCAAAGAATTCAGTAGTCTTAACGATGCGCTTTCTTTATTAATATTTCTGTGTATTTTGTGCGTTTATTAATCTTTCATTCTGCCCGGATTTTTACATAATTCGTAATTACGTACACATTTTACGGATATGTACCATTTTATGATGGATTGGGTACCATTTTTTTTGCATTGTCATACACGTGAAAAACTAATACATTCGTAACTTTTTTTAGAATGCGTCACACCCCATGCAGGGGATAAATGCAGGTTCACCGGAACAGACCAGGTGAAAGTTACGTATGGGCCTCGTGAGTCGAGGCGGGAAGTACAGCGGTAGCAATCCTGCGGCTAAAGCAGGAGTCCCACGTTTGAGTCCCGGTCCATCGTAATTTCACTTGTCTGTAGACTTTCTCTCCCCCCCCACCGGAATACTCGGAAAATTGTGAGTTAAAAAGCGATTATGTTTAGTTGAGGGGAACCTGACCAAGCAAGGAATCACGAACCAAAACGACTAGTAACGAGGAATAAATGGATTGAATCACTAACCGAAACGCGGAACTTCCACTGACTAACTTGGAAAACTCAGGTGAGAACAATACTAGGAAAATCGAGACATCGAATACGCACTATACAGCCACTGCCAACAACCGAATGACCCACAACGGCGAAAATTAAACTGTAAAAAACGTGCATGACTTACGATCCAGTATGGACAACATCACGAAACATGAATCAACTCCGACCGATATGATTTCTAGAAAAGAGGGTATTACAACTTATGACTAATTTAACCAGACTGAGAAAAGAACTCAAAATGGAAGACATAACTGATGCATCCTAAGACTCACAAAAAATGGACTTCAACGAGCACTCGTTAGCAGAGAATGACCTGAACCACTTCAGTCATTTAACAAGCATCTTAATCTTTACCCACTGAGTATTAGAACTTTAAGGCTACCATCTGACATACACCAGACGACCCATTAGAGACCCATAGGACCGAACATCATCTGTACACCATCATCGTCATCACCATATATAATCATTCTGTATTTAAATAAAGCGTTTTATCATTTTTGTTAAGACTCAAGCACTAAAACTCTAACCCCGTTGCCAGTGTGCGAGAGCAAGCTTATCAAGAAGCAGTGGATCAACAGCAAGAGATATTACGACCCAGGAAGTGGCTATCCCCAGCGCAGAAAACGAAGTCAGCGCGGAGAGCCACAAACCACATCCAGAGAAAAACATAGAAACACGTCTCGGAAATCAGAAAACGAACTTGTACAAGTGCATGGGAAGGAGAACCTCTGCTATCAACAGACCGACAATACTACAACGTTATCAGACGTAGTACTATTTTGTTCGGATGATAAAAAGCACGGATGTGAACGCGATGGGAAACGAGATCCGGACAAGTACTTCATTCATTTTGAATTTGACACGTCATTTCAAATAACTTCCGAACCAGTTCTTGAACAGGTACTGAAAAAACATCGAGTCTGCAGTTTCGGTCCTTTTATTAATAATTTAAATTCAGTTCAATCAATTATAATATTACAAGTCTTAGTTTGATAGTCACCGTATTTATTTCAATGACAGTTTGCGTGTGACGTAGATTGAGAGAAAAGATTACCTCCTAGATTTTGACAATGTAGCTATTAATAAATGCGTGTCTTATGTTAGAAGTGTTTTTAATGCTTTTTCGCAAATTAAGCAGTATCGGGCAACTTTTTGTCATTCATTCGATTAGATCGATAACTACAATTATTCAAAATTATAATTTTGTTAATAATAAATACGTAATATTTGCAATCTCTCCGCGGGTTTTGTACTAGTGCCGTTCAGTCAGCAGCTCAGCGCTCTAAACACAGTGAGAAATACATAGTTCCCATTCATACCATCTGGATTTACCGATACTTTTATAGTCATAATCCAGTAAAAATAGACTTTCAATCTCAGAAAATCCCCATAGAGCTGAAACATTGTATGCACCTTTAAATATCCATTTCAAATAAAGAATCAAATGTTCCCATCGATCCGACACAGACCATACTTTAAGCTATAAGATATGCTACAATAAGAGTCCTTTATACGGGAGAAAAGCGAAATGGACGTTGCGTCATCTGATTGGGTCCGCTGGAACACCATCCTCTCCCCTCGCCAGTATGGCGAGAACAGTTAGGTGTCAGCCATTTTGCTCCCCTAGACATGGTCGAACTTCACATGAGGAATCAACGTAAACAAAGGGTGGCCATTTTGGTCACCCAGTGCGTCTATTAGATGATAATGCGCGCTCAGAATATCTGCCGAAGTAAAAGAATCTACTCGGTACTCTTCGGAAATTTTTTCAAGTAGTCGCGTCTCTACATATAAAGGACTTTAGTGTCGCCTAATGAGGGGTATAATGCCGTCTGGTAATACATCAGTGCGAGTGCCATAATGGAAAAAATTATGATAGGGTAATCAGAAAATTGAGTTTCTTTTACCCAAGACCTGCTGTAGTTTCAATGATTGTATCGTAATAAATTATGAGTATCAGAAGATGATGGAGAAAGCTCCCAGAAACATATCAATTTTGTAATAAAACATATTAATTGAAATTGAGGAAGAAAATATAATTTTGTTTCTTTAACATGGATTACAATTTCCTCAAGATATCGGTTGCAACCACGAATAAAATCATTAGTTTCGTTTCTGTGTACACCAGCTATAGTCTCCTTCTTAGAACTTTGATAAAGTTTATATAAGGTAGGTTCATTTCATCCGCGATTTCATTTAATAACGCCAAGATTTTCTGCTTAACAAGAAAGTACAAACGAATTTGCATGCGTCATTTCATATGGCGATACCTGGGAGTGGTTCTCCGATATGAATCTCATATATGCATTCCAATTCGACAGACCGGAACCTCCAGCAAGGCCACTTGTCAAAGTGTCTCAGCAAAGTGATTAGAAGAAGGTCAACAACACAGGGCCTCCGAGTAATTATCTTTCATCCGGTTCTGTATCCCGAAGCTGATGTAATTAATTGTCCACCTCTCTATCAACTAACACGTCATTTATTGCTAATTTATAGTCAAAAAAAAGTTATAAACTGCGTATAACTTCGGCGGGGATAGTAAATTAATTTACTCTCCGGAAACGAGCACGGGACCATTCCATCAACAATCAAGCGCCGTAAGGCAGTAGCCGATTTACCCCCAAAGCAAAATAATCACATTCGCTCCCCAAGAAAAGCGATAAATGTTGTTCTCTACCGTTTATATTATCTACAAAATACCCAACAAATTTTATTTTCAATATATTATAACTGTTCAACTATATAATATGTACGTTCCGTTACGTACATGTGTACGCATTTAATTATACATTTTCCACCTTTCGGAAAGGGATTATACAAAACGATTCCTCAATAGTATTGTCCTTTTTGGCGAAGAGGGGTTATTACTTATTTTGTTGGGTTCAGGTGAACAAGATGGTTTCTTGTGGTACTTTAGTACTTCTGTTTTATCAAACTCAACTGTTTCACAAGTCTAAATGCAAGGAAGAGTTAGAATATTTCATCGCGTAAATTTGATCTACGCGAAAATAGGGGGCGGCGGTGCGGGTAAGGAGGAGGAGTTTGGCACCTTATCCAAATAATCATCGGTCGGATGCTTTGAACTCATTGGTCCCAAAAGACAATGCTGCATCGTAAATGGAAACAAAAACGAGAAATAAATGTGAAATAATTTTTTTTACTAAGCTCCTAACAAACTTCGGTACTACCTATTTTTATTGTCTAATGTATGGTTTATCATTGAATATAATTAATTAAAGTAATGATGTGTTTTCAATTGGATTTGATGAAGCAAAATTGGAAAAATTCTCACAAATTAACACAGAAAAATGGTTCATAAATCACAAAAAATTATTAATATTGTAAGTTTCGTTTACGTGAAAGTGTTTATTATTTTTATTCGCAAGGTAAAAAAGAAACACGTCAATGATTCTATATTTAAAACAACTATGAGTAATCATGATAATTATTATAATAATGCTAATTATTTAGTGGTGAAGTTAAGCCTCCTCTTATACTTAACCACATAAGCACGTACATTATTTATTAAAGTACAAACAAATGAAACAACGCAAAAAATAATAATTCGCACATTAAAATAATTTTTACATTTCCAACAGACCAGAATGAAATTCAAAGTTTTAGGAAATATCAACGCAGTGAAATGGAGATAGTGCATTGGAAAGGAAAATAGCATATAATTATGAAATATAAGAAGCTGCGTGAGAGTAAAAAAACTGTCAATTGAAGCACCAAAATTGCATTCAGGCGTTCTGTACTTTTTAAAGTCAGTTAGCGAGAGCGGAGGAGAGATATTATGTTCCAGAAGAAAAGATGTGGTAAATTCGTGATTGAACAAGAATTTGTATCACGTAAAAGATATTTTCTGAGAAACCGTGTAGCAATGACCGAAGTATGCAGTATGACCTTCGACAGAAATGGGAGGTGTGCTTCCGGGATATAGTTCCGTCCACGACTAAATACCCTGTCGGCTTCTCCGAGAGAGAAATTTTAACATTTCAAATGAATAAGCTGGAATGATTTGCGATGCTAATTTCGCTATGTGGATATTTGTTACCGAGAATGATTGCTCGACGTTTGGGTTAATTTTGAGGTCATTGCATTTTTATATACTTCATTTAATAAATTAACTGTAGCATTTACGTGCTGAGAGCAAGAGATATAAATCTGAAAATCATTAGCGTATAAGTGATAGTGCGTCTTAAGATATTTGGTAAGTCTGAATAGTGAAAACAACAGAGAAAAGAATTCCGCCTTTGAAGGGACCACGCTGGTCTACGGGAGCCAGGAAGAGTACGTCCCATTGTGACACATTGTGAGCGTTCGCGTATGTTCAAGCCACATGACACATGAAGCAAGAAGTGAGTAGATAGTTTCCCTTCTAAGACATCAAATATATTATTAAAATAGAGAAGTACGAGAATGATCCCAGTTTAATATATTCTGTTATTTTTTGGGGAGCTGTTGTAGTAATGATAAAGGGCGAGAAACAGATTGATAGAAATCCAGTTTCCTGTTTTTGTAGATATGCTTCATAAGTTGATGACGGACAATACATTCTAGAGTTTTTGAAAGTCGAGAGGGTCCTAATCAGTCTGTAATGAACTAGAGAAGTGGGAGACGTGGTTTTAGGCGACGACTTGACGTGGCATTGTATCCATACTAGTGTTATAAGTAGGGATAATATTACTGTTGAGAGATTCATTGAAAAGGTCAGCGAGATGACGAATGGCAAAGGGTCGTACGTAAATAAGCACTGTCCAACTTATCTCAATCTTCGGGCCATTTTCTATACACTTTGCATCGACCGGGCCGGCATGGGATGGGTTTTGGCAAAATGTTGCCCCACGAATAAAACGAATGTGTCATATTTATATATTTGTTACGCGATATTTTGATTCTCATCGACAAATTTTAATTTTTTCAAGCTGAAAAAATTAAATAGTATATTTCTTTATTTTTTTCAAAAAAGTATTTGTAATACTTAATATTGTAATAACATGTTTCGAATAGTAATGTACGACGCGTTCTACTCCAAGGATGCTGGGGGTTTAAAATCTCCAATTTGTACTAATTGTGTACTAATTGGGGGTGTCATTACTTATCTCAACGGCACCGATAATTATGGTTCCAAATATGTTATAGAATTTTTTCATTTGTTTTACAAGTCATCCTCTTCCCACTCCCTCTCAAGGGATTCCATGGATGTCTACCCTCACAGTTCTTCTTGTAAGACAGTCAGTATATAAAGTTTGATTGATANCACATGTACCTTACAACGCTGATGAAAAATGTACTTTAATTCGCGGGTCGTGAAAAGAGTTTCGTCCAGTTGGACAGCGTTGCTGCTGTAAATCAATCATTGAAACTCCATCGACTCCTGTGGTTTTTTCCTCTTTTTGCCGTGTTTTCCTTTCATACTCCATCCACAGTAATATTTCAAAGATAGAACAGATCTTCTAGATTTACAAGTACGCGGTGTTCAAATATGTATATTGATTAGTAACTTATTGAACAAAATTGGTGTTAAAAAGGTTTAAGAGTGCAAGTATTGTCCTTTGTGGAATAATTTCAATTTTTCGATGTGGAAAACACAAAGAAGAGGAAACTTTTCCGTAAATAGAGGACTGATTAAATTTCTTAATTTTTTTCTCATTATTGTTTCTTATTATTCATATAAATTTAGTTTTATCTGTACTGTACACGGTTGTGTACATTAACTCTACAGTCCTGCCTCGGATTTTTCTCCGGATTTTCTTCGGATAGAGTCGGATTTTATATGCAGACACTTGCCTAGGGTCGGCGGTCTATTGTAATAATTTATCTCAAATTTAGAATTATTTTAATAGTTAACATTTATAAACAATACTAACTGAGTATCGGCAGCTTCTCTCGCGTGAATTCTGTAATATGTCCCCAGCTTTATTCTTTCTCATAGGGGTGATACCATTCATCACAGCGACACCGAAACTTCTGAACTCATGTCCTTCCCTGAGGTGTCACACCTTTTATGTGTCATATTCTTCCCCGAGATGCTGGGGTTTATAAGGATGATCATGGATTTAAGCAGAATTGGAAATGTCATTAATAATCTCAGCGACCCCTAAACCTTTGATCTCCATACATATATTGGTAAGTTTCGATTACTTTTACATGTTTACCCATTCCCATCTCTCACCAAGGGGGTGCTAGGAGTGTCTTTTTCCCATGGGGGCTGAATATAGCCTTACACGATTACAGGATCCTGCAATTAACTCAGCAATGTTGAAAACAGTGAAATCGTCACTAAAATATATCATTTTCTATAATTTGTACATAGTATCCCCTACCCTTGGGGTGCAAAGGGAGTATACGAGCTGATTTGGGCATTGGGATTTTCGAAACTGTCATTAATAATCTCATCGGTTCCAAAAGCTATGGTCTCATCACTAATATAAGTCATTTTTGATTATTTTACGTTTCATCCCTTAACCAAACGGAATATATTCCGTCAATGGGGGTGATCGTGAACATAAGCGGCATTGAGAGTGTCTCTTCTCTTCTGCGACCGCAAAACGGATGTATTCAACACCGATATCGGACGTTTTTGATAATTTTAACCTGCCACCGGTTTCCACCTCTACTCCAAGGATGTTAGGGGTTTAAAATCTCCAATTTGTACTAATTGTGTACTAATTGGGGGTTTCATTATTTATCTCAACGGCACCGATAATTATGGTTCCAAATATGTTATAGAATTTTTTCATTTGTTTTACAAGTCATCCTCTTCCCACTCCCTCTCAAGGGATTCCATGGATGTCTACCCTCACAGTTCTTCTTGTAAGACAGTCAGTATATAAAGTTTGATTGATATTGCTCGAGACAGTCAACAGTTATAGAGTGATAGAGTTTCGTAAAATCCTTTCTTAGCGGACGTATATACCCTAAAAGGAATCTACCTTCCAAATTTCAAGTTTGTAGGCTTAGTAGTTTCTGATATTTCGGGATTAGTCAGTCAGTTAGCGAGTAGTGTTCAGTTAAACTAAAATTTCAGAATTCTTTTCACGTAGGACGATTTTATAGTAAATTGAATCGAGCGCTCTCAAAGCAGCAATTGGCACGCGCACGGAGGCCTGCCGTAGGTTCAGAGATGCCATACCTTAAAAATTCTTGTAAAATCTAAACTATTCGTCCAAATTTTACGATTAAAAAATGTTTTTTATCTTTGTTATATGAACAAAACGAAGAACCCATTAAATTTGATGAAGATTGGTTTTTTCCTTCTTAAATTACAAATTAAAATTGAAGCATTTCAACACTTCTATTTTCCGTAACGTTCTTTCGACATCTTAAATTAACCTTAGCAGAAAGATATGTGCTGCCGCGGACTTTTTTGTAGAACTATTCGAGTCGAACAATATTGCCACACATCTCTAACCGTTTAGGCAGCGTAAGTGAATATGGTTGATTCCACCCCCCACCCCCCCGATTTCATTTACAACATCATTTTCTATCGATCTTTTCACACATTTGAAAAATAAAAGTTTGCCTATGTTCAATCTGGACATTTAAATTATCTCCTTGCTAAATCTCATCATGATCGATCCGGCGGTTTATTCGTGACTAAGTAACAAACATACGCTTTCTCATTACGCATTTATATATTAGTATCGATTTCCGGAATAATTTATAGTTTGATAATAATACTAACTGTTTTAGTTTTATTAAATACCAATTTGTCGGTATTCTGTTGATATTACAACACATAGTTAACTATTATTAATTCTATCTTAGTGTGTGTTGAAATGTTAAATCCGCCTCTGCCTTGTGACCCGTGATGGAAAGGTTCTTTAGCTTGCTTCCGGAGAGAAAAATTAGTTCATTGTCTTCCACGTGGTCATATGCAGTTTTTAACTGCTTTTAGACAATAAATATACTTATTTATCTGTTGATGTATTGATTGCGGTGTACGCTTGATCTCTTTTACCATTTCTTATTGACTGTGATCATTTCAAAGTCTCTTAGATTTCAAAGAGGCACTTAGGCAGCATCCTTCAGAGACATTAAGGACCGAATTTTGTAGGAGGGTGCTTCATTTATTTTTACGGGACAAATAGCGTCGTAATTATGAAGTACGAACTGATTACGTAGTGAAACTTCATCAATGTAGTAACAATCGCGTAACATTCCAGGTAATGAAAGTTGCCACTTTGGAAATACAATTTATATCTAAATTATTCCAATCCCGAATATATATTATACGGGAGTACTTTTTGGCACTTTAAGGGAATACATACTATAAAGTATATTGTGGTGGTATAATCGAGCTCTCCAAGTTGAAGAGTTCGTTACTTATTTGACGTAAATATATAATAGAGTCACGAATGTCCACTGGCAGCATTATGTTTAAAGAACAAATATTTAAATTAGAAGAAGTGAAAGTATTTACAATATTGGTGTGGTGTGAGGATTTGGTGATGTCAATGTTGAAACCTCCAGTGATAAAGAAATAGTCAAAACTCATTAGTGACACATATACAGAGTGATTTAGAATTCCCATTACACAGTTATACGTGTTGTAGAGGGGACTCAGAACAGCAATATTTTGGTAATAAACTCATATATGGAAATATGCGCCGTTAGGAAGATAAACGACTTTGAACGATGGAAGGCAATACACATTGACAGAGGACGGTGCCTCGTGTCACATGATGTCTTGTGTGACGTCATGTCACGTGTCATTAGATAACAATCCAATGAATTGTTGCCATGTACATCAGTTGCCACTGAGCGATCGAAAAAACGGTGCACGACAAAATGGCAGAGTACACGTTTTCCGAGTACACCGACATGTTGCTCATCTACGGTGAAAGTAGACCAAATGGTCGATTAGCACAACGCCTGTATCACGAACGATTTCCGGGTCCTGCCCGTCCATCACATGCCACTTTTGCAACATTGGGACAACGGCTTCGGGAAACAAGCACCTTCAAGGCTAATAGAACCGATTGTGGTCGTGACAGGACGCGCCACGCCTGTCGACGTGGAAGATTCCTCCAACTGGTCGACTAGAACCCGTCTACGACTACCCGTAACATCGCAGGTGACGTGATAAATCCCAGAGCAGTGTCTGGCGCGTTCTCCATGAACAGCAACTTCGCCCATACTGAGTTACTCTGTATAGTGTCTTCCAGTTCAGTAAAATTTTTAGTACTTTTAAGATTGTATACAATTCCAATTAATATTTTTTCACTGTTAATATTTAGTTCAAAGAGTAAAAATTCTAAGGTATTTTCTATCATATTTTTTATATTATTTTACTATGGGAGTCGTTTCTGCGATATAAAACTTTTCCTCAGCCTCTTATTATGTGTCGGTCATTTCTAAGAACTTTAAATACAAGGGAAGAAATTTCTGCTAAATATGATTTTGAAAATCATGTTTCTGGTACAAAGGTTGCATCAAAAAAGAGACTTGTCTATACATAAACGTACTGGTCTATAATCTGAAATAATGTCACTTTGGGAAATTTCATGTTTTTGAGTGAAACCCTAGAATATTTTCAAAATGCTACTAAACTGGATATCCCTTATTCAAATAGTGCCTAGAAACATATTATCAAAGAAGGGCAAACTACTTAAAATATGTAATGATCTAATTACTGATATAGTGGTTTTGTCGATTTGAGGTGGAGGTCTCGTGAGAAGCAAATCCCGTTGAAGGTTCAAATCCCGTTGAAGAGCATCAGAGCACTACAATCACCCCTATCCCCATTATTCCCGAGTATAACTACAGCCCAGTAACACCTCTAGAAGGTTCAAACCAGGCTTCGAACTGCAAGCTTAAGAAGGAAAAAATGTTCAGTGGGTCATTGTAGTCGCTTACCTGCTCCTTCTCAACGTTGTGCGTCTCCAGAATCTCCTCTGCGATCTCCGTGATGACAGACCACGCGTGATCTGAAACAAAGGAGATTTTAAGGGAGTAAAATCATTATTCGTAGAGAGATTAGGGTGGACGACAAACATTGTTTCGCGAAATAAAGGAGCATGCTCTACTAAATTAGAGTTCTATAGAAATACAGTTTATGCCTTTTGATGGTAATTAGTGACTTACTAAGCCAAGTATCAAGGGTAATTGTTCCTTGGCACAGTCAGACTGACGAAAGCACTACCAGAAATTTATACTAGTAGACAACACCACATCTTTCATTTAACCTTCATAAAATGAATACTAGTATCACCTAACCGATGTCTAACTATATCTTACCGCGTGAAAGGGATATTGAAACTTAGCGGGTGATGAATATCTTTTAATCCTGATTCTTTACTCATGGAGAATTGCCACCCAATACAAGGGATGAGGTATGTTTATTTCCATGATAGCAAAGGAATGATAATGATAACAGTTTATTCCTGCAACAAAGTCCACGTCGGTAGCAGTAACACACAAACATAATAACAAAACATAATTATAGAACAAGAAGCTACATTTGTAAGGAAAAATTAATAGAAAGATGAGGATTACGATAATGGTCCACGGAAGATAATGCTATTTCCCTATCTGAGACTATAATAGCTTTATTTGAACAGGTGAACTATGTATTAATACAAGTTTGAAAACTAATTATTGGAGATTACCCAGAACTTAACACACGACAGCTATCTTCCGATATAGTTTTGTTATTATAGAGCTTGGACTACCACACATCTACATCAAGAATAGTGCTATTGGAGTACATGAGTCTTGCTATTATATTATGCTTGATGTTTAAAATTATTTCCATACTTACCTTCTTTTTATACACCCCATCCATTTTCATAATTGCTTTATTAAAAGCACAGAGGAGAAAAATTGTCTCTGAATGGGAAATAGTGTTTAGAGATGTGAATCTTAAAACTCGAAATTACAGTTATTTAATAGTTATGTTTTATAAGCAATATTTTCCGAATAATCTCTACTTTGATAATAATAGTAAGTACTTGTGAAATAACTTTTTGTGTTTTATTTATACAAATTTGTTGGTATTATAACATGTACCGAACTATTTTTATTCTTATCTTAAGGGTGCGTTGTAATGTTAAATCCAACTCTGCTTTAAGGGGCGTGAACACGGGGCTAGTGAATGCCGATTTCCAACACCTCTTTTTTTCCCCCGCACAGTGGAGTATATCGAGGCGAAATCTGGCCAATAGTATTTTTTTCAGTAAATTTTGTGAATTACGACGAAAAATTATTTTAAGTATATAAACCAATGGATTGTCCATTATTCATGTTAATAAAATTTATATAGATATTTTTT
>NNCF01130644.1:288345-340644 GCA_002313205.1 Laupala kohalensis
TCAAAATAATTATTATAACAGAAATTAATGAATGATGATGTATTAACAAACTACAATTCATTAAATAAATAAATTTATTGTAAAAAAAGCAGTTATAAACTGCGCATGACCGCGTGGAGGACTATAAACTAATTTACTCTCCGGAAGCAAGCAAGGGACCATCCCATCAATTCCGATCAAGAGTCCTAAAGCAGAGGCGGATTTAACGTTTCAACATACTCCTAACAATAAAAAAAATGTTTGAAACGTGTTACAGTATTAACAAATACCAACAAATATTGTATTTAATAAAACATAGAAAAGTTATTTCACAAGAACGTATTATTATCAAGCTATGAATCATTCGGAAAGTATTATTGATAATTCGTAACGATTACATAACACTAAATTCGCTAATAATTATATCAATTGGTGCCGTCTCTAGGCAAGAGCCTAGAGAGGTTTTATAAAAAAAATCCGCCTACACCCGAAGGAAAACCGAAGAAAAACCGGGGATGCGACTACAGAATTAATGTACACAAACAAGGTTGAGTACATATACAACTAAATTTATACGAATAATAAGACATAATACTAGCATGAAGGAAAATAGTTTTGAAATTGTTGTCAGATATTTTGAAAATACTACAACAATGACGTGATAAAGTACAAGACGACTTTAATTTTTATTCAGATCAATAAATTATTTTACAGTGTAGAAGAACTGGTGCTGAATGTAGCTTTTAACTGCAGATTTGAAGAGATTCAATTTATCATTCTTTGATAATGTTGCTAACGCTCCACAACTACCAAGTTAATAATATCTTTTATATTTTTGGGCAAGGAATTATGTAGAACGATTCCCGAACGATACAGCCCTTTTTGGCAAAGCGCGGTTGACACTCTCAGACGATGAATATTATTCCTATTGTTTTCGTGAACAAAACTTTCGTATGAAACAAGGGTGGTGCTTCAATAATTCGGTCTTAACAAACACGACAGTTTCATAAATATAAATTCAGGGAAGTGTTAAAATAATTAATACCTTAAATAAATTATTTAATTCCATGAATGTATATGATGATTGTCTATTATGCGTATCGTTTGTACCGGAAGAATAAGTCTGGTGGGTAAGAAAACAATTTGGTAAGTCTGTCGCTGAATGAATAAGTGGAGAAATATTATAATAAATATTGTAAGACTTACGACTTCTCATGGACGAACAGTATACATTTTGTGATGTATTTCGTCCATAAAAGGTCGTAATTCTTACATTATTTACTTAATTTGGTTATATAATGGACGTTAATTGTAGTAGAATTTGTGTCACGTGATCAGTTTATGAGGAGAGAGTAATATTATGTCCCTGCCGAAGTAGTTAATCGCTGATGAGACGTGGGGAGTTAGTTAGTATCCGCAGCGCGCGATTTTCGGTCAGCTGGGGAGGCTCCTGACTGGAGTGTGACGGCCCACACACAACCAAAGAGCAGAAGACGTCAACGTACTGATGGAAATCAATTGTTTGTTATCGCGAGAAAGTGTGTTCATCGGTTGTTTTCTTATAACTTAACGACCGCCTGTTGCTCCATGAGGTTTTGTGAGAAATGTGTCATAAATTCGCGTTATTCCTGGGACTGGTTTATCCTCAATGGAGTTTCAAACTATTTTAAGACATCCAAAGTTGGGAGTGACTGGAGGCAAACAAAGATCACAGCTCTTCTCGGCATCCTGTACCCGAAATCCGTTACGATTGACCTAAATTCTGTTCTATATTTGTTTTGATGCTAAAACTATTCATCAGAGCCGGCTTTGCCTTTAAGAGAGGTCTATGAGTTTTGTAAAAATTCTGGTGAAAAATCTTTCAATGCAAAAAAACCCTTTCCACAAAATATAGTTTTCTACATGTCGAATAACCGTAAAAATTAGCAAAAAATTAGACTAAATTTTTTTCTCATAATGACTCAATTCTTGCAATGTTGACATCCTTTCATTTTAGTGTTTTTGCATATTACAAATTTATATCGAGAGACATATCACAAATCTCAAACATTTGGGGTTGTGTGCCAATTCCGCTAGTTTTGTGCTTTGAAATGAATCTATCACTACTTAACCCTGCAGGATAAGAATCACTTACTTTGGTGGTTATACATAAAAATATTTACAAACTATTCATTAAAATAGTAAAATTTTAAAATGGGCTTGAGGTGTCATCCACGCGTCCTCTGAGACTACATTCGGTTTTTGTAGTGGCAAATTATTTAACGAGTAACGTATAAGTGAAAAATTTAATAATATAAATTTCTTAAACACGTTAAGTATATAACAGTATTTTAAAATGTTTTTTTTTTCATTAAAATTTTTACTTTGTCATCCGCGCGCCTTCGTAAACGCAACAAGTGCAGGGTGTAAAACTGAAATGAAAACGGGTATTATGTGACTTTGTGTATTGATAATATATTATTTATTTGAAAGAGAAATATTATCATTAATGTAAACGATTGGAAATAGATCGACTCAGATAAGTGTTAATATGGGATTTATTTAGAAAGTCATCTGTTCTGTTTATGTTAAAATAGTCATAATAACAGTAAATCATGAATAATGGCCCTTTAAAAACTGCGAATCATTAATTATACCACTTGAATTGAGACAATGAATTAAAAGAGGGGACTCTAGTTTGACTAGAGTTCCCTAGTTCTGGGTCTTTTTTCATCGAATGACGTTAATTGACTGGAAGGACGAAGCAAATTTCTTACAGTTCTTCTCTACTTAGATTTGTGACATCGATTCAATTGCAAATTACTCGGAATTTATTTAATACCCAGAAACAACTTCAGAAGCTTTATCCATAAGAACCTGTAACTCTTCAAGCAGGTTTTATTTATTTTATTTATCCAAATATTAGCAGAACATTCTGACATTGTCCGGGACATTACATTTAAAAATATTATTTCCATATTATTTTCAAAACGCACCTGCAAATAATTACATTAACATTCGAAGAAAAATTGGTACCGTGAATTGTTATATTTTTCCCTATATAAGGTATTAAGGTATTAAGGTATTATGTGCGTCAGAGCGACTAAGCTTAACTACCCCCAAAAAATGTTTTAAGTGATAGATTGAATCGTTCTCTATCCAGTGGCGATGAATTTTCATACCCTTACGGTGCATAATTTTGAATTATAAGACTTTAAATTACTAGGGACTTATATGGAGAAACTTTCGCGGGTTCGTGTTTCTTTTTATATTCTTGCAAAAATATCGAATTAACACAGGAAAAACTACTAAAACATAGCAAATGGAAAAAGGAACACAATGACGTTTATGTTTTCATACCTTACGGGGTATTTACAAGAGTAATTCACCAATAACTGTGGAAAATACTGTTCTAACAGAAATGGCAGCCACATCACGTGACTGAAGACAATGCGACCCTTGCCTAAAGAGGAGTCAAACGACAGTCTACATTAATTACTAAGTTCTAAAATCACAAAATACTTGTCCTAATCCAATATAAAAATAGCAGAATGAATTATCAACTATTAAGAACTACTTTGGTGAATATTTCCAAGTTTCGTGAATAGTCGGCAACTTGACTTCAGTCAATGCGAATATAATACCTTAAAACACCTGTCAACAGGTTTGGATTTTTTAGCTCATTTTGCCCCGCGGCGCTCGGTGTTCTTAAGTAATAATCTACATTTATTTATTAGTTTCCATATTTCTCTACTTTCGTGTTATGAAATTAAATACAACATAAAACTACAAAAATTCACTATTTTCAGTATTGATCGGATTACTCTATAATCCAAGTTGAAGGAAAGAAAGCTTCTGAAAAAAAGCGCACTGTTAAGACCTGTGAATTCTCTGGTTTTCAATCCACTTAGGTTAAGTCTTGAAAACAACGTTCTTCATAGCATTTACATAATTTTGCTTCTACGATTCACTCACTAAGATTATACGTTCCGTGGATTGTCCTTCCGCCACAGAAAACGCAACTGAACTCTGGCAGACACATTAGTAAGCTTCATAATGCGAGTGAAAATTCACATCTACTGATAAGCATCCATTATTAATTACTTTTCTGTTCATGCAATTCATTGATACTAACCATTCTTTGTGTTCTACTTGCAATAACCCTTACGAAGTGTCCTTCGAAATTTCAAATAATTTCATCGATAGTTTTTTTCGATTTCCATGCCACAGACATGATATAGAATTCACTTTCGTTAGCATAGATTAGTCCCACACGGTTCGAATTTTATTACAAGATTCGAGAGATAATAGTTTATCTTCTATTAAATAAAAATTCAGGGGAATGAAAAACATTCCCACGAAACCCGAAATGAGAGAAAGTAGAAGGCGCACCATTCCTTGAGAAAGACTGCCGTCATGTATTTGTTCTCCTACGTAAGCATCGTACAAAGATGCTGTCACCTTCTTCCGGGGAGTGCATCCCGAACTCAAGTGGACATCACGTCAGAGCAGACTTTATCTCGTCAATAAAGGTTGAGTTACTCTTTTCGTCATTTAATGACCACGTTATAGATGTGTGGGACCGAATATGTGTCATGGTGATGGCTTATTCGCTCGTCCCCAAAAAGGAACGGGATAACAAATATTAGATCTTCCGCAGTCCCCTCACACATGGGACTTCTTTAACCTGTTTCACACACGTGGGTACCACGTGGGAGATTCTAAGGAGGTTCACACGAACACCATAACAATTGTTTCTTTAACTGCTTTTCCACATTCCTTCAACAGTTTGTCATAGAATTTAATAAATGAGCAGTCAATAGACGTAAATTTGCAACTTATCCTTTTTTGATTTTTCATTGCAGTGAATGAATGAAAAACAGCTGAAATATTTGTCTATCCTACTCCCTGGCCCTAAATAAAATTAGAGAAAATTAGACTTGGACAATTTAATTTTTTTTAAAGTTTACTTCACAAAACGAAGACTAATACGCCGAAAGAAGAGTATGACGATTTCGAAGAATAAATCCAACAAATTCTAAGAATAAGGGAAGCATACAAGTTATGATAGTAGAAGTCCTTTTATCTCCTTGACGTTAGGGGTGGTAAAGTCATGCAGACGGCTAAAGATGGAGCAGATCTACGGGCAAAGATCGTTGGACAGAGATAGAACTAAGAGATAGAGCATCCAAGGTGAGTACAGAAAAAGGAAGTCAAATAAATCGAGGCGAATATAAAAGGGACATGATACGAACAGAGAGACACACAAAACAGACAGAGAGCAAGAATGAAACATCGATTCTAGCAAGAGACCTTGAACCTAGGTAGAGATCGTTTGACTGAGAGGCTGCTTAATCATCAAAACAAAGTAAAGTAGGACGAGTATAAACAGCTGTAAAAGATAGAAAGATACTGAAAATTGCAGGCGCAAAAAACATTCTATCCTGTAAAGTACTCGTAAAATCCGCCGTGTTTTAGCACAGCTGTAATATCGATCAGTTCCTTATTATTTTCCAATGGAATAAGGAAAACGTAAAAGTACATTTGTTGAAGTTTTGAAACTACTTGTATTTATGTCGTTTGTCTTTAAATATAGGACAAATAAATTAGTTTCCCAAGTCATACGAATTTTGCGAGTGTTTTTAGACTATAAAATGCATTATTACTAACCTTCAGAGAATAAATTTCGATGTCACTTCATGGGTTCCTCATAATCTAAAGTAGCCCTTGCATTTCAACCAATTCACACTATCTGGTTTATCTGTACATAAAGAGAGATTGTCCTGTCAAAAAATCTTTCAACCTCGGGAAAATTCCTAGAGAGGGCGAATCCTTCGGTATGCATATTGGCTGAGCTATTACTCTTTTCGTAAGGATATAACCTGATGGTATAAATGGTCCATTGTCAAAGAGGACGTTGGAGTGCGGGTAAGAATCTCTTACCTTCACCGCGATGCGTACCTTTAACATTACCCCTGGAGTCTCTGATTCCTAATAATCTAAGAGCATATCTACAAAGAAGCACTGTTACCACTAAGAAAAAGAAACCTAATTATTGCCGTGAAAGGTACTATATCTTTCTTTTTAAAAGAATGAGAGTCAAGTCCATACATTGATGAACGTTCAAAAGCACTACCAAAATTTCATACATTCCCGACTATCAAATTAAACAACTAATTCAAGACTTACGACCTTTTACAGATGAACAAAATACATTTTGTGATAATAATCTCGCTACGTTTCGACTTCTATAATAATAAATTTATTGTCACAAAAGAAGCTACAAAGCGCATATGACCACGTGGAGGACAATAAACTAGTTTACTCTCCGGAAGCAAGCAAGGGACCATCCCATCAATTCCGATCAAGGGCACTAAGGCAGAGGCGGATTCAAAAATTTCAGCAAAAATTCCTAGATAAGATAAAAATCCTAGATAGCTGTGAGTTATAATACTAATAGAATGTCAATATGTTTGTAATTTAACGCAAAAAAAATTTACATGTACAAATTATTATCGAACTATAGATTATTCTGAGAATAGTGTTTAAAAATCATAAGAATTGAAATAACACAAAATTCACGATTTTTATTAAAATAAACATGCCCCTAGACAAAGCCTAGAGAACCTGTATAAGAAATCCGTTCTACGTTCTTCTACGTTTGAAGACGTCGTCAGGTGGTACAAAGTATTGAAGTAGAATTTATGACTATCATTTATCATTCATGTGTCATTCCCTCGTCAACTGTTCTCAAATAGTTTCTTCAATTATGTAAGTTATCTCGTACATTATTAAAATTACTTAATACAGCTTGTGTAGACACAAACACAGAATAATAGCTTGAAGACTCAGCTTTAGAAGCAAGCAGCGTCTACCTCGTACACAACACACTTGTTGAAATTAAAAATTAATTAACTTTCTGTCGTCAATAGATGACGTTCGATTCTGATCATTAATATATATCTGAAAAAGGTAAAAAAATTCTATAAAAACTAGCGAAGTACTAAAATTTCTCATGGAGTTAAATTGAACACTACCTCACTTTCAGACTATTTTTTTTATTTCATCACAGTTACAACGCACAACCTTTGGACCATGTACATTGTCCTCTTCAGAAAACGTTTAAATACTTAAACAACTTTTAAAAAATTTCTTTAAGAACTGTCATTATACAATACATCGGTGCAATCACATTAACATGTGTCCTCAAGGAAGGATGTCATAACCGAAAGGTTTATGCGCCTGAAGAGGACCATGTACATGGTAGAAACGATGCAAGTTTTAAATGTTGATGTAATAAACATATAGACGGAAATTGACGAAATGTTTTAATTAATTAATTTATTCAGACAAACTATTCTCTATCATTTTGAGAAAGTGCTTGATTTGATGCTACAATAACTAAAAGAGTGTGCAGGGTACAGTGTGATGTGTGCTGTGTCACGTACCGATGTCTTGATGCGACGCGTCTTGTCGCACGGCGCAGAAGCGGATGACGTATTTGTCGCAAACAGACGCAGGCACCATATGCAGACGCCCAGACGCGTTGACGGCTCCCAGCAGCTTCTGGTTGAGAGCGTCGCTGCCTCGCAGGCGGAAACACACTAAGCCCAGCTGAAACACAAGCGCATGAGGTCAATTGCGTGCTCTTAAGGTTGACTCTTTGACGTATGTCTAGTGGCAGAGTCTTCGCTTCCACGATCGCGTTGAACGGTAGATCGTGGGTTCAAACCCTGCTCGGTCTAACTAGGTGACGTATTCAGCTGGGGTTTCCCTCACCTACTCCAGACAAATGGTGGTTCGGTACCATAACTTCCCCGGCAACTCAACCTCTCTCCTACCCAATTCCCTATCCCAAGTCCAACCGTTAGGTGAAAGGAAAAAAATAAAATTAAAATAAAATAAATGATGGGTCAGGACGCAAGGGTATCAATGGAAATATAATATCAGATAAGCTGGCGAAGGAAGGATCCAGTAATACGTTTAAAGGACCTGAACCCAGACTAGGATTGACATAAACATGTCCGAGGGGCAATTCGCGACTGGACCAGGAGGAAATAGGAGTATTGGATTTCAATATCAGAACACCAACACTCAGGTGTGTTCATTGAGGTGACAAAAAGCAGGGTACTAGAGCTGCCAAACATGAGTAGAGATCTACTTCATTGGACAGCTGGACATCTCCACAAAATTGGTTTAATAACCTACATTCCCTACGTAGATGTCAAAAGGCGGATGAAACTTTGTTCTGCGCTCTATGACTGCGAAGCACTCACAGTTTTATGAACATCAACTACGAATTCATGCAACTACATGAATACCAGGAAGTGTCGGTCTGGAGACTTGCGACCTTCGCAAAGGAAGCAAGACATAGAAATTTCAATAGATCAACATCCATCACAATGCGTTTGGAGTACATTGTCCTCCCTTAACATGTAATGTAGAAAGGTATAATGATTGCTTAGACGACACCGGTTCCGAGCCCTTAATTTTTGATTGAAAGAACAAAAGCTCTCGTCTGCGTGTAGTACTACAATAGTAGGGAAAGCCGGGGGAAAGGATTGCACGGGGCGAAGGTTTGTATTGAAGTTTGAAGAGGTGGGAGACGATTTTCCGCGTAAATCCGGTACGTAGCACATCCATCTTTCTCCCGTGTGTCGCCTTGTGGATCCCCGTCGACTCCGTGTACTGCACACCGAAGAAAATGAGGTGAAATCATTTTTCTCATTTTCCATGTTATTTTTCCGCAAAATTTACTTAAAATTAGGTACTGAACATAATTATCAAATGTTTTAACCACTTTTTGTCAATTTAGTACGTATAATAAGCTTTGAAATGCCACCTATAGATTTCGGGTTTCCCAGTGCAACGAGGAAGAAATTCCGTCCAAACAAAACTGTTCGAAAAGGGGCAAAAGTTCGCAAGTGATTTGAGGCAAAGATTCGAAGGTGCCTATCCGCGAACCTTTGCCTCACACCTTCAAACCTTTGCATCTGACACTGTTTCAAAGTAAAACTTTTCTTCCTTTCTTTTTCTCTTTTGTGTACCATTCATGGATTACTGATATGATAAAGGTACGTAATGAGTATTCGGTAATTCATGGCAGACTTCGATCAGTCTTCAACGAGGATCAAGAAAAGGAGTTGGTTCAACATTTTGTTGATTAAGACAAAAGATTTTTGGGGCTCAACCTAAAATCCTTGAGATTTCTACTTTACTCTTACACTAAGAAAAACAATATTAAATGCCAATTCTCAGAGTCTTATCAAGATGGCTCGGGAAGATTTTACGAAAGCTTTCATGAAAAGGAACAGATAGAGGTAAGCTTTCATGAAAAGGAACAGATAGAGGTAAGCTTTCATGAGAAGGAACAGATAGAGGACCCCATGAAAAACGAGTGTGGGGCGGACCACAGGATAACAGATACCAACTCAACCAATACTTTGATAATTTGGAACAAACACTCCATAAATACAAGTTAACACCATATAGAATATTTAACATGGACGAAACTGGGGTTCAAACAGATCCCAATAAAATTCCCAAGCTAATTGCTCCAACTGGAAAAAATCAGGTTGGCAAGTCTGAGTCAGCAGAACATGGAAAACTGTTACTGTTGTCTGTGCTATGAGTGCCACTGGAAACTTTGTTCCTCCAAGTTTTATACTTGTAAGGAAGAGAGATAAGTTCGCAGTGCGAATCTTTGCCCCGCGCCGCGGGACAAAGGTTTGCAAACACATTTTTTTGAAAAATCGAAAATTTGGAATGTTAATGTATTTATTAAAAAATCACATTTTTACCAAAGGTAAAGGAGATATTGAGTTACAAAACAAGCAATTTTATGGACGATTAAATGAACTCCAAGCCAGTGAAAAATCAGTGTGTCAAAAAAGGAAACGTTTACCCTCGCTTACCCTATGTACAGAAGTCTCTCTTTATAACGATTCGCCCCATAGCGATAATCCCTCTATAGCGATGAAATAAACTTAGAGTTGTTTGATATAACAGTGAAGTGCTTATTATTTCTTTACACCGACATTACTTTCTCTTTATAACAAAGCTATTTCGGTTGTCTCTTCAGTTCTTTACGGTTTCAGAACTTCGGAATATCTTAGGAAGGGAAAATGGAAGAGCAAACTACGACGATGGACTTCTTCCATTACTTTAAATAGAGTAGACAAATCCATCTGTAAAAGTTGTAAACGGGAGACACACCAAAGAAACACAAAAATAATTACTTGACAAGAAGGTATTATCGTCAAACTACAGATTCAGAAAATATTATTTATAAACCGCAACTACTAAAAATATATCATTATCTTACTTCTATATCTTTGTGTGTTTAAGTGATATTAGAGTTGTTTATTCTTTGTGTGTATGAAGTAAGAATTTTCCATGTAGAAGTATTTCACTTCTTCACTCTTGAGTAAACATTTACATAAAAATGTTTAAGGAAAAGATTAATGAAAGTCGACGAGATGTAGGTAACAGGAAAGAGTGCCGCGACATTCAGCATACAGTTCACAGGATTCGACAGTAAAGTAACACGTGACAACTTATGCTGAGGTCGGAAGAATCCAAATCAGTTCGAACGTTTCAATGTATTGTGTACGTGCAAGTACTTACATCATTTCCTGCATGCACTACATGCTTATCTCAGCATTACCATCACTGCACAACCAACAATGCTAACACACAAACAACTCAACGAATCAGATATGGTACATGAAATCTACGCATAGAGACCTCATGACAGAATTACATAAAAAGAATCATCGGGCAACAGAATGTTTAATAAAAATGGAAGAACTATTTCGTGAGAACTTATGAGCACAGATATTGATGAAGTGTATTTTTATGCAAAACTATCAATACACAGAATGAACTTTAATAATGTAATGGATTGGGAAAAGAATAAAATTTAGGACATTGAGAGCAACTCAAGAGATAAGTCTCAGAAAATTTACACATAAATTCCGAAATTCACTCCTTAAATCTAAAGACTGACACTGAAAAATTGCCTAATATATACAACTGTATTAACCCATGATGATTCAGCACAATCGATTTCTATTAAATTCAAATACTCGAGTCATTGAAAAAAAAAGTTAATTTTTGTACAATATTGTTTTATCTACGTTATCCTTGTTTTCATTGTAAATACCTTTTGATATTTTACATTTACATAACACATTTTGTTTTTATTAATTTAAATCTGCAATGCGTCAGATAATTTTAATAACAATTTATATTGTGGTACATAACTTCTATATATTTACTACTTATTCTTTGTTTCTAATACCTTTGAATACTTTTTTATACTTTTGATTTGTATATGTTTATTCCGTGCCTCTGTGTATTGTAAATATTCTATGTATTATTGTCGTCTCTGTGTCTTATTCCTTGATTTTGTATATGATCCATGTATTTTATATTCTGTGATTTGTGTAAACTCTCTTTCTCTTTTCCCGGTGTAAAACCGTTACAATAATTGTTATTCACTAATTGCCTACTGCTTGCTCACAAAGAAGGGTCGAAACGTTGTATAGTATCTTGAATAGTTAATAAATCAATTTGTGAAATAAGGTCGTTTTATTTAATAATTTACACGAATGTTTTTAATGATATAATGAATTGTTTTAAGTTTTCAACACATTCCCTTTCTCGATTAAGAGTTGTTCCTACTTGATCTTTATTTGCGATCGCTTTTACACCAAGCGATTTTTTGTCTTGTGTTAATGCAATCGTCATTTCCTAATTAAGATTCGACGTGCTCAGATTGGCCGCAGCTGTCTTTGTGGGAGAGGTTTTTACGGCGTCGAAAGCTTCTTCATTTGTTTGTTGAAGTTGGTCTCAAGAGCTTTGGACTGAGGCGCCCGGATGCGAGATATAACCAATTCAAGGTCAATACGCTCCGACTCAAACACTCCTTTCTGAAAGGAGCATTATGGAGGTACAGCCTACATTATGAGCGGTTTCTTTTCTTATAGAGTCGTGACTTCTAATAACTGTAACTATTCTCGATATATTCTAATACATCGCTGTCCAACTTATCTTAACCCGCAGTCCATTTTCATGTTTCATATTGTAATGTACGACGGGGTAATTCCGAACACTATATCCTATATTCTTTAACCGGACATGCCATGTCACGTTCTGACATAATAGATTTGTGGCACAAAGTTGTGCTCTCCAATGTTTGATGTAAAATATGTCAAACTTGCGAGCCGTAAAAAAGTTTCTCTGACCGTCAGTCTTCTAATAGCTGCGGAGAGTACAAAAATCGTAGACAAAAACAGTTAACACCTTTTGATTTGATATAATGTTCTGCATGTAAAGAAGTGAAAATATTCGTTTGATGAAAAATAAAATTTTTTAAAAACTGAAATGTTAAACAAAAATTTTTAATGTTTTTACCGATGTCGATATTACAATTTTTTATAAGCTATAATAAAAGCGTCAAAAATTATTCTTATTCAGGGAATAATGACTGTTGTGTTTGTGATAACATTAAAGAATTCAAGATCATACATGGAAAGTGAAAGGAGTTATTAATTTTCTTCAGAAACATTGCTATAAATGACACATTATTAAGTAGCACTGAAATCACAATGTCATTAAATAAAAACGTTTGAAACTATTTATGCAGCCTCCAGCAAGTGATAAACAACATTGTGTTTTTAATAGTTGGCAAGCAGTGCAATACAGTCGGATGATTTGTTACCGCGCATATTCAGTCGACTTGACTCTTCAGGCGAAAAAGTTATACGTCAATTTTTTCACTTATGTATGAGCACACAACATGACAAATCCAATGGTGTTAAATGATTTGTCACAAATTTTTGTTGTTTATTAGAAGTCAGGGATATATAATAAAAAAATTCGACATAAATCTTGTCATACATGCAGCGGCATTAAGAGAATAGTTACGCTCGTTATTACTGCAAAAGATCGGTATTATCACTAATAAAGGTCGGCTTAGGTGTTTAGAAATTAATTGTGTACGAAGATAATATCAGCTTTGGAACGATGTCAACATTGATTTCTCTTTGGAATTATTGGCGGGGTAAAACAAATCAAGCATAGCTAAATCCAATCATTAATATTCGAAGTATAACAATGATAAATTACTTACTTGCTTACATTATACAAATGTTCGACCAAAATATAATTGACTGAAAATAACTTAAGAATTGTTAAAATATGTGATACGAAGAAAATGGTATCTAGAATGGTCATTTAAAGAAAACAAATAGTATGTGAACAATTGAGACATGTAGGAAATTGAGAATTGATTGGGTACTTAAATAATTATTGAATTTTTATTCGACTGAATAAATGTAAGTTTATTGTATTTTGAAGATAAATAACACACGATTTAATGAATAAACTTAATATTAGACAATGATAATTAGCTCACATTTTTTTCACATTGTTTAATCATTTACTAAATTCAAATCTGCATAAATGATTTATAAAATAATTCTTCATCTTATATATCTTGCTTGTAGAATTTAACATTGTGTTACAACACAATTATATTAAGAAACGCATATTATTAACAGATGAAACTTCAGTTCACATTATAGACGAACCTCATTAATACGGATTAACAGGAACTGACTGATCTGGGTTATCGAAATTCCGGATGACATGGGAAGTAAACGTGGGGATAAACACTGTAAGGTGAAAGTATCCTGTCCGTGTATTCTAAATTAAATTTACGTAACAAAAATATAAACGAAACACTTTGAAAAAAAACGCATACATGGTCAGTCATTAGTCAACATGGATGTGCAAAGGAGGAGGCCCAAGGGCACACACTCTCCCGGCCACGGGTACACGTCAAAGAGCTAAAGAAATATAAAGTAATACCTCGGTTTTCGTTTACTTAAGATATCTTAATGTTTCTTTGATTTTTTTCCGCGAAAATGCTGTCTCGGATTTTGTCACTTGCTTCAAATTTTATTATATCCACGTGACCTCGCTGCTAATTTTGCGGAGACGATGTTTGTAACCCTTTTTAAAAATTATTATTAGGCGCAGAAACCATACTCTTGGGACAGCATCCTTGGGCTACGTAGGTCCATTAACCCTAAAGATGGTTTGGTGCGGAAAAAAACCCCTCGAAGAAAGAGACTCCGGGTACCTTGATACCCAAGGTAACTATGGACGGGGATTTTGCAATGTTCAATCATTATTTGCAAAAATATTTATTTTATATTAATTAATTATTGTTTTTAATTTTAAACACTTTATTTGTTCTCTATATTCTCACTTGTGTTCACAACGAATTAATTGGATTTACAATACATAGAAATATCGTGGGACTTTGCTGATTTGCTTTTGGACTAATATCGACGAAACCGAGGTATCACTCCATTTTTAATAAAACTGAACCTAAAGTTTGGGAGTCGTATAGACGTGTTTGTAGGGAAATTCCTCAAGTTCATAAAGTTTACTTCCCGCAAGCAAGCAAAGGATCAACTCATCAATTCCCATCAAGGACCTTAAGGAAAAAATAAATTTATCATTGCTTCACCCCTCATGTCATTGTTCCCCATAGATATAAACAAAAATAGTAAAGTATATGTTATGATACTTGAAAATTTATCAGCCATAATCATGAATTTAGAAAAGGTTTCTTGCACTTGGACCAGAAAAATATTTAAAATAATTTTTTTCATTACGCCAATGTTTCGGCTACTCATTTCAGATTTCTTCAGGGTTCACTAGCTTTATGGCTGGGTAATTTTGTTTCTATTGGATTATGAGGATTACTAATATAATCGGAATGACGGTATAATAAAATTTCCACGTTTCTCCATATGGTAAACAATTTATGTATTTCAAAACATTCCTCATTTTCGACAGCGTGGCCTTCGATGGCCTTCATTGTCACTGAATCTACAAGAAAATACAATATGTATAATAATTAAATAAAAGAAATGAAGTTAACAAGATAAATATTGACCGAAGTGTACTAATGTCCGCACGAATGAGGATAAACAAAACAAATATTATGAGTTGAAAATATAAATTTTTCCGAATGTAGGACAAAGCTTTGAAATATTTTTTGAAATAAAGAAATTGGTTACAGCGGCAAAAACTTGGATATTTCATTAATGTAATTATAAATGATAACAACAACTCACCTTCATATATGACATAATTTTTTCTCTGTTCTCACTTCAAGAAATCTATTCCCAATACATGTTATAACATCAACAGTAAACCAACAAATTTATATTTAATAAAATGTTAAATAGAAAATTTATAAATTCTAACTATTAAAGTATCAGAATTCGAGATTAATTGGTACATCAATGATGACTGCCGTCGTCCTTCGTACCTTCACTTGGTTGCACACCTCGAAGCGCTTGTCTTTGCGTACCAGCGCCTCGAACGCTTTCGCCAAAGCGATGTGATGGCGGATGTACTCTTGCAGACCGGATATGCCGTAGCTGCGCAACACAAACCACAGCTTGAGGGACCGGAAGCGGCGACTGAGAGGGACTCCCCAATGGCGGTAGTCGATGGCTTCGTCACTGTAGCCGTGTTGCAAGTACAGGGGATCCACCACCAGGGCGGAGGTTAGACGAAGTCGGTCACGAACCTACGAATTAGATAGATTCAAAAGACAAAGTCAAACGACCCCACAATAGGCCCTGAAAGTGCCCAAGGGGTTCACGGAGAGTAGATGAACACAATTACTAGGTCTCTGCACTAGGAGGAAGAGATGTAGTCAGCATCTCACCCCGGCCGGATTGATCCTAGGATTAACCAGTTACTCATTTTACAGAAGGCTCAGCAGGCCTGGGAGTCAGTCTGGATGCTGAGGTGCGATGAAAAATCCCATCGCGGATCGACCCCGAATAAGAAAATGGATATCTTTATAAACCCTTTCTTGTTAAGTTAAATAAATCTTATTTGATCATTTTGTAACCAAATTTAGGTGTTCTATAAGTCCCTCATTCGTACCAAAAGTTCCAGATGCAGTCGTATGTCAAAGGAACAGACTGTAGAATCCATTGTATACTGATGGTATACTTGACATGAGATCGAATGCATACCCACAGACAGGAGCAGTCGAAGTTGACGAGCAGCCATTTGTTGGGATTGGTGTTGAAGGAATCCGCATATTGGATGCCGTCCATGAAAGGTCGCAACTCGGGGCAGATGAAGCTGTTGCCCGCGTACGCGCCATCCACGTGCATCCACACACAAGGGAAGGAGCGACATACAGGACCCAGCTCTTGCAGGTTGTCGAAGGAACAACATGAGGTGGTACCCAGGGTGGTTGACACGAAGAAGGGGATGTGACCAAGAGCTTCATCCTCTTCCATCGCCTGCGACATCAAACAATACAATCAAGGGTCAAGGACGACGAAAGGGCAGGTTGTAGAATTTGGGACACTCTGCCTCTTGCCCTCCTTCTGACTGTAACACTCCTCCCGCAATCATTAGATACACATGAACAGAAATATTTCATTGCGTATTTAGTTGGTCCGTCATACTTGTACCTCATAAAACTGACATGAAGATTACTTACGTACAAATGAAATTGAGAATATTTAAATAATTTTAAACTTTCTTTATATCATTCAAACAAATTTAAACTTTAACCTAATGGAATATAATGAACCTGAAGAGGAGATTAAAGTATTAATTTCGAAACGTAGTTGTTCTCATCTACAGTTAATATGTGATTTTTACCATCATGTGAACGTGATAATAAATTAGTTTTGTATCTTATTAATAATTGTCTTTAATGTATTTGCACATCGAATGGAATATTGCACATCGAATGGAATATTGCACGTCGTATTTTTGCTTCACTCAAACATTGATACTGAAGAAATTGGAACACACAACTCGGCAACACATAGTTTGGTACTTGAAACTAAGTTTGCAATACCAAAAATACATGATGGGAAAGATGATTAGATAAATGTACATAGGGCGTACATTACATGAGCACATGTCAATTATGTACTGATGGTAAGTTGTCAGTTCATTGGACCAAAGAAATCTAACCGTTAAGACCTCAAACACAAACAATAATGCTTGGTACGAATGCTGAAGACTCGCGAGTGTCAAAGAATTTCAGGTTCCCTGTTCCGTAGTTTAATCCAATAATTATGAAAACTAAAAACCTTATAGATGGAGTAGGATATTGTCTGTAATAGTATAACCAAATCATTCTCCTGGGAAGCGCGGGTTTCAATCAACTGGTAATAAATATGCAAATGTGGATGATTGCATAGGTATAGTACCAAATTTTGAAGAGTGAGAGCTCTCCTGTCTGAACAGTTAGTATAGAATAGACAATCCTCCGTGGAAGGTCAGTAGTAGTGGTTCTCGCAGTGTTCCTGCATTCTTAAATGCAAAAAAAGGAGTGTTGAAACTGAGTTGGGTCTAATTCAGTTAGATGGGATCATTTGGATAAAAATTATTAGTAAGTTTTGACTTAATTTTTCGCTGTTTTCAAATTTGTAAATCTACACCATCATGATAGGGTCTACTCATGAAAGGTTTACTTATTCTTGGAAAAGATGCACAGTTCAGACAATCGAAAGAGCGGTGGTTTAGTGGTTGGGATCGCTAAGAGGGTGCGAACCCTCCTCTGCTGAACTAAGAAGGTTTTCAGCTGAGGGTGCCCTCACCTACATCAGACAAATGTCAGTTATGTACCATAAGTCACCGGCAACCCAACATTTCTCACCCAAGTCACGGAGATGAAAGAGGAGACTCCATGGCTTGGACCTCACCATGAGAAATGAAATAAATAAATAAGAAACCTGAAGTTAGGCCCACTCAATTCTTACAACAAAACAGCAGTAAACGTACTACGTTGCAATAAAAATATAAACTATTTAAAACATAAATAAACATATTATCAAACGCGATAATTAAATTTATCAAACGCGATGAAAAATTATACTGTTCAATCTGCTTAAAAATATTAATCTCCAATATATATTGCCTACACATTTTCATACTGAAAAGGGGTTTTCCTGAAATACTATCCTCCTACCTGAACTCTTTGCAATTGCCTCATTGGATGATCAGTACTGAGCACCTCCCAAAAATATACGAAAATATTATTGAGCAATATGTTTCCAGAATTTATTGCACAATACAAATGTATATATTCATGTTTTAATTTTTTTAAATCTAAAACGCCGGAAGGGGGGCACATTGTTTAAATGAAGCTGGAATGGGGTGTCCAGAAATAAGCTTCTATTCCCTATACATTCAAAGTTAATTCTCAAGTTTTGTTTCGATGCAACAATTTTCTTGTGAGTTATCGGGGGAACAAAATTCGTAACATGCACACATACCACCTTGGACATCATCGCCAAAACTTGAAAATAGACTCTCCTTTATTTATTTATTTTAATGCCATATGGAGAGGTTCAGGCTTGAGGCCTTCTTTTCCACCTAACCGCTTGTCTTGGGATAGGAAATTAGGAAGGAGAGATGTTGGGTTTGCTGAAGAAATTATGGTTCCAAACCGACATTTTCCTGGAGTTGGTGAGGGAAACCCCAGCTGAAAACCTCGCCTAGTTTGTCCCAGCAGGGTTTAAACCCACGCTCAACCGCTCAGCGGAATTTCGGAAGAGAAGATGCTACCACTACACCGTCGATGTCGGTTGCTCCTTTAAGCAATTCGCAAAGATTCGAAGAGATCTTGAATTTTTTTTCGACCGATTACAATACTTTCCTTACGCATTCTGCGTAATAGGGAAGTAAAAATGCGTATACGTGGCTCACATGCGCAGGGAGATTGAGATTTGTCACCTGTCGTAACGTATGTCCTCGGAGACTGCAATGCTCGTCTGGTTCGAGGATCCTGAGCTTCACGAAGGAGATCATGGCAGCCTTCTCCACGCACGAGTGTGCTTCCTTGGAGCAGTAGGCCATCAGTCGAGACAGCAGCACGGCCTCCTCCACGAACGGATGCTGCTGCTTCAGGCGCTTGATGGCCTGCGCTCTGGCGGCCAGCATGCACACCAGCACGCACTCGCTCGCAGACGTCTGCAGCACCAGGGACAGTCATCAGAAGCAATGAAACAAAAGTCAAACTGTACAACAACAGGCCCCGAAGGTACCCAAGGGATTCACGGATGGTAGCTCCGCAATTGCATGGTCTCCACGAGGAGGAGATGTGACAAGTATCTCGCTCCGGCGAGTTTGACCCCGGGATATATCCCGGTACTCAATTTACAGCAGTCTGAGTAGGTTTGGGAGTCAGTCTGGATGTTGGGGTGTGATTAAATCGGATCGAACCCCGCCCATCCATGCAGCAACTCAGCGTCGTACACACTGAGCCACGCTGACTCCAACCGATTAAACTAAATTAAAAATTAAAACATTTATTTTGGAGAATTGTTTATAATAAATAAACAATTTTCCAAAAACACCTGTATAATATTTTGAGGATATTGCATATTTAATGCTTTTATTTCTTTTTTATTTTCTGAAAGGTAGAATAGTTGTTTCACATTCTACTCAAATTATAAACTATTTATCGCTTTTATTTAATAATACACGGATGTTTATTTATGCACGGTAGGGAGGGGCAAAGATCCCTCTTTCCAGTTCAAACATATGAGGCTTGAAAATAGTTGTAAAACTCAAATTAAACTGTAATTTGTCTTCATACAAAGAAAAAATCTTTACTCCTCCCTCCGTATTTAAAAAACTTTGCAGACATATTTTTGGACTCTTTCCCCATTTCATCGGGCAAATATCCATAATCCGGATTGGTGACCCAATACCGCATATCTGAGCCCCACATGCGGGAAAAAATTTTTCTCAAATCAACAACAAATTTAATGACAAGAAAAAACTTCATTTTACATAGAAAATAGAACTTTAAATTACATTCTGTGCATTGTTTTAATGCGGAAAGGGGAATCATTGCTTCGTTGTTTATTAATAAGAAAATGTCTATCACGGACTTGAAACAGTAGAAGAGAATGAGAGACGAAATACAGGGAACAGAAGGGGCAGTGTGCATCATGGGATAAATTTGTTTCGTAATGACAACCAAAATAACAAACAAAAAACATGGTCAATTAAATATTAATCAAGTAAATTAATTCAAAAATTAAACCGATATACAATTAATATTCATTTTATGTATTGATTTATTTCTATTTTTTCGGGAACAATTCTCCGATTTTGACAAAAACCAAAGAATAGAGGTTTTTTCGGAAGAAAGCACGATTGGCTGGTGCAACGGTTAGCAACCAGCAAAAGATCAAGGTTGACTTGCCGACCTATCGAACAGAGCAAAGTGTTCACATAAAAATCTGTCTCGCACTGTGAAAAATTGCTAAACGAACTATAATTAGAATATTAGTCTCGGTCACTAAAATACTTTGGAACAACACTCTTCGCAAACAGAAAGCACGTGTTCGAGACGATATACGTTTATAGTTCGATGAAATCATTTCAATGTGTTTTTTATAGTTTTAACTCCTTATCTGTGTTTGTTGCAAATACTTGCCATCTCAAAAATCCCCACTATTAAGTATTCCGGTTACGTTCTCTAATTTAGAGCTCTGTGAAGTGCATGGACAAATTGCGAAATGTCACGTCATCCTGCAACCTCATCTCATTGCAAAACCTGTCCATGAATACGGATACTTCATAGAACGACAGCAAACAAATAGACACATGTGACGTTTTTCACAGAGAAAGTCAAGCCATGTTTTACCATTCCGAGAGTTACACCTTATTGTGCCGAAAATATCAGTGATGTAGAAGAGAATATTTAGAATAAACATTTAAATGTTTGGGTAAATCACGTGATCTAATGTTATGGGATTACTGGGTGATTTCAAAGAATTTCTGTTGTCCTTCAGTATATAAGTGCAATGGATCCACGTCATATATTATTCACTGTGAAAACAACCATAGGTTTCTTTCAAGATATACAACGATATCCAAGGGTCTAAGTTTCATCGTTATGTACAAAGAAACTAAAATTGCTGTAATATGTTTAAAAATAAAGTAATACCGTAAACTCACACATCAAAAATGTATTACATTTACTTACGTTAAATTTGAAAGAAAACTGTTTTAGTATTTTCTGATGTATCTACATATTTCCCCTATTTTTATTCTTTACTGCATTAATGAAAGAAGTCTGTCATTCTAGCTTGCTTGCTGTTCCCCTTCCAAAGCAATGAAGCTTGAACTGGAACGCTTTGAACGACTGAAATACCATCCAGAGAGCAATGTCGATATAGAGAAATAATAAGTACATTAATATTTTGGCAAACCAAACAACCCTCGAGATCATCGTTATAGAGACTACTCTATTTTGAAAACCATAGGATTAAGAATTTCGAGAGTCGCTCACAAGAAAATTATTCGACCAAATTATGAAAAGTGCTATAATACGTATTATGTTATCTTAACCAAACCAGAAGTACACTGAAAGACGCTAATAAAGTGTTACGGCACGAATGGGCAGCAGACGGCATATTGAAGTCTTCCCTCAAAAGAAAGGAGTAAACGTTTATCAATTAATTTGAAATCTACTACAGATTGTGACACCGCATGGATATCTTCGCATTGAAGGGAACAAGTGACAATAAAATCAAATGTAGAGCGTTATGTTATTATTTAACACGAATCTGAAATTTCTGTGATTAATTTTTTTTTATTGTGAAAATTTGTAAATCTGTGGGGTCATAAGGGTAAATTAAAAATATCACGTAAATTATCTTGTGAAACTTTGGACCTTGCTGTAAAGTAACTTCTGTTATGAGACCCCATAATTTAAAGCAATTTTAGCGTCAATATGTTGGGTGACTTGGACCCTGGATAGGATAGTTTTGGTGAACCGATTCCAATACGACACAAGATTGAAGAGACCATGTCCTTACTCTTTCGTTTCTCATTGGTTTCTCATTTTTTTAAATAAGGAAGATAAAACCCAATTTCCGCTGCTCCTTGCCTCACCTGAATCACTCCTCCTCCTTTGCTTCCTTCTGCGAAGGTGAGGAACTCTTCCGGTATTCCGATCGCTTTCCCTGCAACACACCACAGAATTTCAGCCATAGCAAGCGATAGTGATTTAATTGATTTGTTAGTACATTTTGCGTGTACAGAAATAGCCAATACCGTAACGTCGCACACAGGGGAAGAGTTGCAGTGTCAGTTTGTTGTAGAATATTGTGTCCGATAGATCGCGCCAGAGTGCAAGCTAAAGATCATCACCTCGGTGACTATCTAGACATCCAAGTCTAAAATGAAATTAAACTTTATTGTCAAAAAAACAGTTACAAACTACCTAAGACCACTTGGGAATAATAAACTAAGTTCCGGAAACAAGCAAGAGACCATCCCATCAGTTCCGATCAATATGGGCTCTAATGACCTCGATGTTGACGAGCCCTAAAGCCCCAACCAAAAAAAAAAGTTCCGATCAAGGATCTAAGGGCAGTGGCGGATTTAACATTTATAAAGAAATTATTTAATAAGTACGTACTGTTATCCATTTATTATTCCAAAATGAATTGTAGATATTTTGTGCAGTAAAAATTCGAGATTAATACAAATAAGTATTATATGACATTCCCGCCCACGGAAAATCCACCACTACCCGGAGGAAAAATGGATGTGTCTGACAGCAGACTTCGTGTTTTAATGGTAGCACGGAATTAACATCAGCTGAGAAGAGCATCTTCGGCTGTGATGCCGACTGGGCGGTGACAAGCTCATGCGGGAGCGAGTTGCACTTACTTTAACGGGAACTTCGTGAAGCTAGTAGCGCACCTAGGCGGGTGCGAAGGGGCAGTCCGCCCCGGACTTCCACTAAAGAGGGTATGGTACTTTGGTATGAGTCACAAAAAATCATTAAAAAACATAAATTTGAGCAAAAATATACTCTAAAATTTTTATTATCAATAATATATAAAATAATAATAAAATTAAAAAAAAAATCGATCTGCAGCTGTTGCAAAGCATGAACACGTTCCTGTTGGTGGCATCCTCCCGAACCTCGTTTGTTGGAGATACACTACTGCGTGAAGAGGCAGGCTATAGAAGTAATTTCAAAACGTTCAAAACAGCAAATATGTCAGTTGGATATTTCTTTGTTGATCTGATTGTATCCACAAGAACAAAAAAATAATACTGACAATATCAACGAGAGATTATTTATTCGTCTGAGTACCCATTACGCCCTATTATCGATCCGGAACCAATAGACAGGGACTGCGCCTACGATGTCCTTCAACCACGTGGTTCCCCATCGTGGTACTACTTTCTAAATGGTAACTCTTCATGAACATCCTATTTCTCCCGTTTTAGTTAACTCTTTTTATGCATATATTCTTCCATAGACTCCTACTTTGATAGCAGGGGTGTTAACCACCACCATCAAAGCAGAAGTCTTATTAACAATAAATCGTGAATTTAGTGTTATTTCAATTCTTATGATTTTTTAACACTATACTCAGAATAGTTCGATAATAATTTGTACATGTAAACTTTATTTTTTGCGTTAAATTACAAACATATTGACATTCTATTAGTATTATAACTCGCAGCTAACTTTTTGTCTTATCTAGGAATATTTGCTGAAATTTTTGAATCCGCCTCTGCCTTAGGGCCCTTGATAGAAATTGATGGGATGGTCCCTTGCTTGCTTCCGGAGAGTAAATTTGTTTATTGTCCTCCACGTGGTCATACGCAGTTTGTACTGTTTTTTTGACAATAAATTTATTTATTTATTATTAGTAATGGATTTTAAAGAATAATTATAGGTACTTTCTTTAACCATGTGTAAGTAGTAAGATGTGTATGATTTCTGTATGTACCCTGAACATGATACATAAAATATCTTTCAAACAGGAGGTTATATTTTCTCCTCACTTCCAAAGTTTAGGGTACATAAAATATGAAATTATTTTATTCAAGGATAGGAAAATAAATGTATTATAATTGTATTATGAGAGTTGAATACGTTATCAGATTTTTCAGCTAAGCCAAACTTTTCAGCATCCAAATAGTTGAAAGCCCCAATAAGCATCGGAAGGGTTACGTTGTAATTATGTAATTATTCCGTCATCAACGTCCACAATTAACAAAATAGTACGTTTCACATTCTGAAAGAATAACCTTTCTCAGAGATTCTTTCGTTAGACGAGAAATACATCTGACGCACGTCCTGTATTCGATGGCAGTAAAATGTTTCGTCCAGAAACCACTCGGAAAGCTGCGGACCGGATGGACCTGTAGTTTTCGTCAAGAATAATTTTACAGAACAAATACCGCAAACAAATAGAATTTCTTCGGCGTAGATGGAATTTCCGCAATATGTGTATTTTTAGTAGCTAAACTTCAAACACTCAATGAAAAGTATTATACATTACTACGAGTTATGTTGTGCAAAAATAATTTATCTTTTGAAACCTTCGATTATATAGGTGTGATACCGAAGATACACAAATTAAAAATGAGTCGTAAATATCATATTAATACAACAGTTGTCTAGGAAGTAAATTAGTTTATTGTCCTCCACCTGGTCATATGCAATTTGTACTGCATTTTTGACACCAAATTTATTTATTTATTTAGAACATCAATAGTAATAAGAAATGTCAGGATGACCGCGAGCTTCACTCAGGTATCGACGATTAAAATTAAAAAATAAGTGCATGATTTCCAATAAATCGAAGAGAATGTTAAGGCACACCGTGATGAGAACAAAATTGAATTTTAAGAAATTCCACACCAGATTCATAGGAAGTGTATGCAGAGCTATCTGGTAGGCAATTTATGACTTAGGACGCGTACGTTAGCGAAATATATAGTTAATTTTGACTTACGAGTATAACCTTCGTTGAAATGGAGGAAAAACCAAAACACTAAATCTGAATATTGATGGATGTCAGAAAATAATTTTTTTAATTGTTTTTTTTTCTGTCTTCCCTTTGCACCAAACATACTGACTTCTTTTACATTTGTACTTCTCTTTTTATTGAATCATTTGTATATCTTATTTATTATCGTCGCATCAATCCTCTTATGAACATTATTTTCCCATGAATATTTCACAAAGTTCTTTAACCTTTGTCAAATTATATTTTGTAACACTCTGTACCAATGCAGGAAGGGGCTGGGGGGGGGGACTCGGAAGTCATTCTTTATTTCTCTCGTATCACCTAATTAAGATGGATTTCTTTTCTAGAAATAGATTGAAATACATAAATTAGAACAAAATATAATGTAAAAAAACATCTATTTTCCATTATGATATTGAATAATACTCATAGTTTGACTCATCCTTCGTTTAAGCAGTCGCGCTGTTATTCCAGAAATTGATATTTTAATTTTTTGGCTGGAGTTTAGCGTTTCCTAACGTCGAATGTTAAGTTTGCAAAAATTATTATTGTAAGTTGTTTCATCGTTATGCATGATTAATTCCGTTAGACTAATCTCTTTTTTTCTCCTAATGTCTTCAGTTCCATAGTTCAGAATTATATTACCCTACCTATAAATGTTCTGTAAACAGGAGATTGTCGCCAATAAAAATTCCGAAATATTATAAGTTTCTGACTACCTTTATACCGTATTCTTCTAATTGTTGGATTTCTTGTATTATCGTTTCCTCGTCCAAAAAGCATGGCCTTCGTCTTATCCCGAAAAAACCTTTCATTTCACGTAGTTCTTGTACTTTTTCCAAATATTTTGGTGAGTAAATAATATGTGATAAGAGATATCTCGAAGTCCACTCACTCACCGAGCCAGTCGAGGACGATCGTCTCCAGCTCCGTACACGCGGGACTCGCCGCCTGAAAAAGAGAAGAAGCGCGCTTTCAGAATGACACACCGTTACGAGTCTCTTCTGCGGAACTAAGCGTGAATGTACATTTGCCGACAGTGAATTATGAATGGACGCGATACATGCTCACATCGATTTCACCCTTAAAAAGAAACATTGTGGGTCATTTAAGAAATGTATTCAGGCTATTTAATGTGTGAAGGAAATACGTGATATTGTATGAGAAAAAGATTTGTTTTCGACGAATGTAGTAAGTCTCTTATACAGCTGAAAATTTTTGAACGATAGCCAAAAACCACAATAATTGTACAAATATTTTTATAGAGGTTACAGAGAAATGACCATGTTAGTTATAAACGGAGTCAAACGAAATCACAGTTTATACTACTTATTTTAAAAATAACTTTTTCGTTACCGTATTTTTTTTTAATTTCTTAAATAAATTCCTTTAATATTTTAAGGCATATGATCCTTATATGTATTAAAATGTGTCAAAAGTATAATAATTCAAGAAAGTTCGTATTTTATCAATTTATTTTTAATTCGTTTAATCTTTAATTCAGAAAACAATATCTGAAATTTTACCATCGTTTCCAATGTTGTTTGAAAATTCTGTAATGACATAAATAAAATCAGAGGAAGTCAAAAATAACAATAAAATCTTCGTGATCCAACAATCATAAGCACAAGTGACTTGGAAACTATTTCTGCACATAGGTCGTATTTTACTTTTCGATTAAAGGGCATTCAATATACAAGCAATGTATTCATCGAAAACAAATTCGGGATTTCGTCGCATCTTGGCAAAAGGTGTCCAGAAACCCCCATTTTTAAGGTGATGTCCTGAGTTGCGCAAGTAAAAGTATACGTATGCTTTCAGCATTTGTTGTATTAAAACCCTTCAGAAGAAGATTATTGTAATGGAAAATGAAATACAATAGATAGATCCCAGAATTTTTGAAAGTATTAAAAAATGCATTAGAATCATTATCTATCTTCTACTGTCATCTGTAAACAACGCATAAACGATAACATAGTGTCGTCATGAACTCAGAAAAACCATTTTTCATCATGTTTCATTATAACTATACTGCGAAATATTATTATTATTATTATTTAAAACTTTATTTTTGAAAGGGCTCTAATAACCTTGATGTTGGCGAGCCCTAAAGCCCTATTAAAATTATTTTTTATGAGGTCTCCCTCCTCACTAAATGATTTGGAAGAAGAGAATTGGGAAGGAGTGAAGTTGGGTTACTGGAAAACGTATGGTACAGAACATTGGTCGAGTGAGGGAAAACCCAAACTACAACCTCATCTAGATCGGCCGAGTGGAGGTGAAACCCAGATTCTCCCTTTTAGAAGTTTAATTTGTTTCGAAATAAATCAAATTTTAGTTTTTGTTTCTCACTATTTTCGAACCAATTTAAAATTCTGCAACATGTTTTACGTAATTTCGGACAACTGAATGTATCATGTTTATTTTGTTTTTCAATTTATTTAAATCTTACTTTATTTTACACTTCATCTTACAAGTCTCAATTATTCTAGCTCAATTAATTCAACAACGTGATTCCGGGTTACACGTGGTTCATCTCCTGTTCCTGTTCTCTGCCATTCCTTTCTTTCTGGGGCCGCACCCTTCTAATTCAATCTCCTGCATGTTGAATTATTTTATCTTAGTCTTTAAGGAAGAAAAATCGATTGGGTATGTGTCAAGATGTTGGTTGATGCTTTGAAAATTTCCCCATTCATGGCTGACGTGGGAAGAACCGAAGTTCTCGGTATAGTTCACTACGATATGAACTTGAAGTTTCCTTCTTGAACTACGAACCAACTTCGAGGGTAGAATATATATTGCGCGGGAAGTTTTGTCACATACAATGTTTATGAGGGTATGAAACCGCTGAATAGCAACAAAGCGTCGTGAAAGTTGAATGACGTGATGTATAGCGTTTGTATATGAAGGTTCTTGCACTGCCATCCGGAAGAATACTACCGCAAGTTGTGCTTAGGTCGGTATTACACCATCATATTTCTATGTCATAGATCTATGTTTGATGACACATTTGACCGTGTGACGCAGAAGCTGTAATAATTAAACTACGATCATAGTATGTCTGCGATAATGTAGTTAAGGGAACCTATGATCATATCAGGATCATATTTAGAACAAAATTAAATTGTTCTTTTGCTGTCATAAAGCTTTTGATTTCCACGTTGAAAGTCAATGAAATGCTCCGCAACGTTAGATGTAATAACTACAAAAATTGGAATAAGCGTTTTTATTTGATTCATAAATAGCCTCAGATGTGTCTGGAATAAATATGGAAGTATTGCATTGAGATATTTTTGTACTGTACTGTAAATTAGATAAAGTATCACAGGTTGTTAAAATTATAAGTGTTACTAAAAACCTGTCATCCAAACTTATATTATTTCATTACTATGTGTATTTTTCTTTAAAATAAATTTATTCAGTATGGATACGGCAAAGCGAAAATTATTTTAACCCATTCTTAAATAGTTCTCATTATGTTTCGGATCTTCCCATTAAAGTTCTTTTAATAATGATAATGAACGCAGACTTCTTATACCTCGGATCCTCCCGCAAAATAATCATGGGATTCTTCCTCGAATAAATATGCATGGCATTTGTAATAATTGATTTCTAGTCATTGAACATAATATATTTTTTACAACTGTAAATTTATATAAAAATGATACAATAATACCAGTACTTAAAAAATTAACAAAATTTTGACGAACTTATTCAGTTGACTTATTTTGCATTATATATCAGATTAATTAGTATACTCCTGTTGTATCGGTGTTTCTCTTAAAACACATATTCCATGAGTAATTGTTTATAAAATAATTTATTCGTATCACAAATCCCAATTTTAGAGCTGTAAAGGCTCGTCCAAATCAGCAGGACGTGGGACGGTGATGGTGGGCAGGCGGTGACAAAGTTTCGGTCAAGAACTTTGTTGGCAGGAAGAGGGTTTAGCACACCGGAGCGGAGCGTTTCGCCAGTTAACTTGCTAGCTTAGCATTGAGTGACATAAGATAGTTCATAAACTTGGTAATAGCGAGTTTGAAACAGTCCTAATACACCGTCCATAAATTACGTACAGCAAAAATTAGTATTTTAACACCCCTCCCCCTCCTTAATGCACCTATAATCCCTCACCCCGTTAATTACGTTAAACAAATCTTATCTTGCAACGTCAACAGTCAGGTAAAAATTGAAGAGCAGGAATCCATCGCAATTTTCACCTGGCTGTTGACGTTGCAAACACTCCTCCACGAGTAGGTACTCGGAAGTTGAGAGTTAATAATTTTATCTTCTGCCGGATGAGAATTTGTTGCTTTTCGAAAATTGTGAGGACAAATTTTGATACACTCATTGAATTGTTTGTTTCTCAGAGCGATTTAGTACATAGATAATAATAATAAAAATTAAAGATGAAAAAGCGTATAATAACACAGTATTACGTTTCACCAAGGCTAACATTCTCCTACCGTTACGCAGTGTAACGATATTCTTAGTCACCTGTCCCCTCCACAGGGTACGTTACGTAACTCAATGGCGGCCTCTAAAGAATAATAGTGGATTCATTGCTTGACTTGAAAGATTCACTTATATATTACGATTCGCGGGTGAGGCAATATTTTTATGTCAAGTTACTATTTACACTAATACTAGATATTAATAGTAAAGTACCGTTGGCAATATACTCCAACCTAACTTTAAATCAATTTTTTTCTGTAAATTCTGTTTAAATGGAAAATACAATTCTATAGAAAGATTTAGTTTTATGAGTCAATAAATACTAGTTGTGAACTGTAACTATTAGCAATTTCCATATAATACCACCTCTTCACAACCTTGTCTTGGGCGTAATTAAAAATTCTGTGTATGTTCGATAAATAAAAAGCTGGACGTAATAATAAATATATAACGATTATAAACCTTATAAAAAATGAAATTGACATGCAAATTTCTTTATTAGAATACAATTAAACAAATGAAAGATCAAAATAAGAAAATTAAACTTCTTAACATTCGTAACTCAACTTGTAACTTGTTGTACACATTTGAAAGAATTTATTAAAGTTTTGGTGTATTAATTTTTTTAAAAATACCAATATATAGTCTGTTTTCACACAAATTTTTTTTTCTGAACCTTCAGTGAACTTATTAAATGACAACGGGCAATGACGTCTTAAACCTAAATTGAAACTTAAGTCGCGATACTTCAGTAAGGATTTCTTCTAAAAAATGAGTTCAGGCAATTTTATCTTGAGTTTTTGTTTCACGTTACAGATAAAATAATAAGTTATTTCATTTTTTATCTCTCCAATATTACAATAATTTTTGTGATGGTAAAAAACGCTCGCGCGTAACCAATGGTACCCATGAAGGCCAATAGCGCCCAACCGTCAATCTCAAGGCGTTAATACCCGAGTGAGCTGTATTGTCCATTTCGAACGTTTTTAAACTGAATTACGCATATAAGCTTAAAATATTAACGGAACATGAAAGGTAATAAATTACATTATAAATATTAAAGATCACGAAAAATACGGGATATCAAGTAAAAAATAACAATTTTGTGGTAATAGTTTTTCCAATACCGGCGTCCGTGACTGTGGACCTCGAAGTTCTGGCGATAGGATGCAACAAGCAACTTGTGAGTTCCTATGAATGTATACTGTATGTACGTGAACCGTCACCTAAGTCACACAAGTAAAAGCGTGTTTCCTGTAGGGTGGGCTGAAACAAAGCTGTAAAAGATGTCACATGATTGAAACTCACACATGCATTAAAATGCATAAGTAAGCGGAAGATGATTTTATTCAGATTTATATTTCATGTAGCGAAGAAAAAGTATCCAATGCTGTTAATCTATAATTTAATATAAGTTTGTTGAAAGCATCGTTGAGTTATAACACAGTTCTACTGAGTTGACATGTTATTGAAAAATTAAAGGAAGTACTGTTTGTGTTCAAATAGATAGACTCAGAAGACCCACAAGAAAGCTAAACATGCCAAAATTAAGCAAATTGTATTTTGCGTATTTCCAAATGATGCAATGGTACCCATGAAGGTCAATCGTGGCCAGGCATTTATTTTGAAGGTAGAACAAAGAATGTGATTCATTTTTATGATTCAACGCATCTCATTGTTTGAAAATTTATCACATAAGAACTATCACTTTGATCGAAGCCATATTTTAACATTTTGTTGAGAAATATCTCGGAAATATATATTTTAAACTTGATATTTAATAAACCCGAAAAGAAGCTATCGCAAGAGATTTCGAACTATGATTATCTCGACATTATAATTCGTTAAAAGTGACCACTGTAATATACAGGAAAAAAATCTATTATATTTTTAACAGGATTACTTTTCTCACATTTTATAACTGAGAAAACTGAAAACCGGAAAAGAAACAAAGATAAAAAAAAGTTATGGTAAAGTACTTTATTGTCAATAAAAGGTTTATTATAAGGGTGCACTGGTGTAATTTGATGGTGTATTTCATAATTTTTAATAATTTAATTATGTATGAGATTCAGACTGGCACTAATGAAAATTATAGCGTTTCCTAATAAGAGCTGATGTTATTATAAAATGTCATATTAGCTGATGATATGGTTTTCAGAAAGGATTGCAATATTTAATAGAGAAAGATTCACTCGTCATTCCTAACAAAGAGGAATGAATTGGCACGGGGTAACAAAAAGGATGAAAGTAACTAAAACGAATTTTCCATAAATCATGAGCACAATCCACAGTAATGAATATAGATTTCTGTCCCATTGCCAATTAATACGGTTTTTGAAGATATTCAACTCACAAAGTGATACCCAAAAATAACTTCACCACCAAATTACCTTACTTTACCGAATTTTAATGTATGATGGCTTGTACCAAGGCATGGTGTTTCGCAGCACACTCTCTGGGAACCACTGGCTTATCCTCTAAATCGCAAGTCATTTTTCTTCTGCACCACAAAATAGAATTCCAACAGAATATTATAAAGGTGGGACCAGCACCCCAAGTTAGTCAATTCACTGAGATGTATAATTGTTTTATTTATTTTTATTCTTATTGTTTCGAAACACAACAATACAGATCATAACGAAGAAAAAACATGATTTCATTTGTACCCGTCAATTAAAAATATAGAAAAAGGAATATTAAAGAACTCGCTTGACTTGTTTGAAAAGCATGTGAACGTGTATAAACATGGCGGTCGAGAACAACGGTTTCGTGATTGATGCATCTCCCCTCAGAAAAGATTAAATAACTTTCTCAAATGTCCGGTGACATATACATAAAAGTGATGTAAAAATACTACGGAAAATTTACAACAAATGAAAATAAACTTCCATCTCTTTCGTGATTCAAAAGTTGGTCATTATTTGAAAAGAAGTGTTTTCTCCATATGACGCAATGTATTTCAACATCAATTATAATTGCAATTATTTCATTTAAATGACTAGTGAGATATTATTTTCCAAGTTGAAATCACAATACTTACACGTTTCTCTGTTAATTTTTGCCGATTTCAGATATTTTTGTGATTTAATTCTAGTGTGATGCTAGTGCTACTTTAAGAGACAAGTGATTTCAATGAACTACGATGACGTATTTCATTGTCATTTTTCACAGTAGCGTCCTTTTTATCATGTGACACAACTTAACCTAAAATTCTGGATACATTGACCAACATAATACTATGCATCACTAGGACAAATATTATTTGGTACATATAATTTACGTGTAAATGTTATTAAAATAAATCAATTACCTATATCTGACTTAATTATAGTTCCATGAATGTATAAAATAATTTGCGAAGTTATAAACAAATAATTTGAAGCAGACTTTGAATTCGACAGTATTTACAATTGGAAGCGAGAAACAAAAACTTTTCCATATTGAAAAAAAAAACATTATTTCGCAATTGGGAGGGATAATTGTAAATCGTAACTGTGGAACCCTAATACCTTACATTAGCATATTTTTCAAAACACTTGTAAAGTAATATTATTGAGTAGATACTACTTACATTTAAAACAAAAATTCTTTGATTAACGAAGATTATGGCAAAGCAATCGATAATACAATGTTAATCTAACAACACTCGATGCTATTATTATTTATTTAAATGGTAAGAATTCGTCACACATTTCATCATTTTTATTAGAAAAAGGCATGTATTTTGTGGTGCACTTTTGGAGTATTTATTACTATCAAACTGTAATAAATAATTCACTGATTAATAAAGAAATTTCTCAGGAAACTAAAAAAAGATAGTAGGCGATGCTTCACAAAAATCTACAAAGTGCTAATTTAATGATTTTTCATAAAAAAGTTTTGAGGAATAATTTAGCTAATTTTTTGATATGAATATGCGTCAGAAACATTCTTCAGTGTTCTCTATGTATGTCTTGTTCGTTTACTTCTGGGTGCTGCAGATTTTACAAGTACCCTTTTCGTTAAGTCCGAATTTCTCTTTTATTGAGTAGTACGCTCATTGCTCATAGATACGTTTTAACTCACCCACGAGAAGCCGATGCATCCAATGGCGTCCGACAACATGTCTCCCAAGATGGAAGGGAAGGAATTCCCCGAGGGGAAGTAGGCGTGGAAGCGCGGATGTTGCCAATGGGTGACTCCGGGGAGGATCTTGTCGTCCACATCCCGCATGATGTCTGCCCAAGGCTCCGGTTGAGAGGGAGCCTCCGCCGGCAGCAGACGGCGCAAGTAGCCGGGCTCCACGGAAGGAGTGACGCGGCGCGCGCCCAAACCGTCCAAATAGTTGCAGATGTAGTCCACCATCTCCTTGCCTCGGACGCGGAACTCGGCGCTGTCCATGGTGGTCGACCTACGCATCGGAAAGGGTACACTTTAAATGGAGCACTTCATCTGTGCAAGGGGGAGGCATATTCATTCTTGAAAATACTAAAAAAGAATAAAATATTATAAGAAAACAGAAGAAGAAACCACAAAAAAAATACATGTGGAAGATATTCAAATTCCCGCGCGTAACAGACAGCTAACTCACCAGGGTATCACTTTTCATGCCAACTCTACCATGCACGCCGACGATACGTCCTTTGAAGTACTTCTGCGGAGAATCTATACATATAAAAACGAAATACCACTCATGTACTAACGGATTGATGACTCCGATGGCTGAATGGTTATCGTAGTGGCCCCTCAAGCCCCAGTGAGCGGGTTCGATTCCGGGTGACGTCCACCCGTAGTCACAACCAAAGAAAAATGAGCCCAAACTAACGAGAGCAGAATCCCATACGCTATTATTAATAGGGGTTGGAATGTTTTATGTATGTATCTCATCATAATTCAATTACAACAAAACTTGATACACAGATTACAGAATATCTGACAAGGAATGTGGGGGTAAGACATCCCTGGTAGTTTTAGGGAGGGGGAGGGGAGACGGTTGCATGTAAAAACTGGTGAAATTTGATATTAGATTCGAAACCATATTTTTCGGTGTCGTTATGATGGATACGGACGCCGTCGATGCTTCGTAAGTTCATAATTAGTCCATATTGCAGATAATATTCCCCCAGTATCTCTAGGGTAGAGCCGGGAACGAAGAACAGGTAAAAATAATAATAAACGCCGATATTTATGTTCAAGACATGGTTTCTAAAGACGCAGAAGAGCAGAGTCACATACTCTATGTCGCACGACCACCCAGTAAGGGAATACGCTCACTTTTGGAAGAGGATGAAAAAAAAATAAACAAAAAAAACCTCATATTTGTACTAATATGACTTATGATATTGCCATAGATTTTTTTAAGCTGCGATATCAGCCTCGCACTGATGTCACGGCGCATGGATTGGCGAATACCTCCAGTCTCGTGAATCCTCGCGACATCGGCTGCTAATGGGTCGAAATTTGAACATCTGTTCTTCTTTATTGTTATTGATCTTTGAATAACTGAATCACTTTCTTAGTTCACGTAATATAGCGCTTTACACACTTTTGTTACGTGTTCTTACTGCGTTTTGGTGGCATTTTATCTTCCTCGGGAGACATTTCCGGACATGTGTACCTTAATGATTCCTCTCTTCTTTTTAATGTGCTTTGTCATCTCTCCAACGTTTTACGTAGAGTTCTGCGATATTCTGTATAACCAAAATATTAAAGATTTTACTGATATTTGAAATGAAAAAGCAGTTTTATTCTAGCATTTTGAAGAGGGATTTGAAATCAGAATGGGTATTTGAGAAACACAGAACTTTGTTAGTGGGGGGGGGGAATGTTAACAAATTTAATTGTGAGAATAGAAAAATATTGAAAATCGATTCACTATGACGGAGTAAGGAAATCATGAATTTTCTCTCACCACTTTCTCTTTTACAGATGGGGTATTGAGATGAAACCTCCATGATCCTCGATCCCAGATTGTTGATCTCGTGGCTACTTCTGCGAATGGAATATTTTAGTCGTAAAGGCAATCATAACTTCTGAGAGAGATAATCCCTGAAGACGTGACAACTTTCTTTAGACTAAGAGAAGTCCTTGGCGCCTGCCTTTCAAAGAGAAATGACGTCATCACGCGAAATTTCTCAAAACAGACTCTTCCGTGTTCTAAGACCTTATCACCTTCCTCTTTATCCCTTTTTCATAAACGAATTCTTTCCAAATGTCATACAGTTCTATGGATGAGATTAAACGTTAAGTTTAGCAGAACTGCGCTCTCCCTTTTACAGATCTTTCATCTATTGAATTAATGAAAATTCAAATCATTGAATGTGCATAGTCAAGAAACTACTACCATGTGTGCGACCAGTGGAAAATTAGAACAGAACAGGATTCGAATGCAGAACCTGTACCCAATCCCGCATAAACGTAAATCCCACTTTCGCACCTAATATCTAAAGAAGATGATAGAAAAATGTCACCCTCCCTTAATCTACAACTTTATGAGTGCGTTCTTGATCTTGGAAATATTCCTCCTCGACCATGAAGTACTATTCTTGAGCAACGGAAATCATTGCTGGAAAAGAAAAATGGAAATATATTCAAATTACGCTTAATTCAACAATCTAGCCATACACACGGGTTCGCGGAGTCCACGCATTGTAGTCTATTGTTCTATTTTTTATCACTGACACATTCTTCGTTTTTGAGAATATATATGCTTGTGCACGGTTCGTAGACGTCGCCATATGTAAAGGTCAAATACCTTTTGGGTTCATTTCGAGTTCTATTCCGGAATCCTTTCTTCTTCATCTTGGCAACACGAGCATCTTGTACTGATGCGGTCAGTGGATGTGGGTGCTTGAAACTGGAAATATTACGTAAAAATTGTAGACACAGAGATAATAAAGCTGGGTATCGAAACTAAAAAAATGTGGGCACACTTGAGATAAAACGAAATTGTGTAAAATATAGCTTATATTTCATGGGAAATATTAGCAGTTCAAATCACAAACTAAATTTTAAAAATTCCATAGTAAGACTCAAACCATGCATCGTGTGCTCATGAGTTCATTGAGTTATCAAAAACACAGCCGTGATAACTTAGGTAAAGAAGAAATTATCATTTATTAACAAGAAAATTGTCGTTTAAACAAAAATTATTAGTTCAAATTTAAGTGTGTAGGACTGAAACCTGCAATAAATATCATAGTGATTCCAAAGAACTTGAACTGAAAAAATGAGAAATTCAACTGAAATTATAATCACGTAGACGTTTCTGTTCACAATTCACTCGGTACATTCTGATATCACTCGTGAAGGGTTTTCTCACGATATTATTCTGAAAGAAATCAGAAACTTAGAAAAACTTTCATCATATTGCAACTTCGCCCCGAAAGTATTGCCTCCAATTTTTGAAGGGGTTATCAATAACTTATCTCTGTCCAAATAAGAACCCAACATAATATAAACACTGAAAAAATGTACTCTCTCTATCCCCTATAATCTTATTTTGAGAGAAAATTGTGAGAGGATTGAATGAGAAGATATTAAAGCTAAAAGGAAATTTCATCTTGAAATAAGATCATTTTCTTCCCTTCTCTTGCGGACATCAAATCGATGAAACTGTATAATTGATTTCAGTGTAACGCGTCAAATGAAAACATTTACTCCATTGTGGCGAGTGAGAGCCATCTGCGGGGAGATGGTTTCTCGCTTTGAGTGAATAGTCGCACAGGTATACCAACATTCCATAAAAGATGGCAAAGCATCGTTGAACATTAGACCTAGATTCACAAATAGCAAAGAAATCTTGTGATTAGACCACTTTTTTTAGTTTACAAGAAAATAATATTTACTCATTGTCCTTTATATCGATTAAATGGATAAAAACATCGTGCCCATCAAGATTAATGCTCACGAATGGCTGTGTAACTTAAGTCCAGTTACGTGTTTCATCACAGTCAATACGATTTTCTATCTCAAGCATTCTAGCGTAAGTTCGTGGCAACCCACGAGAGGAATCCTCTCACCCGAGATGAAACTACTCCAATAATGAGTGGGATCCTGTTGATGCCATGTAGTCGATGAAAGCTTGTATCAAAGTGAGAGGAACTGTTTTGGAGGATGAAATGATGCGAAACGCCTTGTGAAAATAAATAATTTAGTGCTTAAAGAGTTGTTACAAACCGAGTAAAACAACGTCAAAAATTTAGTTTTTCCCTCTCCGTAGGTAGGGAGCATTCCATTAATTCCGATCAAAGTCTGTAGTGGATTTAAAATTTGAGCAAAAGGAAAAATCAAGACATAAGATATGAACAAAATGTTGTTTATTCTATCTACATAATATTATCAAATTTTATTTTCAATGGATTATAAAACAAAATAAATAAATAAACAGTATTTTAGAACAGAAATAATAAACAATTAAAAAACAAGTAATTTAAAGAATATTACTGAATAAAAAAATAGCTGAATAATCGCAACAATAACAGCCACAGTCTTGAATGGCTCGAATTCATTTCGAGCGTCTAGAGCGTACTATCCATCGCAAAGATATTGACTTTGTTACTCGCACGACGTAAACAGAAAGATCTTGCAATCAGATCACACTCCGGAGGCGACCTTCTGAATCTATCTTGTCCTGGGGTCAGTAGTACTTCCCCAAAAACCTGAAAGTTGGGATTTTAATTCTCGGAAGAATGATCAGCCCACACACGCTGCCCTGTGCGAAGACGAACGTTTAATCCAAAGGCTGGCAATATGTCATCAAGACGCCCCAGCGGCAATTGCGAATAGGTCGAAGCAGTTGTCTGTTTCACGCGGCCTCGGGTGGACGGGCCAGCCTCAGACGACGAGTGGAAAGCGATATGTTTTTAGAAATGTCTGACAGTGAGGCGATGTTCGCAAACAGATAGTAGTGGGGACCCTTACCGGTTCACCAACTCTACACCCACGTCTTGAGGAAAGCAGTCGCTCGTGCAAACAAAGCCATCGGTCGGTTGCGGAAAGAGAGATGGTGAGAGGGGGTGAGACAGGGAGAGAGGAGAGAGTCAATTTCACGCTCCAGGCGTCGATTAATCTGAGCGCCGTTTGCTCTGTCGCTATCAATGAATGGGTCACGCTGATAGGACGAAGGGACGGACGTCTCTACGTGCGTCTTTCCAAGGGGTCTCAAGTATCCGAGGCTGTCATACCACGTTTAATAATTCTTAAATAACGACCAGATTAAGTATTTATTACAGGTAGTTTCAGATAGTTATTACATAAAATGACCTTGAATTAATTAAGAGAAAACCACTACAAGGAAACCTCATCCTCAGATTAATCAGTGACTTATCTTCTCTGAAGTAACTTTAATTTATTTTAAAAAACATATAAAAACACGTTGAGGGGAATAAACTAATTTAATTAGACGGAAGCAAGCGAGGGCACATCAATTTCAATCAAAGAGCTCAAAGGTAGCGACTGATTTAACATTCTTGCGCTCCAAATCATGACATGCGCATCTAAAAAGAACAAATATATAAGTGCTTGATATATCTACAAAATATTAAACAAATAGTTCCAATGCATATAGTTCTGTGACAAAGAAAGCAGTGTCAACCCACAAATACCAATGTCCATTCGACACCTTATATTCCCCGACAACCCAACGACTCTCCTTCCCAATTCCTTCAACTAAATCGTACGGTTAGGTGGAAGAGTAGATCTCATGCCATGGACTTCGCCGCATCATAAAAATAAGGTAATAAGTAAAAAACTCCTATCAATTTATTATTGCTAATTCACCGTAACTAATTAAAAGCCACCACTGCACCCGAACGCAATGTAGGCAACAGGCGATGTACAGTATTCAGTAAAAGTCATTAATTTTTGGGGGGAAGATTTTAAACTCATCGTATTCCAAAAGTACGCTACATATTCCTGTAACGGAATATAGCAGTATTTGCTTGCGTCATTCACACAGCGCACTGGAATCGAGTTCTTTCCCTGTACGAGAGCCTTCCGTGAACAGCTCTGAACGTTCAGGGACAATCCCAAGTGCAGTCATGAGAAAACTATATGGTAATACCTCCGTTTCCATTGACTTCAGTTATCGTCTGATTTAGTCTCGGTTTTCGTCAGTTACCTCGGATTTCGTCAGCACGTCAACGCGACTTCTTTGGTCATTGCGGGAAAACAATGTATAACGTAATATGAACGATATCTGTTAACTTCCCTTTTTTGTTTGATCGATAGAAAAGACATAAATCTATAAAAAAACGTTTAATAAAATTTTTGCGCTTACTAACTAGTTTTCGGGTAAATTGCGAGTCAAGTTTCATGGACTCTTAAGGAGACTACTCTCAAAGGAGCTTTTCTTTTATTATGGAGAATTTAACCGGTTAAAAAAAATTGTGGAACATGTCTACATGAATTCATTGTAGAAAAGAGCACTTCAAAAATCGACAAAATTATTCATCGCAAACTGCTGAAAAAAAAACGTTAAAACAAAAATTTAGTCGCTATTACTCAGTATGCAGCGTGAAGCATTGATTCTGTTCGGCTTGACGACTGTAATAACGTACCGTAATTTTTTGAAGAAATAAAAAACAACATTATCTATCAAGTTGTCGAATACAATTTGGACCTTTCGGGGCTGATATTTGATTAAAACCTTATTCCATACCTTAATTTGATTTAAGTTGTATGGACTCTAATGCACAGTCTCTATTTTTTTAAATAAATTGTAATGTAATTTTGACTGATATTGACATAAAAAATTTATCGCCGTGTCCGATATTTAATACAAAAAAAAAAAAACCGATCGAAATTTGCCTCACCGAACAATTAAGAAAGTTATTCAATAAAACGGTCGAAAATAAGAGAACTCAAGTTAAACTCGAGACCGTTATTCAAACACAGTGTTTCAATTTAAACTAATTAATGATTCGCAGTTTTTTCATATACCATTATTCATTAACTTCTGTTATAATGATTATTTTGATACAAACAGTACAGATATCATTATTGAATGTTTCATAAATGGTTATGAACACTTGACTAGCACCTGGCATGTTCATACCACCTTAATGATAATGTCTTGCCGAACTAGAGGCGAATTTGAAAGAGGAAGCAGAAACAGCTTTCTCGTGTTCTTGAGACATGATTATACTGACACTGATGCTAGTCCTAGTACCAAAAGACGAAGAGATGCGACCTTATATAGTGTCTTGATACCTAATCTCCTTGTAGATGGGGAGATTGCTTAATATCCATTTATTCTCTACGTCAGTCTTTACATCAAATTTATATTAATTTTTCATCGTTATCAATATTAAACACTATATTTACTCCCGATAAAATGTTTTGGTTTGTCTTTTAGTGTCTAGAACGAATTAAATGGCTGTGCATTGATTCATTTGGAAATAATTGCCTTGGTTGTCATCGGTCTCGGAATTCCTCGATATTTTTACAACGGATAATCGAAGAAAAGCGAGGTATCACTGTAAGTCTTGTTCACTATTAAACATTACTTGCACTTGCATATATTTCTTCCGTGTATATATTCCCACACGTGGAGAGGATATGTGATAACTTTCGGTCAGGTAAAAATGGCGAACCCGGAACTCCTGTAATGATCGCAGGGGTGTTAACCAGTACACCACCCGTTCGCCTTCCACAACTGTACACCATTTTTACTCAGATCTCAGACACATCCCCAGACAGGAGATGAGTGATCCAGGCGGCACACTATTCAGTGTGCGCTTAATTACCGGTTTTACACGTACCTACGTGTTAAGGTTCTTTATGCATATATTTCTTCCGTGTACCCTACACGTGAAGACCCGGATTCGATTCCCGACTCGTCGCCATTTTCACCTGACCGAAGGTTATCACATTACTTGCACTTGAAACATAATATGTAATTCAAAATATATTACTTTACGGGGGTTATGTTGAAGTCAGTGAAGATGGTTTTTCGATAATGATAATTTAAGTGTTATTATGGAGAGAGCTACAGATAATTGGGTTATTCTTCAGAAATTAAGAAATAGATGTTCGAAACGCCCTATCCAGTTAGGTTTCGATTTTTAAATATTTTTTTTCTAGCACAGCATATGATACAAATTACTTAGATAATTTAACATAATCAGAATCAATGTGTATGACACGCATAATAATTTATTTACGACTGTTTCCTCACTCTTTTGTCATTTTTTTAAAATTCACTGTCAACTTAAAAATGGTCTTACAGGAGCGGTTGACGTGGTGGCAAACCTACGGGTTACCTCCGAAACCAACCCGATCTGCTGCATTGCTCAATAACCTCAGTTGTTTTGTGTACTGTTCACGTTGGAACTGTTGAAAACGTGAAGTGCTTGCTCATGGACCTCACTCCTTTGTGTACCGCAAATTTCCCCGTTTCTGTAGAATCACCCAAATATATTTTACTCTTAATAAATCATTTTCGTGTAAATACCTTCTTCATAAATCACATGAAGAAAATACGTTTTGTGAATACGTCATAATGGGAAGCCTGAGTGTCATATTCAGAAATAAATAATAAAATGTCGAATTAATGATGATGATGAATCCCCAATAAAATATATATCTTTTTATCTTCTTTTTTTTCTTCAAAAAAATACAATTATAGTAGATTGAATTTGTAATTGAGGTGGATGATGTCCATCGACTAACGTTAAAAGAATTCGTGTCTCATCTCCGAAGTCGTGATGAAGGAGAGTATTTCAAAGATGACGAAGTTACGAGATGTGTGAGGGGTGGGGATGCAAGGAGGCGGGGTGACAGGCATCACCTTCATCTCCGCTGTTGCGCTCCACTTCATTCTGGGTTTTCACGAGGTCGGGTGTTTTTTGCTTTCGTTTCATCTAAGTCACATCCCGTTCTCTCTCTCTCTCTCTCGTTTCTAACAATGACAAGGCAATTTGGCCCACTGGAATCCCCCGCAATTTGTAATTTTTTTTCTGCTCATCCCCTCCGTTTGTTTTCTAGCAACGAGATCGTTTCCGAAAACTGACTAGGATTCAATTAAAAAACTAAGAGATTGCGAGTTCGATTTTAAAAATAATCTAATTTGCATATGTTATTTGAATAAACAGAGTTTGATTTATCATTAACATGGACCATTTTAGTAGACTTGTTTTAATATTCAAATATTATTAATTTTGTGTTTAATAAATATTAGTTTACAATTTTTTGAACGTTTCGAACTTGTTAAAAGCCTTATCGGCATGATATTGTAATAACATGTAAATATGAAAGAACTTTCGTTATTATACGAACAAAAAATATGGACACAAAACTAAATGAACCGAAAACTTGTATTAAATCAAAAGAAGAAGGTTTAACACTGGATAACTTCAATAACAGTGGATAAAATTTCAACTTTATCGTTTTTATGTTGCAAAATTACAGCATATTCAACACATGGTACATGGGTCGTACACCACTACATGTCCCGACACTACTTGTTCAGAATCTCGGAAACAGTTAACATTGCAAGACACAAATAACAAGAGAACAATGAATTGGAAACAGGAGATAAAAGAAATCACGCATATTATATCGAGGGAAAACATAGATATCCGTCATACCAAGAATGGCCCAATTATGCCATAACAAACCCAATACCGTTAACAGAAGCCAAAGTAAACAGAAGCGTAAGTTTCTCGTATCCTGCATTTTGCATCTCCTTTTCTTTCTCTCAGAAGCCACAACCACTTTTCCTTTTCACATTCGAGGAACAGAAGTCGTTAAAATCATAAACACGATTCACTGACATCGTTGCTGTAATCCTCATCACGCAATACAGTCTATTTTATGCCAAAATGCAAAGAAGTTGGATATCTTTCACATTCGCGTTTTTTTTTTTTTTGTTTTNTAACCCTGCACTCTTCGCGCCTACAAACCCATCGTGAGGTTAACCACATCTATGACAAAAATCTTGGTAGAATTATTGTTATTTACGAACATTTAATGTTATTAATTTAAAAAACACGGTGGGAGTACTAACTGAAAAGTGTATGTTTTTGTAATGTACGTTTTGGAGTGTAGTTGATTGGTGTATTTGTTTTTTTGGGAAATCGAAATTTGGTCGACTGGGGCAAGGTAGGTTGATTTTCAAGTTCGGTGTTGATGCTTCACGTCGTACGTGATAAACTGGAGACACACGATAACTAGCAAACGGTTTCTTGTTCGTCCAGGAACGTAAAAAATGTATTTTTATGAATTTAAATCAAGACATTTCTGAACTCGTGACAAAATTTGCATTCATAGTACGTAATGCAACTGGAAATTACATAACCCCAAATTATTAGAAATAGTTCGCATTCCACTTATTTCATGTGAACAAAAGCTCCATCGTCTGAATATCACTTCAAATATTTCTTTCATATTTTTGTTCCATTATTTACGATGTGTCCTAAACTATTGTATTTAAAATTAAGTACAAATTGATTAATTCATACTATTGTATTTCAATTCAATGTAATTTTCCTTTTATTTACCTTCGTTTCTTACTTCTTCATTGATTAATTATATTTTACTTCGTCCATTTAACTGTATCTGTTTTTTAACTTCCACAGATACACGCACTACAGAGATCTCTCACTTACATTAAGAAAGAGTGGAAGAGAAACTATGACTAATAATTTACATTGCTTTCAAAGAAACATTACGTGGTTGCGATACATTGGAAACGCTTAGAAGAAAGTAAATAGATGTGAATATAAAGATCGTCGTATTCATGTTGTTCGTGATGTTTACTCCACAGTCCTTTCCGGCGATGACTGAATGCTTGGACTCCGGAAAGAGGATGAAACACTCACGTACCTCAGGGTACCACAAAGTTGCAGTTGAGCATTTTCTACTTATAGATCTTCCACTCGATTCTTGGTATATATATTTCAATTTTTACATACGTGAGAGCTATTGGCCATAATTATCAATAGTTTTTTTCTTGCATTAAGGCCAAATAAATAAAAATATATTTTTTAAATTATGCCAACGTTTTGACTTCTAATTTTGATCTTCAGTGCTGCAAGATAAACACGAAAAAACATGGCATCATGAAAGCATAAAAAGAAACATTACCGAAACATCACAGCAGTAAAACAAAACAAAAATTCATTCCGAAATAATCTCTTACAAAACCAGTGTAACATGTGTTATTCGGAGTACATAGTGGTTCAAATCTGATTGCAGTATATGTAGAACTTTGGAATGAGTGGCGGTTTTTTTAAAGTTGTTTATTCAGTTATGTATTTATGTTTTGTTTCACTGGAGTGTTGGCTCGTTTATGTTAATTTTTTTAATTAATTCTTTCATTATATGTTTTTTCGTGTTAGTCTTGACTGATGACGTGATGACTAAAATTAAAGGTTGGAACGTTGGCATAGTTTTTTTCTAAATCCTCTTCATATTTGTCCTAAATGCAAGAATCAACATTCCTATTCAATTCTTACATTATTACGTCGCCTATGACTGCGTAATATATAGAAGTGTTGACGGAGCACGGGATACAGAAATATTACATGATCTTAGGGGACAAAATTGCGCAAAATTACATGAAATGGGATAAATCAATTAAAAGTAAATCAATTGCTTTTCTAGCTCGAAAAGAAAAGAAAATATACATGAAACGAATTAATTCCACAAGCAAACAGCATTAATATATTGGTTTTCACATTAATGAGCGATTGGGATGGACTGCACATATACATTATACTAGGAGAAAAGCGAGGAAGGCATCGCGTAATGCGAGTTTCAAGAAGAGGGAGACCCAAGTCGCGAAAAATAGGATGATGATGATGATATTATTATTATTATTAATAATAATAATAAACTTTATTGTCAAAATGCAGTTGCAAACTGCGTGTGATCGCGGGGAATAATAAACTAAATTACTCTCCGTAAACAAGCAAGGAACCATCCCATTAACTCCAATCAAGGGCCAAAGGGTCGTGGCGGCTTTAATACGCATAAAAAATATTTAAGAAAAAACGTACTGTTATCATTATTCCAAAGTGAATCGTCGATATTATGTGAAGTGAAAATTTGAGATTAATATAAAATTTTTTAAAATGAAAGTCCCACCTATGGAAAATCTCCCACTACCTTGAGGAAAACCGGAAAAAATCCCTGGCCAGGATGGATCACAAATGGCGTACACTTCTTTAATAAGACCGATAATAGAAAACAAAGCCATTTGCTGGAATCCATATAGCATTGAATCGAAAAAAAATACTCGATAAGTTGCAAAGAGCCGCGCCTAAATTTGTAGGACGAAGGGGCGCTAGCGAGAAATCATTACAGTAGGAACCTCTACAGAAGAGTAGAGACTGTGTTCCTTTTGAAAGCATGCACGGAGGAGTCAGCATGTCGCAGAGTTAATACAAAGCGGCGACTATTAAAACCGACTTACTGCGGTCGTACCGATCACAGTTATAAAAATCAAGGAAGAAAGGAAAAGAAGGATGTGGGAAAATTCTCCTTCATTAACAGAACAATAGTTTTCTGCAATGCGACGCCTGCAATAATGCTGGAGACTTTGTCTCAAAGTCTGCGTAGTTTTGAATATAAAATAAAAAATGGCCTACGATAAAGTAATGAAGTTTATTCAATTTCATGGTTCAAATTAAGTGGCATAATGAGCTTAAAAAGGTTTTTCGACAACTGATTACCAAAGAATGGAAATACAATACACTGGAAGAGAACTTCACATCCATTGGGCTTTTGCGAATGGCTTTGCAGTGGGATTAGAGTGAGAAATAACAAGTCATTGAAAATACGCACGTCTCCTCATGACGGGGACGGTAGTACATGCGCTATGCGGTCAATTTGTGATGTGAATTACTTAAAATGTTAAAAGAAAACAGGACCCTTTATTGCGATTGCTATAGAGGCAGGGTGACCTAATGACCAGGAAATAAAATGAAAAAAATGCATGATTTTGAAAGGAATCATCCCCCACGAGTATCCTCAGCAGTCAGTGTGCTGCAAAGTCACCAGAAATCTCCATCATACCTAAAACTCCCGATGCGAATATAAATGAGGAGACAAAAGCCATTTAAGATGCCACGGATTTTCTTGCTTGTCGTATTTTTTTATTTCTTTAATTGGGGCTTTACGGCTCGCCAACGTCTACGTGCTGTAAATCCACAGCATGGTAGACTCAACTACAGCTTTGGTTCCTATTCAAAATTTACACTTCTTTCTAGTTCAGAAAAAGTGTATTTGTAGATTCAGATTGCTCACCGAATCTTCTACTTCATAGTACATGCTACTTTAATAGTTTCTCAAGTTTCATGAAATTATGAATGGAGAAATGTTAGAGAATTGAATGGAGAAAAGACACAATATTAGGTTGGGACAAATATACACACGTATTCACAACATTGTAAGTTGGGTGATAAAGCAATATCGTTTATTGGTGGCATTTGTTCTTTTATTGTAAAATGATTCTTTGATTGTAGAACATTTAATTAAGAAGATAATTATGGTTGTTGGTTTTGCAGCGTCAACATTAAAACCATTAAGATTGAATTTGCTAAAACCCCTCTGAGCAATAAATTCATAAACAAATCTTCCTTCGTTATTCACTTTGGTCTTCTCCCCTTACTACTTGGTTTGTGGAAAACTGCCTCATCACTATTGTTTATACTTTAACCGGAATAACGAAAGTGAAACAAACTTGCTCAAAAGAGTTATTATATCACTGGATGCTTAAGAGACCTCTTACGTCACTTATAACGAAAAAGAATCTTAAAATCTCTCGGGTCATATAATAATGGACTTACGTTATTCATATTTCAGGGAGGACTAGTCTCTCGTGAACTAGTTCAGGTAGGAATAATGTGTTCCTTAGTAAATTCTAAAGTAAATCCCTAAGTCAATATTGTGATATAGTATCACTAATCAATACAAAATCAATTACTTTTGTGATGCTGATTTACTAAACCTAAAGAAATTAAAATCGATTCTAAAAATTGAATTATAAGAATCAAAATTATAGCAATTAGTATTTTGCTGCGTTATTACGTGAGATCATACGACATTGATTGCGAAAATTCGATCCCCTCCAAACAGTAGGTTATCGGTATACAAAGGGCAAGTAGTTGAAAGAAATAACATGTTCCATACATCAATTATTAATGGACAGATTAACGACAAGAAAAAATAATTCCCAATACGAAGAAAATTATTCGAACAATTCTAGCTCAACTTTTTCTAGCACACTTGGATGTTCTTTTTGTGTAGTTCCAGGTTTTCGCAATATGAATGAAACAATAACGGCAAGTTGTGTCGTCCATTATAATTTTTTCAATATAGTGAATATTCATATCTAATTAAATATTTTTTTAAAAAGATAAAAAAGACAGTTTGAAAAATAATATCGAGAAATAAAAATGACATAATTTGTCGTCGCAGTTCTTTGAAACGGAGATATGTTAAAAACTATATTGCCGATAAATAAAAATATTAATCATAAATGACTATATCTAATAATGTACTGCCACTTCATATCCTGATTAACCTGAACTGAATGTTCCAAAGTTAGGACAACAGACTATAACCAAGTTTAACGAATACCACCACTATAAAAGTAGGTTTTGGGCGTTGTCTTTACACAACTGCGTCGAATTTTCTTTTCCCCAAATTTAAGATGCAGCATCTTCTCGGCGCGGAAAGAGGAAATTGGAAGGCAGCCTCTCAGGCGTCGAGGACCCACTTGGAGCTTGGGATGTTGGCCGCCGCCAGCGCTGCAGTCAGCTGCGGTAATTTACTGCCGACGCGACTCCACAATGGCGGCTCTAACGAGTCTCACTTCACTTGTCATTCGCATGTGCACTTCACTGGAGATGCAGACGTTGCTCGCCGCGATGTTGGATGAGTTGTAAATTTCTTTCTTGACGAGCGACCGATGCAATTTCAGCAATGGAATCTCGTTACACGGGACGTCTCAGATGCTCCAGACATCAAATTAGTGTATAATTTGTTGTTTTTTTAAATTTTCCTATAAGATAAATTATTGTAATTCGCCTAAAATTTAACCATGACTTCACGATTCACTACATTATAGATTTCGAAATGCACGCGGAAAGAAGAACACATCCCGGACATTATACATTATCTTCTATGGTGGATGAGACAAATGATAAATAAAGACTGGGAAATTTAACATCAGGTACTAGACTAGCTTCTTAAAGGGATATATGGAACAGATGATGTGTTTCAGACGGGAGTTCAGAGCGGAGAGGACATGAAGACATGACGATACAGGGACCGCGAGGACAAGAGAGGACCGATAAAAGAACAGAGACATATGACAATCAAACCATGTTCAACAGTGAGGAAAACAGACAAGAAAATTTGTTGTAAAGAATATTAAATCCTGGTACCAAGGTACAGGGTAGAAGTGGACTAAATAAATAATATTATTATACATTATCTTCTCCTCGAACATCTCAAAAGGATAAGACGATGCATACTGTCCAGAATGCCAAAATAAAAATGCTAAAACATCGTCCAAGTATTCGTACAGGGAACTATTGCAAAGTAAAAATTGGGAAAAAACTAAAATAATATAATGGATGACTTACCCCGATATTCCCTCAAGCATTTATCTTTTGACTTCATATTTGTGGCAAACGTCGCCGATTTTCTAATCAATCATACATTTTTACTACGGATTACTACGGATATCTTTTATTTGTGCACACATTTTACGTCTAAAATCACATCACGACAGGATGAAAATTTTACATGGATTTTCTCATATTAAAAATCAATTAAAATCTAACCTTCTTTTGGATTAATTTCCTAAAAAAATCCGCTCATATTAATACTTTTAAAATTAGATGAAATTTAACAAATCACACAGAGCAACAACTAGGTCACTGTTGATAGTCCACATTTAATTTAAGAGATAAATCAGTAATATAATCTAATTCAAGCCATCCCTGGTCTGTATGTCACTGATATATTTCTACCTAGATGTTGGAGAGCCTTAAAGCCCCAATTAAAAAAATTTCTTCCATCAACACACAACGCACCCAGAAAAGTTATCTGGAAGGGGAGCATTTATCATGGGTACACATACTCTAAAAGTGTATAAAATACTTGAAACATGATAACGCAATGTATTTCTTCTTACTGGGGTCAACCGCACCCACTTTACAGTGATAAAGGATTGAATTTATGGGAGAGTGACAGAGGTTCTTAATCAAAAATAAGAAATTTGTTTGAGCAATCGATTTTGAATTTGGTGTGCAAATGCATTTAGAGTATGTTGGGCATGTTTTTTTCTACTTTAGCCTATCAGGGTGGACGGGGACACTCCCTCTATAAAAATGGTCGGATGTCTTAACCAGAATTTTTGAATGAATTGTGACGTTTAAGCACATTACAATAAATGAACAGTTTTTTTATATTAAAAGATTAATTTTCGAAATGGGATGACTTTTTGAGGAATGACTAGCAGGGGGTTACTTCTAGCGGTAGAGAAACTCTCAAATCCATTAAGTCAAATAGTCAAACCGACACTCTCTTGGGCAGTTTCAGAATATCTGAAAAACTCGCTCCTCAATGACAGGATGTTTTTGAAGATGATATTTTCACGTTGGCTTCTCGAGTGGATTTCATTGAGTCAGTGCACACAAGATTACCCCTCGAGATATCAAATGTAATTTTTTGTAAACATGTGATGTTAAAATTTCACGAGGATACATTTCCAAACATAGAAGTGAGATGAAGTACGTAAATACGCCGGTAATTTTTCTAGTAACGCATAATAATTATATCAAATTACAATAAAATTTAATCGAAATGCAAAATAATAGGTCTGAACATAATCGATACTTTTTGTCGATTAATCACAACAAATAATCGATTTTTGTATGCGATTAAAATGGTCACTCCAAATTGGAAATGGCGGAAAGCTCTCTACGCTAATACCAGTTAAAAGATAATACCAAAAAGTTAAACATCTCTTCAACCGGTAACCCCAATAATTTTTTAAAAGAAAAGATTGTATTTCTACAACATTAAAAATATAATCTATTTACAAAATACGGAAAGTAACTTATTTTCGAAATAAATTCTTTACTTATTTATTTCATCCAAATATTAAATAGCATATAAATTAAGCTTAAATGGTCAGTAAGTTGTGATGGAGATAAAATTGATACGAGCATATAGTATTGCGTCCTTATATACAAATTTCACCGTTAAAAGAATTCATTCTCACATAAGGTAGTACTAGCATAACTAGAATTAAACCTCGAAATATCTCAAATTGACATGACTAAATAGAATTATACGTATTTATTTTGATTTCAACCTAAAAAAATGCACTTCAGCGACCATTTAAATAAAATAATTGCAATAATTGTTAAATGAGAAATGTATCTTATGGAGAAATACTTCTTTTCCAAAAATAGACTAATTTTTACATCAGGAATATATCAGAAGTTAAGTTTATTTGAAGAAAAATTTCCCATAGTATTTTTATGGCATTTATTATTATGTCACCGGATATTTCAAACAGACAGTTTCCTTTTTTTGGGGTGTGGTGAATAAATCACGAAACCATATGTATTTTTACGTGCTCTTGTGTATTTCAAACGGGTCAAAGGAGATCCTGAATAATGTTCATACTATACTAATAACGATAGATACAACTTAAATCATGTTTTTGGTACATTATAATTCATAACGATGTGTTATAAAAAAGTTATAGTAGAAATTAAGAAAACAATTATCCTCAGTGATTTGACTAACTTCGAGCGTTAATCCCCCTCCTTTTCATTTTTATTGTAATTGTTTTTAACACATTATGAATTATAATTAAGAAAAACACGATTTAATTTCTTACTATCAGTTAATAGAATAGTATAAACAATATTCAGGAACTCGCTTGACTCGTTTGGAATTCACAAGAGAAATTCACAAGAGAAATCCACAAGAGAAATTCACGTAGAAGCATTGCGGTCGAGAGCAACGGTTTCGTCATTTGTACATCACACCTCGTTAGAACTGAAATATATTTTTGCAATTTAATAAATTTATTGTCAAAAATCAGTACAAACTGCGCATGACCACGTGGAGGACAATAAACTAATTTACTCTCCGGAAGCAAGCAAGGGACCATCCCATCCATTCCGATCAAGGGCCCTAAGGCAGAGGCGGATTCAAAAATTTCAGCAAAAATTCCTAGATAAGATAAAAGGTTAGCTGCCAGTTATAATACTAATACAATGTCAATATGTATGTAATTTAACACAAAAAATCTATTTTACATGTACAAATTATTATCGAACTATGGATTATTCTGAGTATAGTGTTTAAAAATCGTAAGAATTGAAATAACACTAAATTCACGATGTATTCTTACAATAAACACGCCCCGAGACAAAGTCTAGAGAACCTGTAGAAGAAATCCGCCTCTAGCAGAAGGAGAAACGGAGAAAATGTCCGGTGACACGATGACAAAAGTGATGCAAAATGTACTACGGAAAAATTACCAGAAATCAAAGTAAACTTCCATCCCTTTCGTGATTTAAGAGTTGGTCTTTTATTGAAAATACGTGTTTCCTCCATAACACGCTATGTATTATACCATCAAATATAATTTGAGTAATTAACCAAACTTAAGAATATGGTCCCACAAGGGTTCGAAAAAATAATTTATGTCATAATACTACAAATATTATTGCGGATCCGAAAATATAAGTCGTATTCTTCGCTTTTCATATTTACGGTAGTTATAAAGAAATATTGTTCCGCACTATTTTCTTCTCTCCGCCACCGTTTATGTTTTTTTTTGTTGTTCTTTTTGTGGGACTTTAGGGCTCGTCGACATCGAGGTCATTAGAGCCCTTAAAACTTGTACAGGTAGGGAAAATGCAGTTACGCACTAGGGAGAGCCAATATGACTCTCCCCGCGTGTGGGACTCGCCGAATGACTCAGCCATACCCACTAAAAACCCTCCTGAACTACAACTCAAAACTGAAATCCCAACATATCTCACTTTACTAAAAA
>NNCF01130644.1:340787-390118 GCA_002313205.1 Laupala kohalensis
AAGTGGAAGCAATGCCAGACTCAGCTCGGGGCCCCGTGTTTGCCAAACACGTACTTACTAGATGTTAGTCCCCTGGGGCGAGGTAGGAAAATGAAAGATACCCTAGCCCTAATGGCGTCGGGATCGAAAAGAACAAGAGGTGACCAAGGGAGATCAGGAAAGAGAAAGGAAGGAGCATGGCACAAGTAAGTGGAAGTAATGCCAGACTCAGCTCGGGGCCCCGTGTTCGCCAAACACGTACTTACTCGATCGATGTAAGTCCCCTGGGGGGACCGTTTATGTTAGTATGTTAGGGTATGATAATTATAACATGAACAATTATAAACAATTGTTCGGTCACAGTCGGCGAAGTTAGATTTGTTAGACCCGGCGATTCCGTTTTAAGAAAATCTGTTGTAAGTGTGAAGATGGAGGCGATGGTGGAGGTAGCAGCACTCGCGGAAGGATATACGAAGAATAAGGTTAGGATAGGATCATAATGTTAAATTTGCCATAGAAAAAGGGATTTTTTCTTCACATAAAATGATTCAATTTGTAATTTCCGAGAACAAAGTCCCTTCCAGAACCATGGCAAAAAAAACCGTTTTTCGATATTCCATCTGGAGATTTTTATCTACGGCGTTGGACCGTATAGTTAAGTTCGTCCAGATATTTTAGTGATTTAATTCCACATACGCTAGAACTATACCGCCTGTGGTAGGATCGTTGGTCTGGAGATTCACCTTGCACATGACGAAGCACGGTAATGGTCCTTTGTTACAGGACAAAAACGAAGCAACGACCGGCGTAAGAGGGAGACGGGGGGTGCCAGATTTCTTGCGGGGAATACGTCGCTGTCATCGTCGAACTCCTCTCATTTTCTTTGCGAAAGCGTCATCGAGTGCACATGGATTATAAAGGAAGGATTAAAGATGGTATTGTTTGGAAACGATTTGAAAAATAAAAACGAAAAGAAAAGTGCCATGGAATGTCTGACGATGAATACATGGTGTACATAACACAGAATACGCTATTATGATTTACTGCGAGAATAGTTCTAAACAGACTTCAACGTGTGCTATTAATAACATTTTGAATTGAATTATTCATAGTTTAAATAGATAAATAGATATAATTTAAAAAATATGTATATAAATCTACGTACTTCAAACTAACGTGTTAAGTTATGGCAGATAGATTCTACCGATAATTCCATCTCATATGTCTACATTAAGGTGACCAGACGTCCCGGCAAAAGTGGGACAGTCCCGATTTTTAACAATTTGTCCCGCGTCCCGCCTGTTTTAAAAAAGTCCCGATTTTTGGAAAGAATGCACGAGAAGCTAGGGAACGGAGGGAGAACGGCAAGGGAATATACGGTTTTCGGCGGCCACGTGGCTATTTCGCCAGGATATGAGTTCTATATTATTTTTGTTAATTTTATAATGTTAAACTTTAATAATAACAAATAATTGTTGAGAACTGATTATAGAGAAATGCTTATCAAAGTTCGCATTGTTGATCAGTTGTTAGAATTTGTCCACCATTGTTTGGACTTCATGAAAAATGGCATTTTTCGGCATTGGCAACGACGAAAACATTTTGTAACTGTCTCTCAGACGATACACATCGTACTGCATGCTAGTGCTAGTTCAACAAGTGATGTCGACAAATCAGCTATACAGATAATTTAGGTAAGTAATTTATTTATTTCATAAATACATAAATTTTCTTCAATTTAGCGGACAGTACTGGTATTATTTTTATTTTATAGTGGTGGCAAAAAGTCTAGCGCCGGCCTCGAAAGTGACACGACTTACGTTACGGCAAATTCAGAGGAAAAATAATACAAGTTAGTATTGTTATTGTTTAAAAAGAAATATAGGATTAAAATTAAAATAATTTTTAAAATATAGTTACTTTATAACAATCAAATTAATTTAATTTATAAACTAACAATAAAACATGTTCATGTACGTACTTACTGTGTTTTTAAGCAATATGTTTATAATTATAATATAAATTTAAGATTTTTATCATAATGAGTAAGAAAAGAGGATGCAAATGATGATGATTTAAGAAGTGAATTTCCTTTTATTAAAAAACAAAAACAAAAGCGATTACATGGTAAAATGTGAGAAATGTAATTGTGAATTTTCTATTTCGCACGGCGGGAAGAATGATATTTCAAAGCACATGGAGACACAGAAACATAAAAGATATTTAAACTTTGATGCATCTTCCTCCAAAATATATTAATGTTTTCGGAAAACAACTTATGGAGACGAAGAAAAGAAATTAGCATTAGCAGAAGGACATATGTCTTTTCACGCTATTAATCACAATCATTCCTTCAGATTTACAGACTGTACATCAAACTTGCAAAAAGTTATTCAATAAAATATTTGCTTGTGCTAGAACAAAATCCGAGGTAATTGTGTGTAATGTGCTTTCCCCATATGCATTTTCAGAATTAAACAAAAATCTAGAAAAAATTAATTTTATATCCATATTTTCTTATGCATCTAATCATTTCGGTAATTGAAGTAGCAAATGAAGTTAATAATTTAACATTTCAGTTTCAAGAGCGGTTAGAAAATAATTTTCTTCCGTTAACTATCCTTAATAGAATAAGCCAGCTAGAAGAACAAGGTGCAATAAATCGTACAGATATCATGAATGTTTTACCAGTGTTAAAAAGTTCTATAGTAACTGCATATTACTTACTATAGTTACTATGTATGGACGGTACATACAATGATATTGAACATTTTCATTGGGTTACATTAAAACAAGAACTTAATTGAAATGATGTGCAAAGATCATATTACTCAAAATTTCCCATATAGTAATATTTCCGAAAATGATCTTTTTAATGAGGTATCATTATTAAAAAATATATTGATAAGGTTAAATCTTGGGCATCAGCAAAAATCACAATAGAGAACAAATGGTTAGAAATATTTCATCATTTTGAAACAAACCATGTTCCATACAATAATGCACTAAAAATTGTGGAATACGCGCTGTCCTTACCAGGAACTAATGCTGCGAGTGAGCGCGTTTTTTCTACGGTAAATAAAGTGTGGACATCAGAAAACTCACAATTAAGTGTTGAGACTTTTAAAGCCATTTTATTTGTGAAATTTAATTTAACAAATTCTTATGAAAAATTGCATGACCTTTTAAACAACGACAACAACCTACTAAAAAAATTCACTCAAATGAGAAATATGCCAAAGAATAAAATCTATACATAATTTTTTTAATGTATTATATTTGTGAATTGTACTTATGTTGAAATTTAAAAAAAATATTACAATACTATTTTTGCGTTCTATGAAAATTTTTCTTGCTTCATATAGACCAAATTTTTTTATCAAGAACCCCCCTACCCCAGTCAATGGTGTCCCGCTTTACCAATGTTAAAATCTGGTCACCTTAGTCTACATCCATAGTCCAAACGCCATATTAATCGAGAGCAACAATTTATAGCGTTCTCCATTTGCTGCTCCGAGTGTCCATTAGAACCGGACAAATACATCATTGCTCCGCATTGCTCCCCACTCCACCAGGAGAGTGTAGAAAGTAAATGGAACATCTTTGCAGCATCCACGATTTGGGCACGGGCATTGTTAGCCCCATAAGATAAGAAAACTTCAATTACTAATATATCAACAAATAGCCTTTTCGTATTCGTATGTATGTAAGGCAATATTACCTGTTCATCATTAAATAATTGGATTAAGGAAATGAAATCTATCGTCTTAATAATTCTTTATCTTTTGGAAAGGACTAATTCGACATACGGTAAGTATTATAACTCATATAACTATTACTCTTTATGTAAGGCGCTTTCAGACGAAGATAATATTTTCAATAAACTCACAGCATTCATCACAGACTCACCTAACCTGATCGACGCCCAGAAAATGTTCAGAGCAAGTCCGGTGCGGAGAATGCGTCTCGATACACCAATGGAACAATCCTATCCCCGCACTGGTGCAACTACTCCGTCAAATGTAACGACATTTTTGCTCTCGGGGTGCACCAGAGCACACCCAGAGACGGAAATGGGAAACGCCATTAGATTTAATTTCGCATTGTAATTATATTTCTATTAAATTTAATTTTAAGATTTTTTCGTATTTTTTGGTTCAGTTAGTGAAGCAGCATGGGGAAAGCGGCAGATATTATTATATTATATTGTTTAATGGGAAATGTAGCTTGAAATTGAAGCTTATCTACATTGAGCGATAGGAGTTGGGTGGTAGGTCTTTGTAGTAGTAAGTAGTAGGTGGGTTAGCTCGGTTTACCAACAACTTGGCCCACGTGGAGGGGATAGAAGAAGTAATAGTTAGAGTATTGATACTCGGAGAAGCAGGATAGAGGATTGCTTTTCAGTAGTCACAACTACAAGAACTGGGACATCAATGAAAAGCTACAAATTTTCTGGCCCCACCGGGAATCGAAACCAGGATGACTTGGTGATAAGCGACAACAATACCGCCTGCGCCACTGCACCAGATATGAAGGAAATTTGAACTCACAACTTCCGAGTACATACTCGGGGAGGGAAGTTTGCATCGTCTAAGTCCAGGTAAAAATTGCGACGGACCGGGACTCGAACCCGGCACTTCCTGCTTTGGCCGCAGGTGTGCTTCCACTGCACCACCCGCCTCCAACACGCGGAGCCGACAGTAGTCACTTATGTAAGGGGTATGATACAGGTTCACCAAATTAGGTCAGATGGATGTTATGTACGGGTTTTGGGAGTCGAGGTGGGTAGTGGTGTGACTGCACACCTGCTGCTTAAGCTCCCGGGTTCGAGTACCGGTCCGTCGCAATTTTTACCTGGACTTGGACGATGCATTAAGGATATTTGTTGGTGTTGGTGACATTAACACGGACAAAGTATAACGACCTCCGAGAGAGCATTGAAAAGAGAAGGATTGAAAAAAAGATTGAAAGGCAGAGAAAAGAAAATTTGTGTACTGGCGTTCACTTTCAATAGGGAAAGTCAAGGTTTTTCAACGAAAAGACTGTGAAGAGAGAACTACGATTTTGCGTAATGTGAGAGAATGGAAAAATGAGAAAGTGTTAGCGATTTCGTAGTACCAACAGTAATTTCCATTTTGTTCGCGCCTTTTGATAAGAAAAAAATCTGTTGTCACGGGACCTTTGATGACGTAGGCCAAACAAATGACTGAGGTTGCGTTCCGAGACACAAAAGCATCGACTGAGCGTACAGTGGCACTACGAGGCTTCAAGACGCATTTCACGAATGAAAGACAGGAACAAAAGAAGGCGGAGCCTCTTCAAAAAGTGAACAAACCTCGGACACCCAAAAATATAACACGGGTTTGGTGAAAATATACAGTTCGTGTAATTTGTATCCGCAAATATTGAAAAAAAAAGGGATTAAAACTATTTCATAACATTTTTATCTGCAAATATAGCAACTGCACAATTGAGCTACGGGAATAAAAAGCGTTCTAAGTGCAAAAAAACGTGAAAACCTTTCTCCTTGGTAACGCCACTGCTGTGGTAATCGATCTAAGTGCCTTGTTTATTTGTTAGGACGGCCAAACGATAGCGTGGACGTATACGTCGTCGGATAAGGTTAACATGTTTTATGCAATAACAGTCACGGAAACATTATATTTTTTTCAAATTTATTTTTAAATAATTTGTTGTAACTCCAGGCATAATGATGGTTATTGGGTGTGAGCACACACCAAAGATTTAGACAGAAAGGAAGTCTGTCTTAAAACAGTTTGTCACTAGTGTGCATTCGCTATTGCGACAGGAAAGACGCACCAAATGAGTCCAAACTTTAAATGGTCCAAATGTTTCATATCCAACGTCTGAAAATTGGTCAAAACTGATGACGTAAGTTATGAACGGCTCCTTAAATGTGTTTTCGTCGCGTTTGGATCATTTTCGTTAGAACTTGTCGATTTTAAAAAAATTAAAAATTTTAATTTGAAATAAAGAAATTCCAGTTCAGTAGGACAGCGACTATTAGATGAATCATTGTCGTTCACCGGCCGGCCTGGCGAGCTGTCCTGGAGGGTGAGTTCCCAGAAGTCCCTTAATCTTCTGGGTGTCACATCTGAGCGGAAGGGCTAATATATATATTAACAGTCTGAGACCCGAATCGTTCCATGTTATTTCGTTTTTCCTGTTCACGAGTGTTGAGGTGATTTGCAAAAGCTTTATTTTTCTTTAAAGAGCGTTACATACGACAGTGTTGTTAATATAAATGCCACTGACGCAATCCTGGTTTCGAAAATATAAAACGCCCCTCCGGTGGCTCAGGGACTAGTATGCTCGCTCGTCACCTGGACACTCCGGGTTCAATTCCCGGCGGGGTCAGAAACAACTTGTAGCTTTTCACTTTAATATCCCAGTTCATATAGCTGTGATTATTGAAAAGCAAGCCTTCCTTCTTCTATCCACCTCCTACTAACTCTAAAATCATTAACTCTTTCTATTACTAACTGTTCCTGCTAACACCTTCACGTGGGCCAAGTTGTTGATAAATCCATCTAAGCGGCCCACCTACTAACAATAGTCACAACCACCCACCTTCTACATTCTATCACCCCATGTAGATAAGCATGAATAGCAAGCTACATTTCTCATTTATGATACAAGTACTACAAATATAAAATGGAAAAACTATATAAAGATAAAAACAATTCAATATTTTTCATGTGAAAGGATACGAAGACTTGCAATAGTGGTGAAATACTGCCGCATATATTATAAAAAAAACTTAAAATAATTAATGATCGACAAACAATCGTCCTCGAAGCGATAAATCGACATCAAAATAAAAATTAGGTACGCCATTCCTTTGTCCATTTATTTTATGTATTTTGATTTTTTATTGCTACCTTTATGACTGTCTCAACACCAATGAAAAATAACCAATTCTCATGGACGATACAGAAGGTGTCTACATTGAGAAATAGAATAACTTGATAAAAGTCTAGTAATAATTGTAAATGGACTATCGATATTTTGAATTATTTTGTTAATCCTTAACGCAATGACCGCATCCCCATGCTTTCAGATCAGGAAACGCCGCTGAATACAATACACCATATTACAAGAACGACGATTTGAAAATACAAGTCTTCCTATATTTATTAAAGGCTTAGAAAAATGGATGTTCTGAGGACATTAGAGCTGTGTGCTTTTTAGGATATGGAACAATTTGGGATACAATTTTCTTGTCTTGAACATTAACGTCTTCCGTTTAAAAAAGTGTTTCCCAGATACCCTAATACTACTTCTATTAAAATCAACGCTACGTCGCATGTATTTGTTCATAATTCGTGATTAATTATTAATATTTGTAAAACAATTAAACAATATTTTATCATAACGCTATTTCAAACATCTTAAAGTCCTTATTATGGCAAAAAATGAACTAATTTTAAAAGTCGAATCGATCTGTATACTTGCAACGGTACGTCCAACCCCATCATGACGCGATGCTACACAGTGGAGTGAAGCGCCAACGTACTGGACAACATTTCCGGACAGAGGAAAATGACTGTCCAGGAAAGGCAGCTGTGTAAAAATAATTAAATCATTGGGGTTTGTTGAAACTAAATAATCTTTACATTCTTGAATTTCAGTGAAAGAGTTAATAAAGGTATTGAGAGAAAGCGAACAACACACACTACGCTTCATCTGTGTTAACTCTTTCCATCGCTTTCAAAGATCTTCAGAAATTGATGCCACACCTTCGTAAAAGATATCGAAGCATTTTCTCGTGAAATTTTAGTTTTAACTACAAATTGTCAATTAACAGTACTTTTATTTCATTATCTGCACATCCCTCTTTTACTGGCACGAACCTGAAACCAAACCCGATTTTTCTTCGGTCTCTGCGATTCCTTTGGTCAATTGATGGGATGAACGATTTTGCTTAATGAGTTCGTCATCTACGTGGTAATAGGCGGTTTCCAATTGCATTTGTTTGTAGTAAGACAAATTATTTTGTAACCCCTTTTATGATTAAATTATCAAAATGTTTTCACATACGAGCCATATAAAAATTAAGAGTACAAAAAATATATAAAATATCAACATAAATATTAAAATAAATATAGTGGTTAAATAGTAACCAAGAGTTTTATGTCGAAATAATAATAATTGGGAACTATGATTCTTAGAAGTGAAAGGCGCTATGAACTGACCAAAAATCGGAAAACCAATATCCGCTAATTGTGTTTTGATCCATTCATGTGTTACTGGGTTTATAAGTTTTTGAGAGAAAAAAATTAGTCACACATGACACGGAATTCAGTGGGAATACTCCGAACAAAGCCCCTTCTGCATTGTCCAAATACCTACTACGCCTCGGTGACAGGTCATACGACTCATTAGGCACGAGCAGCATAGATACCTTGAATGGGGAGAGAACCGACTGCCGTGTCGGTTCGTAATTTCTCATAACAGCTATGTTCACTTCGCATAAATTTCCATAGCGCCAGCTGTGATTCTATGCGCGTTTCTTATTGGCGGAATAGGGTTAAAGGGAGAGGGACACGCCACAATCATGTGACTAACTACAGATGATTGAAACCACTATGAGAAAGTGTGCATAGTATTTTTCGGAAATGTGAGAAATTTCGTATTACATATCCTCCCCTGATTGCTCTCATTGCAGTGTCATTAATACTATTGGTAACATTAAACTTGAATACTGAGTGATTAACAATTCGGAAAAAGAAATCGACAGCAGCATAATTTTGTTAAATGAACATACTATTATGACCTATTGAAAATAAACATTTGTTAATTATTGTGTAGGTATTACAACAAGTAGCTAACTACTTTAGTTCTTTTTAGAGGATAGGATGATTTTCTATCAATATTTGAAAGACCTAGGGTACTTGCAAAGTCGTTCATAATATTTAAATAATAAGAAAATAGTAGACGAATAAAGTCAATGCTGCAAAGTTATATCCACCATTACCTTTGGGCTATTTGAACAGAATTGGTGGGATGGTTCCCTTTGTTTTTAGTACGTGGTCATGCTTAGTTTGCAACTGCTTCTTTGACAATAAACTAATTATGTTAACCTGTCCGAATTAATCATTTTGATGATTACAATATTTTTCTTGTAGGAAAGTAAGAATCTCGGCTCATTCAATACGAATCAAGGGTTTCATATGTATACAACTTTCTTTTTAAAATTCATTATGTTTTCCGAGCATAAAAGATTCACACAATCATCCACTTTTAATATTGTGAAGTGATCCCATCAGATGAATGGAATAAGAGCAGATAACAAGAAAAGGAAGTGACTTGCAGACATTAATACAAATTAATTGAAATAAATAAATTTATTGTCCTTTGTAACATTAGTTACAAACTGCATATGACCACGTGGAGGACAATTAACTAATTTATTCTCCGTAAGCAAGTAAAGGAATCATCCCATCAATTCCGATCAAGGGCCCGAAGACAGAGGCGGATTGAAAAGATAACAATAATACGTTAGCTACGTGTTATAATACCAACAGATCACCCAAAAATTTGTCTTTAATAAAACAAAAAAAAGATAGTTCACAGGTACGTAATATTATCGAACTATAGATTATTCGATATTTATTGTTTATAAAGGATTATTATCTATCTGTTATTATCTATACCTAATAAAATAACTCTATATTCGTGATTAATTATTATAACAGACCGCCGCCACTATGCAAGAGCCTAGAGAGCCTGTATAAAAAATTTGCGTCTACCCGAAGGAAAATTGACGAAAATTCCGGGCCATGACGGGTTTACAGGTACGCTATCGTTGGATAACGCAGTGTCGCTATTGTGTAGCCACAGCATACAGCCTTCTTTCATTCCACATGCCATCAAGCCAAGAGTAAGACCAATTCAAACCAACCTCAGAAATGTTATTCCTAATGCTCCAGTGCTGATAAGCGTTTTGTAAAAGAATATTTTTAAATTGAGAAAGTAATGTTTGCATTAATGATACAATTGTATTTCTATTCTCTTCTAACATATTGAGTGTTCAGAAGTTAAGAGAACCAAGATCTTAAGTTCTCTTCTCCTTTTGAGATTTTTCGTATTACGGAAAGAAAAAAATATTTCATTGCCACTATTATTCAGCCCCTTAGTTCATCTGATTTTCTCCCAAAAATAGATCCAGATTTGTTTTATCACTTCATAATTACAGAAATAAAAAATTTTAAGTGCTTATATTTCGTAATCAAATGAGATTGACGTAGTTTACTTGGTTTCAAAGCCCTCAATATCACATAGGCAATAAGCTTCTCTGTACCAAGATTTATTCAGTGGAAAGATTTTTCCATATTTGGCCATCTTTACCGTCGTTTGGGCCCAGCGTGTGCAGGGAGCTTCTGTATTTCGGTGCGTCGCTGCGCCACAGACGATCCTGAGTCTCATGACGCCTTCCCCTCCCCCACTCGCAGCGAGTGCCTTTTGTTTCGCCGCGCTGCTCATCTGTTTGAGGGTGAACGCCAGCTCTTTCTCCGATGCACGACCTTGCACCACGATACTATGGGCATCTCTTTACCGCATTAAGAATGAACTGACAGCGAGAGTAATAAATTAAACAATTAGAAATTAGGAGATGGAATAATCTGCTCCGAGTGTAAAAGTATTGGTATTCGCAGATAAGGTAAAGTAGTCTAACACAAACATTAAACCCATAAAAATATAAGTAAGGAAAATGTTAATAAATTTGGGAGTATAAAAATAACATACGTTTTGGAAAATGTTAATACATTAAGAAGCCTAAAAGTTTCAAAGGTTCCACACTTCGGACTATCTTCTATGATCCCATCGTTCATTATGGACTCTGAAAAACACATGTGCTACGTACTAGGAAGCACGTGCGACAACTCGTCAATGTTTCAGAAAGAATACGTTAATTTAATGTGAACGAGGTAACCGATAGGGGTACCAATGAAGTTCAATAGTCGCATTAACTTCATATCTAATTCTCTTAAAAACAATAGCAATGAAGTCTTTTAGGGATGAATATAAATACACGTAAACCTAAATAAAAATTAATGAACAAGGGTAAATCCAAAAAGGGTTGTCAAAAGTATCATACCTACGATGATGATGGGAGTTCAGTAAACATTTGTAAAATCGAAACTATGCGTATTATCAATATTATGATTTAAAGACTGATTTCATCTTCGTTAAAAGCACGAAGTATTTGAGGCATTTAATATTAAGGATATATATCTTCCAACCTCAATCAGCCAAATAAATTGATTATTTTATTTTTAAATTATAGATCGCCTGATGGACAAAAAACCCATGTATTATACTCCAAAAAAATTCTTGTGAAACACCCTATCCAATAAAGAAAAAAGAAAAAAAAACAATTGTTCAATTACTGAGAAAATCGTGCTCAGACTGTGTTTTTTACTTTCTCATATACGTAGTATATAGAAAGTAATGTAATCATGAAGAAATTCGAAAGCAAGATTTTCACGGAAACGTCAGTTTTGGCGATCCCTGATTCAGAAAAAGTTGTTTTTGGCATAATGTCCGTCCGTCTGTGCGCAGCGATTCTGAGTAAACGAATGAACCAATTTAATTCGCGTTTCGTACATGCGGTAGAATTTACTTGTTGTCGATGCAAGTGCTCTAATTTCTTTACTATCAAACAAAGAGTACTTCACATGAGGGTCAAAGTACTCTTTTGAATGTTTCTGAAATACGGCTCCAACGATTTTCCTTAAATGTTCTGTACGAAAAGTACGTTACAACCGCATTACAAGTATTTCGCTTCAAAGTTTGGTAAAGACGCAGTGAAAATATTTCTGTCTGCTACACTTACGCATTAGATTACCTTTTCAAGAAGCTTCAATAATATTTAGCGGTGTAATCGGACCAAGGAGACGTAGAATTTTCGTAAACTGAAATGAAAGATATGATAATGATAAAATACATAGGAGGGCAAATAACGCACTGCAGAAACGAAAATACATCAATTTACAACAATATTACATTTACACAACACTTTTACGATATTTACAAGACTCAAAAGTCGCTAAATGTTTTGAAATCATATAATAAATATTTATTTTACTTTCAAATTTCAAATAAAAGACAAATTTCAAATTCATCTAGCGACTTCGAGCATGAAAAGAGCACCGGAAGACGACCAAAATATAGAGGAACACGCCAGAAATAAACTTTTCACAATAGATTTTTTTCTCACTCAATGCTGCAGACGGAAAAACGTATATGAGAAAGTATGTGCAATGGTTTTGCAACTTTAGTTGTTTTATAATCTGCGGTGATTAAAATGCTTTCCTTTATGTCATGAGGAAGCAGGACATTGTAAGCTCTTTACCTTTGTAGACATTTCATGCAGCGAATGGATTTTCAGATACGCGCAGTTATGGGCTTCAATTTGAAATGGTGGCAAAGTAATCTTTAGTTGCACTGATACTTCGAAATTCGTCTTACAAGAGAAAGTCGTATGACACACTTTCATTTTAAAAAACTTTTAACTTGCTTCGTTCTTATATATGTTATCGTTCCGTTTCAAAATTGGTAATTGATATTTTGGCCACTTCCAAGTTTCCAATCAAACAGAACTTTTTCAGATTTGTATGGTTTGCACGACAATAGATGATTCTTGTATCAGTTCACAAAAATCTACCCCTCACGGGGTGAAATGGGGTTATATATATGTATATACGTTTTCTTTTCTTTTCAAAACTGGTAATTGATTTTTTCGCCACTTCCAAGTTTCTAATCGAGCTGAAATTTTACAAATATATGTGGTTTGCATGTCAATACATGATTATTTTGAATTCGAGATTGTAGATGCGATAGTCAGTCTGTAGTCAGGCGTTCTTTTTAAGAATTTGTATCTGGAAGAAGTTACGTAGACTAGTGTTTGACCAATTCACCACAAAGAGTTCTTAAGAACTTGTAAAAACCTGATGGTATTTACTTAGCCGACTGTTGGTATTTCTGACCAAACATGGTCGTCTTCGTCCTACAAAATGTTTGTAACTAGTGACCATTAATTTTATTATCTTCCTCAGATCTCGTCATTCCTGGAGATTGAATATGCATTATCAAGCCTCGTTTCATTCGTGTTGCATCTATTTTGTAAATATATTTACAAAATAAAGCGACACTACTGTCTTCTATGAATTAAAAAGTTTTAAAGTTAATGAAAATATAGAAAGTAAAACATAAAAGAAACATATTTGAAGAAACGATGTCTCCTTTCATCTTCGTCGGTCTTCAAATATCTGAGTTTCTTTTATGTGTTTTAATATTTCCTTGAATTATCTTTTAAAGTACACGTAAACTATTTAACAATAATTTCATCGAGGTATAACAGTAACTACACTGTAAAAGAATTTATTGACTTTAATAAAAATTAAAGCCGTCTTGTACTTTATCACGCCATTGTTGTAGTACTTTCAAAATATCTGACAACAATTTCAAAACTATTTTCCTGCATGCTAGTATTATGTCTTATTATTCATATAAATTTAGTTGTATTTCATATAAATTTAGTTGTATTTCAACCCTGGCACAGTTGTGTACATCAATTCTGTAAGCCCATCCTGGCCCGGGTTTTTGTCCGGTTTTCCTTCAGGTAGAGGCGGATTTTTTACAAAGACTCGCTAGGCTATTGCCTAGAGACGGCATAAATTGAAATAATTATTAGCGAATTTAATGTTATTTAATAATTACGAATTACCAACAATACTTTCCGAATGATTTATAGCTTAATAATAATACGTTCTTGTGAAATGAATTTTCTATGTTTTATTAAATACAATATTTTTTGGTATTTGTTAAGTGAGGAACTATTTTTTATCGTTTGGAGTATGTTGATGTGTTAAATCCGCCTCTTCCTTAGAACCCTTGATCGGAATCGATGGGAATATTCATGGCGCCGGATGCCCTTCCTGACGCGCCTCCCCTGAAGCGGTGATTGTGAGACGAAATGGGTGTGATTGATTATGAGTGAATGTTGTGGTGGAATGATAGGCAGGGGAAACGGGAGACCCCGAGAAAACCTGCCGCGAACTCCGCTCCGTCCACCACCTCGGATCCTACTTGGGTTCGAACCGTCGTCCCCAGAGGTAGAAGGCGAGCGCGTTACACACTACGCCACGGGTCGCCCTTACACTTGATTCAAGTGTATGCACAACCATAATTTTATTTATACTGACACACAATTCCGGGTTAAAAATAGGAAATCACCGTGTGTATTCTCCGTAAGAAAACTTTAGGTTGCCAATAACAACGGGAGATTTAACTACCGAGGAGAGAAATGGAGCAAAATTGATTGGATACAATTGATCCATAAAATGTAATACGATGAAGAGCGAATAAGAATTAGTTTCTGGTAAATCGTTTCATCCTACTATTATAAAGGTGTTTTATTTTCAACTGCGTGTTAATAAATTCGAAAAATGATATTGATTGAGAACGTTTTCTAGATTTAAAATAAAAAAGGACGTTAAAATGAGATAATCAGATTTCAAGTGCTGAACCCCGTTAGTTTTTTTATTATACTTCTACTTTCCAGAAAAAAATAAGTAAACTTTATTGTCAAAAAAGCATATGCAAACTGCATATGACCACGTGGGGGATAATAAACTAAGTTACTCGCCGGAAACAAACAAGGGGTCATCCCATTAATTCCAATCATGGGCTCTAAAGTTGAGGCGGATTTAATATTTATAAAAAGAATTAATAAACTACGTACTGTTATTTCTTTATTTATTATTCCAAAATGAATCGTAGATATAATGTGCAGTGAAAATTCGAGATTAAGAATACAACAGTATGACATTCCCGACTATGGAAAATCCGCCACTACCCGGGGGATACCGGAGTAAAACCCGAGCTAGGACTTTTAATCTCATAACGTATCTGCTGTCTGTTTCATAATCTTTCGATTTCTTGGATCAATTCCTTCGCTGGAACACAAGCATTTCAGTTGTGAGTCATTGAACACGTCCTGTTGTGAGTGACTCAACGGCGCGATATGCAGACCAGAGAGGGACGTGGTTCGATTCCAGGAAACATGTCTCGCCCGGGGCCACAGCCTGTCTGAATTCGCCGCCATCACTCCCCCCCCCCTTCACTCTCGTAGAGGCTCAGAGGGAAACGGCGTTTGGCTTACATTAGATCCTCTAACGAAATTGTCAGTATGTTCCACATCAAGTTCCGAATACAAATACAGTATAGTGCCAGTTATACAAACTAATATTGTCAATAAAAATATTATTGGATAATCAAAATTTAAGCATTTTAAGTGGATGCTTCCCTCATAGACTCATGGAAAACATGAGTTTGAGAGAAAATAAGATGTTCTGCGTTCTGGAAATGGCAACATCCACGATTCATTTCATTACTTTCCTTTTCAATGATACCATTTTGGATAATAGATGCTCTACTGTATTACGTCCTGAACTTTACGATCAATTTTCAGTTTATGACAAAATTATCACTGTGGTTCATATTTTGCATTTTCCCCAACACTTAATGGTTTTGGGGAATCGGCACTATTATTTGCGGATGACTTGGTCATCTTCTCTAAAACCGTAGTGGGACTCCAAAGAAGGTTAGATGCCCTAGGTAAGTTTTGCAATGATAGAAAAATAAAATAAAATGTTAAAAAGACAAAAATAATGATATTCAAAAACGGGAGGGTATCAAGCAAAGAAGAAAAATGGGTATTCACTGGTGTCACCTTAGATATTGTTAAAGAGTTTACATACTTAGGGATACAACTGTCAATGAATCTGGGTTGGAGTAGACACAAAGAAAGAGCTAAAAGAAAAGGTATGTTTGCGCTAAATGAAATTAAAAAATGTTCCATTAAAGTCCCTGAAATTGACCCAAAGCTATCAGGTAAAATGTTTCATTCAGTATTAGAACTCATTATAGCATATGGAGCAGAATTATAGGGAACAGGGGATAATTCTCTTTTTGCCTCCCTCCAGACCAATTATCTGAAACACATTCTAGGAGTTTCTACAAGCACAGCTATTAGCGTGATTCTATGGGAGTTCGGAGAATATTCACTAAACGGTATCTTAAAATTAAAATCACTGAAATATTGGCTTTGCATCGAAAGTGGCAACAAGAATGAAATTGTACTAGAATGTTACAAAAATAATAGAGATGTCGGATGGTGCACAAAAATTAAATTTATTTTAAATAAATTGGGTCTTGGGGATCTCTGGCACAATGATATTAATGATTGCAATTATGCAAATATTTTATAAAGCATCAAAATAGAACTCAGGAAACTAGATAAGATGGAATCAGTACTCGATAGATTAGAGAAGCGTTCTCATTATACAAACGGTGGTTGCTGGGGAATGGGGACGAAAACCATATATTGATTGGTTAAATAAATCAGGTAGAGCAGAGTATGCATGGTTTAGATTGAGAGATTGGAAAATCTGAAAACTACGAGGCGAGTTAAATAACACATGTCCACTCTGCGCAGAAGAGGCGAAATGGAATCATATTTTATTGTTTTGCACCAAAACCGAACGATCGAAACGAATGACTTTCCGAAGGAGACTCTAGCGAACGAACGAGAAATATTGATCTGGTAATAGAAATTATGAGGGATAACAGATCAACGGTAGTGCAGCTCCTGGGCAGGTTCTTTAGAATTGTCAGGGGGGGGAAAGAGAAAATAAGATTTTGGAAATTTTACAAGAATGTGATAGTAGGGATTGAATTTGAACATTTTCAAATCTTATTCACAGTAACAATAGGAGAGAGTGGTTTTGCCAGAATTGGTCCCGTGCTGCTCCCGTGCATAATGAGTTCAGACTATCAGTGAATGAGTCGATTCACTTGAATCATCTCTCAGGGAACTCCGTGGAAACCTATGGGAGCCAAGAAAGGAAATCCATTGCTTAGTTGTCTACGAGTCTAACAATGTACATATCTCAATTGGTGGATCAATTCCACTATCTAAAACTTGGCTTAAACATACCATTAGCAACAGTTGTATTATGTAATTACATTGTTTTCGTCTACTGGTGATAATTAAACAATTTTATCCTGCTTTGAAGCAGACTTCATCCTATAACAGCGCTGTCCACTTGGCGGCCCGTGAAACATTTTAACGGTTCGCGAGTTACATTACATTTTACATCAAATTTTTCATCAACTTTGGGTTACAAATCGATGCTGACAATTAGTATTTTACGTGGCATGTCGGACGAGAGAAAATAAAAAAATGTGTCAGGGACTACCTTGTTATACATTACAATATAAAAACATTATCTAATAATACTAAATATTAAATATACTTTTTTTTTAATAAAGAAATTTACTATTTTATTTTTCCAGTTAAAATAATATTAATTTGTTGATGAGAAACAAAATACCGCGATACAAATAAATAAACAAATATGATCCATTAGTTTTATTCTTCGGGCAAAAGTTTGCCAAAACCCATCCCGTGTCAGTCGATCGAAAGTATGAGTAAAAATGGCCGTCGAGCTTTCGATAAGTTGGACAGCTAGGATTCACATGCACTATGTGTCACTCTGGGCTTAGGTCACTACAAACTCCTGAGGATGAAGTCTATTAACCTCCTAAAAGAAACCTCCAAGGGTTCATCAGATGCAGGTGGGTAAGACATACGGAACGGTTCAGAGACAAAATATATACTGAACAAAGTTTATTCAATGAAATGTGGTTGTGGTTTTTTGCAATGGTTTTTGTTTGAGCTTTATAGGATAAATGATTCATGAGATAAGAACAGTAATGTAGATCAGCAGTAACAGTAAAGAAACGCGAAAATACACGCGCGCGGAGACAAAATGGCCACCTCACGTTAACAGTTTGAGATCAATTTTTAAAAAATCAGTTTTGAACTCTATAATGAAAAGGAAGCGGACAGGGAAAATATTATTTTTAATGTCGAGCGACCGCCTCTGGACCTAGGTACAGAGTCCGTGACCCTCTGGAGTCATAGTTGGCTTTCGTTGACTTAATCTACCTTCATACGCTTCGCGGAACAACCACAGAGAGGCGCTGCGTGCGCTGCCAAGTCATTCCTGCATTGTGACGAACGATCTGCTTAGGGCTCTGAATTATTTATAAGGCTGCTTCTCAGTCACGACGGATCGACTTCTGATTAATTCTCGTGCGCTCACGTCTCACACCATTAAACTGTCACAACTCCTTAAGAAGATGCAAAGCGAGCAAATATTGATCTTGTATCCGCATACATTTAAGTACTGTCACTTAATAATATCGCATCTAGGTCGCTGTTAATATACACCGTCAAAGTTTAGTCTCTCTTGAAACAGGACAGTGAATAATTGAATATTTCCTAATATAAAGCATTTCATTCAGAATTCTTCTCATCATCTTGCCTCACACTTGAACGAGGATTTCCGGCGCTACTTGAAAAGTGTCCAGTTTTCCTTATCCGCGTACCAAATATTTAATTATTCGCATTGCTGTTCCTCTGGGGTTATTCGTTCTATTTCAATAAATGTTAAATTTTTGAATTCATGTTTTCTTGCGATTTGAGTAAATCTGAAAAAATATTTAAAAGGCCAATTAGAGAGTCAATATATCAGCAGCTAAGAAACGTTACCACTTCTTTAAATAGTCAAATGATTATTGCCTTAGGCATAACGTATCTGAGTGAAAACTGCATTTCGATATCTTTATTCTTTTAGTATGAGATGTTTGCTTTTAATGACTCTTCCTTCGTGACCGGATTCTTCCGCAGAAAATTTAATGAAATAGGTTCGATATTTAAGAAAGATCCCTTCAAAATACATTCTCCTTTACTGGAAGATGATTGTGTCTCACCTTGCAATTAAGAGTTACGCCTCACAATGACACGATTAAGACGAAACCTCGATATAGTGATTGACACCAAAAAAAGGAACTTAAATTGATTTTTCGTATGAAACAGAACATTGTTATCTAAAGCTGAATTAAATTATAATGATCAATGGCACCAAACAGCGAATGTTATACTGTCGTACGTACACCTAAATGAATGTTCATGCGCGCCTCATGTACCTGGAGGGCCAAACTACTAGAAACCAGAAACGTTTCGAAAACTGGAAGAATTTTATGTAATTACTGACACAAATTAAGTATTATTTTACGACAAATAAAAATCTTTTATCTACATTTGTAGTACAAGCCTTTAATTATCTAATATCGTCTTATTAATACAACGTGGCCATAGAAGAACCCCACTTTCCAACGTCCTAGCAACTTGGAATTTTTGCAATCGATTTAGTGCAGTTATATTTTGAGATCAAAGCACTCACGAAGTTCCAAAACGCTTTCACCTCCCCTGTTTTCTTGACACGCAGTAGCGTACTTGGGCGGAGGTGAAGGGGGTTCATCTAAGGGCCCTCCAAATGAATTACCAGACATCATTTAAACCCGTGAAAGAGAACGTAAATATTATTTGAAGCATTTTTCAAACACTTAAATATATTATTATTTATAAATACAACTCAAATTTGAATTTATTTTAATCAATTTCATCGGATCATTCGATATACATAACGTCCCAGATCGCCACGTAAAAAAATTGGAGGAGTACACAATAGGAACACACGTCCAGAAATGTCTAGCGAAAGAGATATAATGACACACACACCGAAAGAACACCAGACAAAAATGTGTGTTAAGTACTTCGTTATGGAAATTGAAAAAGTGGTATAGTTGTTCCTATTAATGTGCTCTATCATCCCTTCAATATTTCACGTGAAGTTCTGGGACAAGCTGTATACTAGTAGGCGTGAAAACACATTCGAATATGCAAGGGCATCCAAAATCCTTCCGCCCTGAGCAACACGAGGTGTAGGAACTGCACTGAACCACGTGAGCAGCCGTGATTTGTGACCGAATAAGTTCTAATGCATTCGATTCCTCCAGATGAAATTGAGGAAATACACATCCTTAACCTACAAATGGTGTGTGTAGACGTACCTTACTACGTACCTTACTATATACGGCGAAACACATACCTTACTACGTACATGATGAAACTCCCTCATGCATTAACACATAAGAGATGCATGTTGCTACGCCAAGGCATTAAACGCCATGTTGTTTATGCCGTTGTCAAGACGAAGGACTCGAAGACTCAAGATCCAAGGCCAGAATAATACACACCGTCCGCAAGAGAGTCTCTACATACGACGCAAGAGAGTCTCTACATTGTAAACATTAGAAGACTCCATTAGACGCACGCGTCGCATGTATCATCAAGCATATGTCGCCTATTTGTTAAGAAGCTTCGAGAAACTTGGGTCTACTTATTAAGAAGCTTCGAGAAAGCTTCAATAGACGAGCCTCGACGCTGTGTTACTTCGCTAACGTCGTCAGCTGTCAAAGTTTAGTTTATAGCAACAGCTACGACTGATAAATCAGTACGACGGATTCTTTTGATGAGTGAACATCGTCTCCGATAATAACCTCAACCAAGAAATCCAGCTCTGCGCAATAGCCCGATCTGCGGCAGAATGCTATCTTCAGAGGCCACGAGACGCCCTCTCACGATATCCGCAGAAGCTTAGACGGAAGCGCCATCTCACGGCAAGCGACCGAACCGTACTCCTACGCTATCATCTAGCTACGCCACTGCAGGACTACGCACCAGAAGCGCCACCTCGCGACGGGTTCCATAACCACAACGACCAAATTATTCAAAGTCGTGAGTCACACGAGTAAAAGGCACTGCTGTTCATATAACTTTCATACCTTGTTGTTGTCACCCTGGTGTGTTGGTATCAATTATCTGTTTACGTTCAATTATCTGTTTACATTCAAACTGCATAATAAACCTTGTCCTGCATAACCTCGAATATTTATTTTGAAAAGGAGGAATCTTATTGCGAAGCAAGTCTCCATATCGAGACTTGTGAAGTAATAAAAAAATCTCTTCCCCGACAGTGTGTAGCAAGTACGTGGTTGTACCCAGTCCCATAAAGATATCTTTATGGGACAATTTCGCCTTGCCTGTTTTGAGTGTCGAAACACCCTGGATCTTCTCTTGATAGAACCAAAAAAAGAATGCTATGTTTTTAAGCAGATATACGTTTTATAATAAAGTTGCGTTACCCATCAATAATGCCATTTAATTTGTTTATTTGCTAGGGCACAGTGGCGGATCTAGTCTGTTATAAGGGGAAGGGGCTAACCAGGGACCATTTTTGTTTTAAAATTATGGTTTTACGACACAAATTTTACAAATATAACCTTAAATGAAATGAATTAAATAAATAATTAACAATATGGTTGTATTAATAACAATAATTATTATTTATTAGTTATTAACATGGTATTATTAGTTTTATTAATATGGTATTATTAATTTTATTAATCTGGAATTATGATTTTATTAATCTGGTATTATTAATAAAAATAACAATTATAACTAATAATTATTAAACTGGTAACACTTTTACAAAGTATGCCATTCACCAACTTCAATTTTATCTGGTAAGATATATTATATGGTCAGGTCAAATAGCACCCCCCACCGTGGATCCGCCTTTGCTAGGGCAGCATAATTTGAAATGAAACAATTCTTACAATACGAAGGAAATTTACAAAACAATTCAAATTGTTATGCTTTAGGGAGACACTGTGTTAATGAAGATGAAACCAGGAAATAGCTCCATTCCTTTAGAGCTTATAGAGCATTTTCTCGTGAGATTGAAAATTTAATTTTTCGTAGCAAAGAAAGCAACTTTGTTGAATTTGTATTATACGAATTTTTCAAAATGAATAAACATATTTGTATGGGAGTCACACAGCATCGTGGAGTGAATATTAAGAATACTGAATCGTGTTTAGAGTGTTAAATGGCTGGCGCTGCCCTACTTCCACACTTTTAAGAACGCGATAAAAGCGCCGGCAATTGTTCGTTGGGACAGGCGACAGTAGCGCCGCGGTGGCGGAGAGGCGCAACTGCAAACGAAGAAACGCTTTCTTTATTATTGCACTCCGCTTGTAAATCCTTTCAAAGAAGCATTCAAGTCTCGTGATTGACGTTTTATTTACTTTAAGATTAAAATGGCCGTTTTGGTACGATAATATTTATTTTAACGTGTCCAGAGAAACAGTTCTAAAGCCGTAGATTCACAGTTCAAGTCACATAGGGTGTGATTAAATTAGACGTAATATTTTCCCAACTTCATCTCTTGTAAAAACGGCTATTGGGTGGCTATCTATTATTCCCAAACGCATACTTGAAATGACTGGCCATCAATGGCCGCCAACAGATGGCCTCTCGATGGCCATTTTTACTACAGATTTTAGTTAATTTAATAAATAATTTCCATAAGTAATTGTTCGAATATCAAATTGACCTTGTAAGAAGAATATAATCCTCTTTTCAAGCAGCTGAACTCAACCAAGGTCGTCCCTGGGAAATATAAAGTTTCTCCAAGTTCGAAGAATATATCAGTAGATAAACAAAAGTAGCAGGAATCATAGAGTATATACCATAGATATATGCACGCAATCAATACATCCTGCCCTTTATAATCTACCGTCACACATTTTTTTTATTTCAGAGGAAGATTCGTATTCTTTAAGCGAGAGAAATTAGAAATATTATCCTCTTAAATTAAAAACATTTTCTGCTCATCTGAGAGGTCATGGAAATTTGAATAAATACGAATTTATCGAAACTATTTCACGCACGATCGAGGAAAGAAGTACATATTCTGTCGTGGTGAATGAGGGATTGTTCTCTTGCTTCGAGATATCAGTCGTACAAACAGTTGGACCTTCTACACAAGAGAGCGATGCATCGTTGAAATGTAGACCAAGGTTCTACTTTTTGTTTCCAAGGAACGCAATACTACTAAATACAATAAGTAGATTTTAAGAGATGTGGTCTCCTGGTACAGAGACTTAAAAACTAGGAGTAATTTGCTTATAAAGAAGCAGACAAAGATTTATTAGTATCAAAGAAAATTAAGCGCATAAAAGACTTTTTATCATACAAGAAAACAACATTGTGAAATGCTTATTAAACTGGATGTAAACATCCTGTCAGATGAGCGCAAGCAAACTGTAAAGTAATTTCGGTTCCATTTGAGTCTTAATCACGGTCAATAAGATTTTCTATTTCAAAGGTTCTATCTAAAGTTGAATGCAACGTTTATGAAATTTGTAGCACAACGACATCGTTACGACTCAGTTAACGTACAGACCGCGGCTCGTGTTAACGCGAAACTTGGTTGGTTTCTAATTTATAGCGGGACATGGAAACAATACAAATTTGCTTAAAGAGGTAAAATAGAACAACAAATTAAGTAATGGTGAGTAAAAATCGTGAGAGTACCTTTCATTTGACTGTTATATTTGCAGAGGAATTAATATGAGAGATTTACGTAAAGTGAAAAAGTACTGGGATAAAATAATGAAAAACTAATTCATTTATAACGATTCAAATATAAACAGTGAAAATAGAGGGAAAAATGAAATGAAAGACATGTGACAGGTTGACTAGGTGAAAAAAATTTGAAACGATTATTTAAATAACAGAAAATTGGGAACAGGAAAATATTTAGGAAGAAAATAGATATCATTTATTAATAATTGATTCAAATACAAAATTACATTAATGGTTGTTTTTGTTTCTAACTTTCAAAGTACTAATAACTATCTTTAATCAATATTGACAAAGTAGTATGTGAATGTAGCCACACCCCGGCCCGGGTATTTCGACGGTATATTTGGTTACTTTAATTGGAATCGCAAGGGAGATGGTCCCTTACTTGCTCCCAGAGAGTACTATAGCTTATTATCTAGCTTATTATATGCAGAATTTAGCATCTCTTTTGTCAATAATTTAATCATAACAAAATGAAATCTAAGAAACGTGCATAATTTTCTCTCCGTGGTGGGGACCATGAGGATCTCGTGTATTTTGAATTTGACAGTCAGCGTTCTATCTGTTGGTTTTTCCAATTCGTTAATATGTCGCTCTCCCGTGCAGGAATTGACGAGAAATCCAATATTTGAATCCGCTCAATACACGCTAAAAAAGTAATCTTTTTTACGGAAGGAAAATTAATGGAATTTATTTGATTCAGAGGCTGTGACAAAACCAGACATGCAGAAAATGATCAAAGAATATATTATGATGTTGATCTTCACCAATATATATTATATAACGGAACGGTATATTCGAGGATTGGTCATCAATAAAAGATTCTTTTTACAACACTAACTGCGATTGTAAACCGCAGAGGTTGATGAATGATGATGAGTGAATGTTGGGGTGGAATGATAGGAAGGGGAAACGGGAGAACCCCGAGTGAACCTGCCGCGAACACCGCTCCGTCCACCACCGCGAATTAGAGGGCGAGTACGGTAGGCGCTACGCCACGGCTCGCCCGAAAACATTATATTATAATACTAAATTTAATACTATATTATAATATAGTATATATAACATTATATTATAATACTATCACATTCTTTCTGTTTTCTCGGGGTCTCCCGTATTCCCTGCCTATCATTCCACCACAACATTCACTCATAATCAATTACACCCATTTCGTCTCACAATCACCGCTTCAGGGGAGGCGCGTCAGGAAGGGCATCCGGCGCCATGAATATTCCCCAGCCAAATCCAAACGAAGCAGCATATCCATCCCCATTCGCCGACCCCACACTAAGTGGGAAAAGGCTTAAGAGAAAGAAGATACACTTGAATCAAGTGTTACGCGATGAAATAGTTTTTATTACATTTTAAGTAGAGGAATGTTTCGATTGAGAACAGACAAGAAATAATACTATTGTAAATTATACAAATTTATGATAATAATAAATAAATAAACTTTATTGTCAAAAAAGCAGTTACAAACTGCGTATGACTATAAACTAATTTACTCTCCGGAAGCAAGCAAGGGATTATCCCATCGATTCCGATCAAGGGTTCTAAGGAAGAGGCGGATTTAACACATCAACATACTCCAAACGATAAAAAATAGTTCCTCACTTAACAAATACCAAAAAATATTGTATTTAATAAAACATAGAAAAGTCATTTCACAAGAACGTATTATTATTAAGCTATAAATCATTCGGAAAGTATTGTTGGTAATTCGTAATTATTAAATAACACTAAATTCGCTAATAATTATTTCAATTTATGCCGTCTCTAGGCAATAGCCTAGCGAGTCTTTGTAAAAAATCCGCCTCTACCTGAAGGAAAACCGGACAAAAATCCGGGCCAGGATGGGCTTACAGAATTGATGTACACAACTGTGCCAGGGTTGAAATACAACTAAATTTATATGAATAATAAGACATAATACTAGCATGCAGGAAAATAGTTTTGAAATTGTTGTCAGATATTTTGAAAGTACTACAACAATGGCGTGATAAAGTACAAGACGGCTTTAATTTTTATTAAAGTCAATAAATTCTTTTACAGTGTAGTTACTGTTATACCTCGATGAAATTATTGTTAAATAGTTTACGTGTACTTTAAAAGATAATTCAAGGAAATATTAAAACACATAAAAGAAACTCAGATATTTGAAGACCGACGAAGATGAAAGGAGACATCGTTTCTTCAAATATGTTTCTTTTATGTTTTACTTTCTATATTTTCATTAACTTTAAAACTTTTTATTCATAGAAGACAGTAGTGTCGCTTTATTTTGTAAATATATTTACAAAATAGATGCAACACGAATGAAACGAGGCTTGATAATGCATATTCAATCTCCAGGAATGACGAGATCTGAGGAAGATAATAAAATTAATGGTCACTAGTTACAAACATTTTGTAGGACGAAGACGACCATGTTTGGTCAGAAATACCAACAGTCGGCTAAGTAAATACCATCAGGTTTTTACAAGTTCTTAAGAACTCTTTGTGGTGAATTGGTCAAACACTAGTCTACGTAACTTCTTCCAGATACAAATTCTTAAAAAGAACGCCTGACTACAGACTGACTATCGCACCTACAATCTCGAATTCAAAATAATCATGTATTGACATGCAAACCACATATATTTGTAAAATTTCAGCTCGATTAGAAACTTGGAAGTGGCGAAAAAATCAATTACCAGTTTTGAAAAGAAAGGAAAACGTATATACATATATATAACCCCATTTCACCCCGTGAGGGGTAGATTTTTGTGAACTGATACAAGAATCATCTATTGTCGTGCAAACCATACAAATCTGAAAAAGTTCTGTTTGATTGGAAACTTGGAAGTGGCCAAAATATCAATTACCAATTTTGAAACGGAACGATAACATATATAAGAACGAAGCAAGTTAAAAGTTTTTTAAAATGAAAGTGTGTCATACGACTTTCTCTTGTAAGACGAATTTCGAAGTATCAGTGCAACTAAAGATTACTTTGCCACCATTTCAAATTGAAGCCCATAACTGCGCGTATCTGAAAATCCATTCGCTGCATGAAATGTCTACAAAGGTAAAGTAGACGTGCGACATAAAAGTAAACATTCATATTTTCTTTCAGAGAACAATAAGTTAGACTTAATTTTCCGTGTGACTTACATTACTGCAAAGCGTCGTGTAGCGCCATGGACATTATACTAGGAAGTATGCTATTAAATTATGTGAGTTTTTATAGATTCAACAACTTCTGTTAATTCAATTAAATCTTCATAAATAAAAAGGAAGTTAGTTGATGAATTTTAAAATTCATCAATTGACTTCCTTTTATTTATGAAGATTTAATTGAATTAACAGAAGTTGTTGAATGTGTATAAATACACATAAAATTTAACAGAACCTTCGAAATAAAATAAATAATTTAAAACTTACGACCTTTTATGGACGAATAATATTTGTATTTTTTTGTGAAGAGCTCACTACGTTTCGACGTGAATTTACGCCGTCGTCTTTTATTCGTCCATAAAAGGTCGTCAGTTTTAAATTATTTATTTAATTAGATTGCATAATGGACGTTAATAATAGTAAAACATTTAGAAGATTGAAGACAAGGAGAAAATAGATATTATAGACAATTATACTTGTACGAATAATACATCAAGTATTGTGCTGCAGCTGATGACTTACGAGAAGAGAGGACCTGAACCCCCGCGCCACTTGTTGCGTCGGAGTCCTCCCTTGTTGCGAGACTGCGTCTACGGGTTGAAGGCGACAGGGCAGCACTGCGTCTCATCTGCCTTCCTCCTCCTCCGCGCTCCCGGGGAACTCCGCACTCGAGGGCGTCGCGCGCATCCCGACGCCGGGGTGACGTCACCACGCGCCGACGCATTGCAAGGGAATAAGGTTCATGCAGTCCGCCACTTTTATTTCACGCTTCGTTCCTATGTATACGTTCTCCTTCAGTTTCACAATTGCTAACTCATTTTTGTGAAGATGTGTAGTTTACATGACAATAAATGATTCTCGTACCAGTTTACGAAAGCTACCCCTAAAGGGGTGAAATGGGGGTATTTATGTATTTACGTTTCAAAATCGGTAATTGATTTTTCGCCCACTTCCAAGTTTCCGATCGAGCTGAAATATTACAGATATATGTGCTATGTACGATAATCAATGATTTTGGTACCATCGTACATAAATCTACCCCTAATGGGGGTGAAAATGGGGGTATGTATGTATGAGTATATCCCACCACACCTCTAGAATGTCTGGAGACCCTCAACCAAATTTAGTACATAGACGACTCACTAACCGACAAAACATTGTGAGGATAGGACAACACGTTTGTGGGTAGGGAATTCCAAAATCTTCTGTGCATGGAGGAAGGGACTCCCCAACAAAAAGAAATCCCGCCCGGACCTCATGAGCTGTAGATACGCCACTGTTCCACGACGCTAATAATGGTGTTCTCATAATCTTTCTTAAATTATCAAACTAATATTTCGATACCGAAGTCTGTTATAAATCTTCATCAATACGATCTCCGACCACGTGTATTGTTTTTGTATTTCTCGCTGCTGAAGGATTTATGTTCGAAAATTTAAATTTCTTTTTTATATATACTTATATAGATTTTCTGTATTAACTGAATTCCATATGTCGTTCCCAGTTAGTTCAGATAAACAAGGGTGTATTGCACCAAAAATTCTTTGTTTCCAACTGTTACCCACTTTGAATAATCTGGCGGCAAAGTGTAATTGATTAAATTTTAATAAGTAATAAAAATGTAGATAATTTATTATATGATTAGATTGGTGGTGAAAAGTTTCCGAAATGTTTTTTCTTTTTAATTCCAATTCGGAGAAAACTTCCGGCATTCTGTTCTGAGGCAAAGTATACAGACAGGATTGTTGTTTTTCTTTGACGTGGGGTGACCGGTACACATAATCCCACTTCTAAGTACATGAGGTGATAAATGAAGTAAGATGTCAGAATTAATCACTCATTAAGATATATTTTTACGCACAACACTTGCCTCAACTTCATTTGAATGTCTCTTACAAACCAACATACAATAAGTAACACGCTATTATATTATTTCAAAAGCAATGGATATTTCGTTACAAGATCATTAAACAAAGTGACAAACTAAACAAGATCGTCACAATGACAGCACTTTCTTTGTCCTTTAGGACACACACTTAATACATTTAACAGTTTTTCTCTAGAAAGTATCGGCAGAAGGCATAAGTAGAAAGCAAAGAGGTCTAAAATAAATGAGATAAGCCTTGCAATTTTCAAAGAAAACATTTCCAGTTTCATTTCTATTCTCTGACCAAAACTACCGTTTAGTGTTGACAACAGATTATTAATTAGTTTATTGTCCTCCACGTGGTCATACGCAGTTTGTACTGTTTTTTTGACAATAAAAAAATTATTAACATTTGTTACAATTTACATGGAATAGTTGATACAGAATATTCTATTAAGTTGCAACCTGGGATAGTTTCCCTCGCCCTTCCCCGTCGTTTAAACTTCAAGAGATACATTTTGTACTACTTTTCTGTTGTGGCTAATTGTATTTGTAAGTAAATATTGCCCGTCTGCTTTCTTCATTAGAGTCAGTAGTTTCAATCTCCGTTACTCGTTAAGTAATTTATTGATTAATTCTGTCTATTTCGAAATATGTTTTGTCTGATATTTTCTGATTTAATACACAGAACTAGACTTCTTACGGTGACAGTTTCGTATTCTACGAGTTTACAAATATTTTTCGTAAAACCAAAATATTGCAGAATGTTGTAAATGCTTTGACTATGTAACAAAATTTATGAATCAAAATCATAATGTATGAAAAATAAGAGCAAAATCCTTAGGTGAATCAAACGTAAATTTGGTCGGTCTATTTATAACTTTCCGTCAAAAAATACTAAGCACCATGACTTTCAATTCAATCGAAGGCGTGGAAATGTAATTTCATACTTCCATGAAGCACACGAACTATATAAAGAACTATATCTTCAATTGCGACAAAACTATATTCTACGCAATTCTCTTTTGAAATATTTTATATGTAATGTGAGATCATAATATCGAAATACACTGCTTTTCGGTTTTGCTCCGGTTGTAGAAAACCGGTTCCATTTCAAGTGGAGTAAAGGTTGTGCATTAACGCATGTATTCGTATTTTGTCTCATTAAAAGCATTAAAACCCGTTTCACGACATTGATTTGTCATCCGCGAAGGGAACAATTACACGAAAAACAGTGCGACGTGACAAACATAATATTAAATTCAAGCGGAAATAAATATTGCATCAGAGAATCGCGATTGGTCCAAACAAATTCCGACGATCGTTAAATGTAATGGAGAATATGTGACATATTTTCAATAATCTGTACATCCAATTCACCCAGAACTACGAGTCTTTCAGTTTGTAGAATAATTGCTTATTAAGTAGCTCTTAGAGAAATATAGAGAACGTCCTAGAATTCCAATTAAAAATTTGGAGGGGTGATAGAGCACATTAATAGGAACAAAATACCATGAAGGTACACATGTCCGAAAATGTCCGGAGGAGATATGACGTGATATTTATTTTAACTTAATTCCGGCATTATTTGAACTCGTTATTTCCCATTAAAATCCAACAGAAACGTCGCGTTACATGAAACGCTTTGCCATGAAACCATTTGTGCGTGTTTCATGAAACTCAGTGTGCACGTCTCAATGTATTTAAATGCGTTTCATCGTTATACATCGTGTCTAACATGCGCGTTTCCATGAAACGGTGTTTCACCGGTGTGCACTGCACCTTAAGCGTTCTTAATGATTTTTGTTCCATTAATGAGTGAATTTTTTTATTGGTGTATTTCAAAGTGTCATTATTCATAAAATATTTAACATTTTAGCGTTAAAATGAAATCAACAATTTTTAGTCACCCACGTGACTACATGTCCTTGGACATGACGCTGTGCCTATCCCCACCATGGGAATTTGAATGTAGTCAATTGCCTTTTGTGTACTCTTTTAATTATTTTACTTTATTATATTTCGCACCGCACATATCCTACTTATACAATCTTCAAATATTATAAATATAGTTTTCGTATTTATTAGATTCGAGCCGTTTTCCATCTTCGGAACTCCACCTCGTGTCATATGTCGAATTAAATATCCTCGTTCATCGTCTTACATGTGCGTAATATATGGTCTATGTCTTCCTCTCCATCCCCACAGATGCATTCTTCTCCTTCAATTCTTCCTATTGCATGCAAGTGCTTCTCAAATTTCCGTGATCTGTTAGTATTTCCTTTGATGAGTGAATTATCAGCGCAGGTTCAGCTAGGCTTCCAGTATTTTTAATAGCATTAAACACATGTTTTCTTCAATTTCTCCAAATATAATAACACGTCTATTGTAAAATGGATGACAATACGCGTTCCATCGTAGCGAGTGGAAGGGAGCGCCTGCATTGGAAGTTGAATGAAGTCATTCGATCTCTGCAGCGCAGAATGAAGGTGGGCGGATCTCCGTCGCTTCGCGGAAACTCAATTACGCGCCTCCCTCCCTCACCCGTCCTAAACGCCCACTGTCCTGCTCACCACTTTCCCCATCACAAAAGGCCAAAACTAAAAAACAAAACTTCTTCCACGCGGTTTTTCACACGTGCAGTTGGTAATGGGATTCGCATTGTCCTATTGTAGTACAGTGATACCACGGGTTTCGTTGACAATCCCTGGAGGGGAGGGGAACGGAGAAGCGGAAACCCATGGAAACAGAGTCAATTATTTCCATATGAATAAATTTACATCAATTAAATTTTTTCCAGACACCCTAAAATACATACCAAAAACAAATTATATTGTGACTTTACGTACTCAGGGTTCCCGGCGATTGAAAAGGACTCCCTTTCAGAAATAGAGGGTCCGAATAGCCGAGGAACGACCTATCGCCACACACGTAATATGACCATAGCAAAATAACACAAAAAACTTAAAAACATATTTACACATCTTTAATTACAATTATGAGTCAGTCGAGGGAGGTGGAAGTCGATGTGGGTGATGCAATGGCAGTAAATCTGCGGCCAGATAGAAGGTCCCGGGTTTGAGTCCCATTCCACAGAAATTTTCCCCTGGCCATAGACGACGCAAAACTTCCCTCCCCGAATAGGTACTCGTAAGCTGTGAATTCAAAATTATGAACACACCCATCAGGAAAGAAATTCAAAAACAAATACAAAAAAATTAAGAAAGAAAAAACTGCATCTGACCTGAGCAATTATTTTTTCTTAATCTTGAAGCTGTCCTAATTCGACCGCATCCGTCGGTCGCAAGGTGTGTTCGTTCACCCGCGCATTCGGAAGCGAGGTAGATGTGACGCAGGGTCGCCTCCCCTTGCCCCCGTCACGAGTCTCACTGCCCGCGATTCCTTCTCTCGCGAGGAACATTTTGCAACAGGACAATCTCCATGGTCGTCTCTCGGCGGACGGACGATTTGTTTCTAAGACCGCGGCGAGATTCCGCCAAGTCTTAACGAGACTCCCGAAAGCCAATCTTCCTCCACGACCCCAAACTGCTCCAATGTGTTCGCGAGGCTCCAACTATCCGTGCACCACTGCCCGACACCACCTCCATCACCCCGTATCACCGTAATCAGCTGACTGGCGGCCAACAGACTCGCTCCGCTGACCGTCGGTGGAGCACTCGGTTTTGATAGAGAGCTACGAAGCGGGGAATGCAAAGACCCGCGCATGGGATTTCGTGGATCAATCCCATAAAGTAATAAAGTAAAGAAAGTCTTTTATATAAAAAAAGAGAAATTAATATACGAATTCAAAAGTCTAAATTTAACTATTAATAATCCCTCTCCATTAGGAACTTAGGAATCAAGACCCTTCTTGGAGTAGATATCAAGGTACTAGAACCAACTTCAGAGTAAATGGACTCGTGTCGCACAAGTAAGCTGAAAGGGATCGCTATGAATTACCTAAGAAATGCAGAAGTTAGAAGGAAGAATATGTGAAATATTCTTTTGACAAGACTTTTAAGGCAATTAGTTAAGAGTCAAAAAATGCAAAAGTGGCATGCAAAATTTACATTTTAGAAATAATATTTAGCGACTGAGAATATTGTCCATATAATACATGTTTATACAAAATTTTTCTCAAAATATTCTCTAATAGAGGCAACGACATAACGAATAAATTATTAGAGCATATCAGACGTGTAACTCACGGTATGTATAAAACTAATATTCAGAAAAGGTTTGTGATCCAAACGTTTTCAACGAACTCTCCAACGAAGCGAAATATTGTGGCGAAAAGGATTGAACCGAAGGTTCTCGTAGGTAATTGAGTTCCAACTCATTCGTATTTTTATGCGCCTTCAAAACCGCAAATCAACCGCGCTGACGTCAGTACACTTACGGCTTGCCGCTTTCACATCCATGAACGAACGTTCACTTTCGACCGATCACAGGGGTTTTCATTGCTGGGAGATAAAGGGGAAAATGCAATTGGACTAATAGAAAATGAGAACAGCGTGAAATAGAAATTAAAAAAAAAATTTATTCGTGGGATTATATTCGATTGAACGGTTCACAAAGGTTTTTAATGACTTGAAATTATTCCCTGAAGACGAAGAGCAAGAAGTTGAAATTATTCCCTGTAGACGGAGTTGAAGAAGCAAACAAGAATGCCACTATTATCTTTCTGAGAATATCGTCTCACTAAGCTGAAAACATCTCCACAAAGTAGTGCGCTACACAACCTGTCTTGCTCCAAGTCTACTATGCAGATATTTATAATCCTTTCTAGAAACAACTTTGAACTTAAATATTACGTCTTCTCACACTCTGATTGTCTAAATATTATATTAGTATTATTTACGACGTGCAGATACATTAAAGACAATCAATAACATAGCACACTGTTCATTGTCAAGATCACAAGATGAGTATCATCATACTTTCACTATAGTTGAGAACAACGTTTCGAGGTTATGTTTTAACCTCCTCTTCATGTTCATTAATACTGTTATGTCAGTAATTCTTTTTGTGAAATGTCTCATTCACATTATAAAAACATTAATAATTAAAAGGAACATGTAAAAATTCTATAATCTGCCAGATATGTACATCAGCATATGTACATCAGTGCCAGATATGTACATATATCATTCTGTGGTGCTGTTACGTCCTTTTATCATGACGTTAGAGTTTTAACTCACATTACAGAATTTTTACATAATCCTGCTTAATTATTAATGTTCTTGTAACATGACATGTGGCCATAACCTCAAAACCATAACTTCAAAACGTTGTTCTCAACTATAGTGAAAATATGTTACTCATCATGTGATCTTGACAATACACCAGTGTGATATCTATGTTACTGTCTTTAATGTGTATGCACATTGTACATAATATTAATACAAATATTTGAATTATTTTGGGTTTATAAAGATTTAATTTCACAGTTCTATCAATTTAATTGTACCGTGTTTAGCCGTTACCAAGACACTAAATGAAATAAAAGACATTATAAATATATTTTAATGATAGAAAGATCGTTGCGGGGCATTCAAAAATATTTTAATTTATTAAAGTTGCTAAATTCCTGTTGTAGTGACATTACTTCTGTCAAATGTGTGTGTTGCGAAAAGGAAGTTACAGAAATAGTATAATTAATCATAAGTTTCAAATGACTGTTTCTTTTCGAGGGAGGCACGTATACAGAACGTGATACTTAACCGATTACATTAAAAATACAAGAATTAAATTAACCTTACATAAGTGGATTTACGTACGAGTAATTTTGTTCACTTCGTGTTTAATTTCATGTTTCGAAATTCTTTACCTCAATTTCAAAAATACTAGAATATGTGAATTGTCTATAACATTTTTTTTTTTAATTTATAATCCGAGATAATGAAGAGATGAGTTATAGGCACAACATACAGGTCGAGCAATATTCAGAGAGATTACTTTGCTCGGTCTCGCAGGTTGCGAAAGATTCAGCACATATTGGAAAAAAAGGTAACCTACGGGACACCTTAGAAGTTTCACTTCAAACATTGAGGCGTGTAAATGGAAAACGTTCTAAGTGCCAAAGACATGCTTTTACAGGAGACATAAAAAGCTGATTCAACGCCATAGTTGATTATGCACAATTATCGAAAACTCATCATAGTTTACTTGTCTGATTGTGCACATAATCATTTCAAAAAAAACTTTATTATCCAATTTTGAGGTGGTCTATATTTTGAGGTGAAATCGTTGTAAGTACCAAATAACGAAAATTGCCAGCCTTTTAAGTTCCGATTAATTAAAATATGAAGAATGTGCGAAATGCTACACGTGGTTGCCAAAAAACGCTCCACGTACCATGGAGAGTAACCAAAAGATGTGCCACGCCTTGTAACCATTTTACCTGACGTTCCGACAAGTTATTGAAAATAATAGTAAAAAATATATTAACATAGATGTATTACAAAATACAAGTTGGCCTTGCGACAATGAATACGCCCTCGCCATCTTTTGACCGTCAATTTAACCATCATCACAAAGCTCTAACAACAATTACCACAGCATTGGCGAGGTTGAGAAGAACGTTTGTTTGTTTGTATTGTTTTTTTTGTAAAAATGAGGGTTCTTGGCATTTAGAACGTTTCTCATTTACATGCCTTAATTAATTTTGTGCAAACATACACGACAGACGTTACAAAAGGAAAATTACAAAATTAATAATATCCTGGAAATTAAGATGGATGAAAGAAATCAGGACGAGATGTTTACAATTATATTCAGGACTCGACGTATACTAAAAAGACACAGAAAACGGCACAAGCCAAGCAAATGTTTTTTGGAAATAGTCACTGGACACGGAAACTTTTACGCACATCTGCACGAAATAAACAATGTCGCAAGAATGACGTAACTTCTGATCATATTATTTAGGTATGTTTTATATCGCCCGGAGAGGAGAGAATTCCTGAATGAATATACACGTTACGATATTTTAAATCACAAAAACAAGACGATATTAATTGAGACAAGAAGGAAAAACAATATGTTTGAAATTTTCAGTAATAAATTTTGTAGCATAAGAAAAATTTTAAAGCACAATTCGCACTAGCAACCATCTTATCTTAATGGGATAGTCACATATACGATTCAGAAAATCTTCATCGGTGCGGGCCACAGCATCCTCGTTTTCTGAGGTATACACTCCACATTTTCTACACATTAAAACATATTTAAACTCTTTATAATACGTTATGATAACTACGAAGGAGACGAAGAAAGGAAAAAGGAGTTACGAAAAAGGACCAACCCCATACACGACTTCGTTGGGTGCAGAGCATTTTTTTTTCTCTTGGGACCTTAGGGCTCGCCAACGTCAAGATGATTAGAAACCTTGGTGCAGTGCATAAATCATCCATACTTACTAATATATAAATCCGTAACACGAAAGTGTGTCTTCTGTTTGCTATCTCACCACGACTAAACCACAGAACCGATCGTGATGAAATTTAGCAAGGAGATAGTTTAGATGTCCAGGATTAACATAGACTAACTTTTATTTTAATAATGTGTGATAAGATAGAAATAATTTTTGACGATAAATGTCGATAAAAAAGATAGTTATATTCGCTTACGCTGTCTAACCGGTTAGAGATGGGTGACAACTATAAATGGAAATATTGTTTGCCTCAAAGAGTTCTACAAAAATGACCACGACAGCGTATGTCTATCTACAAAAATTAACCTAAGTTATCGATAATACGTTAATAAATATAGAGGTGTTAAAATACTTCAATTCAAGAAAGTAGTTTAAGAAAGAAAAAATTAATCATCATCAAATTTAATGGATTATTTGTTTTGTGCATTTAACAAAGATAAATAAACGTCTGTAAATCGTAAAAATTTCGACGAATAGTTTAGATTTTACAAGAATTTTAATGAAATGGTGCAGCCGCGTCATATCTCAAAAGTCGACCGGCTCTCGGGAAATGGTGTTGTCAGTCAAGTTTTGTGTTAAATTTGAATTATTATGAATTTGAAAAATTAGGAAGCTGAACATGTTTTTTTAAACCAGTAAGTAAAAGTATTTTGATCTTACAATGTAGGTAGATTTGTTATTTATTCCTGAGTTAAAGAAGATTAGTCTATAAAAATCCAAGACAATTCCGGGTAATCAGCAAGTAAATGAATAAATGACTGTACATATCTTCGAAATAGGAGCACATGTGAAGTGCAGTGTAGTGAAGTGAATGTGATTAAGGATATAGAATATGCTCAGAGCGATTAGAATTGCAGAGTAGTGTAGAGTAGTGATATGAAGTGTGCGTGAATGTTCACAGCAATCCTGTTTTGGCGTAATTTTTATAGTTATTAATTTCTTTTAATTACATTATAGCAATTAATTTTACATTAATGTTATTGGAGGAGTAATGGTACATGTGTGTATATTGAAGCGCGTTTGTACTTATAAGAGTGTGTCTGTATCTGTTTGTAAGTGAAAATGTGTATGTGAATATTCACACATATGGACCTTTTTTTTTAAATTTCTTATGTGTATTAACCTTTTCGCTTATTGTGTACTAATTTTCTAAGCATTTTATTCCGTGTGTATATATTTTATAGATATTTGGGCGAAGATTTTTTTTAATTTCACATTATCGTATCATGTATATTCTTATTATGTCTATTATGTTTTCCATCTGCCACCGTGCATTGCTCACTTGCAGATTAATAAATTATTATTATTATTATTATATGCGGATGGCAGATGTTTTTATCATATGTTTCGAGATGAGCCCGACCGATGCCACAGCGATCGTGAAAGAGGCAGGGAGTGAATGTGAGTCGTGGAGTGCAAACGGCTTCGTCTCCCTCGCGTTCAACGGACACCAGCGACAGCCAGCGAAGGGCAATTGTATTTTAAGGGCGCGAGTCATTCCGTGCGCCCCGTTAACCCTTTTACTCCGCCTTCGAGCGGCGTGAGCGAGTGCGCGCTGCTGGAGAGCTGAGATCGCGTCGGAACGAAATCGTCCACTACAAAACACTCATTCTCTCACGGACACCCCGACTCGACATGGAAATACGATCCACCCTCATTTTCGCTTAATTTTAATTCACACAAAAAAAAATATTTTATGTTCTAGGACGAAAGTGCACTCCCGTGTCTCCAAAAATGATACTTTATTATTATTAACTATTTTCACCATTTGTAGTTGGATTCAGGTGAGGTGCGAGGTAAACCAAGCATCCTCACCCCAAGCAATATCACAATTTACAAATCTTCTCACTCTTCTACAGGTGTTAAGGATGGCTGCTTTTTGTTAAGTTAGAAATAGTTCTTTTTGGGAGTTGAAGTCGATTGATGCTCAGATTCAGACTGTGAGGGATGACTCTAGGGACTATATAAACACACTTCATAATCCATAAGCGAAGAATTTTTCTTTTCAAATCTTCATATTTTTCAATTTTATCATTATAAGTAGTTTGTAGGTTGTGGGTGTTGGTTACTGCAATATCTAAGATGTGTGTGATTTTCTTGAGTATGCCTATTACAATTATATCTGACCTGTTGTGATGGATTGTCTTGTCAGTGAGGATTGATCTATCAAAATAAATTTTGTACCTGCTGTTCTCTGAAATGGGTGTTAAAAAGTAATTGTAGTGCGGGACAATGTCTTCTATTAGTCCATACTTCCCGCAGTGTTTCTGATGGGTAATATTAGCAACTTGATTGTGTCTGTTGGTGTAATCTGTCTGTGCCAATGGAGTGCATCCTCCTGTGATGCGTTGTACAGTTTCTGATATATAGTATAGATAATAACAATAGTATTGTTATTATGAATTATTTCTCAGCAGAAACTGGAAACATTCACCCAATCCATAGATGGTATTGGGGTTGGGTTTTATCGATACAGAAATAAAATTCATCCTGGCTTGTATGATGTTATTAATTAATTCAAAAAATTTCGCACAATGTGACATGTCTGCAGGACAGTTTTTTGTGCGGCCATGATATTCTCCTAGAGACCTAGTTCTCTTCCTAATTCTTCTCACACCTCTTCGATAAAATACCTTCAACAGATATCACGAAGGGAATAATTTCAACCTCGCCTAATTTCCATATATTCTTAATCTATTACTACGTCTCGTATTTCCTTACTTTTTCTTTTTTCTCATTATTATATTCACATATCGATTTACTGTGTCCCTATCGCAGTCCATAACGATTGTTGTTATTATAATTACTATTATTTCCTTGAAGTAGTATTCACTACACAGCCCTTAAGATGCTGTGACTGATGGAAGCTTCTATTCTCAGGTCGCTAAAGGATGAGATGCATTTTCTTAAAATGTGGCCTGTGCCAGAAAGAGTGATCTCTGGTATTTCCCATTTTCTTGATTTGCCTGGTATGGAATCTAGATGCTTCTCTAATTTTACAGATAATTACAGTTATTATTATCATTGCACATTTTCAGCTTTCCTTGGAAAAATTTATCTGGGTCCGGGTTTATGCATCCAAGGCAACTGGGTTTGGGTATTTTTACGGCACTTGGTATAATTCAAGCTGATAAGAGATTTGGAGTTTTTCGAACTTTTCCACGAGCCTTTTTGGTAGTACACTAGACGCTGATAGGCAAATAGATAGACAAACTATTTCCTGGTGCCACATTGCTTTAAATTCTTGCCCCAAGGAACATTTGTGATAAATTTCTCTGCATATGCTTTTGTATGTTGTTATTTAGAGGCAAGGACCTCAAAGCTCATTGGCATGAAGTGATGTGTATTGTCTATCGTAATTTCACATAAATTGCAATTCTTTTATACTATTCTTATATGTCAATCAGAATTCAAGAATTATAGAAAACAATTGTATAAAATATGAATGAATAACACTAAAGGTTAATTCTAGCCATATTAATAAAGAATAAATAAATTACATTTACTAGAAACATATTGATCCCAGATATAACCCTTTGTCTGAAATAGTGCAACATAAAACAACATGCTCAGAAAGTAATATTACAAAATAAAAATTTAGATATCAATAAATATAACAAAAACACAAATCACTTTTATTAAGATATTCAAATGAAATTGAGTTTTATTCACACTGATTAAGCTACTTCTTTTCGAGTATATAACTTTTTACGAACCAACATGGATATTTATATTTGTGAAGATAAACGTATTAATTAGGCATTAAACATAATATTTACAGTAAATTAAACTAGCTGCGACGCAGTTGACAAGATACATACAAATTTAAATACAAAGTAATTGTAACTAGTTGGTCTCAGCATTCCAGATTCAGGGTCATATTTTAAGAACTTGATATTTTAAATCTAGAAATCTCCTCTAATTAACATAATTTTTACCATCAATACAATAGAGAACGTCATTTAAATACCCCGTGTAAGTCACATAAATATTCCAATGAAAAACCTAATTCGTATAATTTCATATTTTTATTCGACGCCTTCTGAAAATACGAAATTCACTACGAAATACAAAATTTCAAGGGCCGATTTTAGTTTTCAGTACTGTACATTGTCTGCTGAAACAAGTAGTTAGAGAGGGGGTTAATATGTCAAGCCGAAAGTAGAAAAACTACATCAATTATTAAAAACATTTCTTTCAGATTTGTTAATTTATTATTACTACTATACTTCTTTAATATTTTTCGACATGAGTTATTCTTTTACTGTCTCGTGTAAATAATGTATAGAAAGTTTTGTCATCGTCAAAATTTAAGATTGTAAATTTAGGATTTTCAGTGATTTTTATGGAGCTAAAATTCCCCAATTGTCGCAAGAGAAGTCCTGTACTGCGTCGTCTGCGCATGGTATTTAACCTTCACGAATGTTTCAGTTGTGTTGAAATGTTTCTCAAGAATAACTGATTACAAGTTAAAATAAATATTAGCTGCCATAATATGAGTAAAAATTAATTATATGAAGGTATTATAAGATGAAAATGTGCATCAAGATGCAGGTATAATTAAATGACGCTGGCAGATGGTGTTACGAGAGAGCTTCGTAAGGAACGTAGTGCCAGTGCAGAGGCGGCCAGCAAACTGATCAAGACAAAAGTTGGTCGACCGAAGGGGTCGAAGTATACTACGTGTCCAAAGAGTAAAGCGCGCACGCCACGGAGAAGCGAACGTAAAAGACGCTTCAGAAAACAAGCCAATGAGGAGTGATTGCCTCAAGGCTTACAAATCACTATATAAATTCTGCTCCAATGAGTTGTGTACTAAAACTTTAACTCTATTTACAGTCAACTGACGAAAATAGTAATCTACCTGCATCTTGGGATTCTTCTTTTGGACACTTAGCATCATAAGAAGAAATTGGAACAATTTCTACAATTTCATCCTTCATTTGAGAAGAAGAAGACCTCTTAACAATTTTCGGCAAAGTATAACTTGAAATTCTATTTGGGACACGTCGAAACTTCACTTTTGGATAAAGTGGTGAAAGAACACCAAAATTTGGACAAGAACTTTTTCTATGGCAGCAGCCATCTAAAATTTGGTTTAACTATGTTTGGAAGTAAGTAATTCTGATCTTGGAGTTCTTAAGTTTTCTATTTATTATTATTCTTTTTGTTTAGTATCTCAATGTTGTAAAGATCTCATGCGCATATGAGATACATCAACTTGGTACCACTGAACAAGTAAATTATGTGTATGTATATTTAAGACCCTGGTAAGTGTGGCAAGAAAATATCTTTTTGTTGATAAATTGTTGTTTTGTAAAATGAACATATGTGCTGTGTACCTCCCTTATTAATTGTATCCTACGAAAGAGTATTCACTCTTTCTCCTTTATGTTCTGAGTCTAACCACACATAACAGATGGTGACAGCAACTTGAGCAGGGGTGAGAAATCAGTGGCACTAAGACTGAATGCGGCGTTTTGGAATTTGATGTGCGGCCCTCCACGACCTCTTTAAACAAGTTTTCATTCCTTTTATTAAATATTATCGAATGGCGTTTGTGAACTAATTTGTGCATTATGGCTATTACACTAATAGATGATAAACAGTAAAAAGTGAATTAGTTATAAACTATTCTTGTTTTTCTTTTTTGAGAACGAGGGTTTCTTGGAAGGATGTTAACTCTCATGTGGAGAAAAAGTTGTCCACCTCAACTAAAGGATTCCTAACGGTCAATCGGGAAACGTGGAAAACTGGCAGTCACGGCAAGAGAGACAGACTTCCCATATCACTATTTTCTTCCTTCACACAGCTTTACGTAGCGTAGAGCCCTAGAGAGACATCCAACGGACTGTGTCCTGCAGTTGCGCTTTTGATCCCCAATCCCCTCCATAATTTTTCATAGAAAAAAGTAGATCCTCCTCATAGTGGGGGATTGTTAAAGATTTATTTATTCCTTTACACTCCTTTATTTCTTTCATACTCATTAAATAGTCTTTCGTATTCATTTTCTATCGATTTCTCATTGTTTTTAGTATTACACACATCTTCTACGACTTCTGGGATAAAATGTGTATAGAAGCGTAATTTTTTCCTCATTTACTTTTTCGTTTTTGACGTAATTTTCCTTCTGATTGACGTCGTCTATTACGTGGAAGCGACTTGAGTGAGAATCCAGATGGTCGTAATTGGGTCTCAAGAAGCTATCGGCTACCCTTCGCGTAGTGAGGCGCAGAGAAATGTTCCTTCGGACAAGAGCATGTGTGAGCGGGAAGGTCTTTAATAATTTAACAGCATCTTTACTCGAATCCAAATCCCTCCCTGAAGTGTAAAACGGATATGATATTCCAAAAATCCTAAAAGTGGAAGAGAAAATGTTATATCGATTCTGCCATTAGCAGCTGAATCTCCTTGGGTCGTTAACATTATTGATAGTGAGTCGTTGTTCTGAGCGAATTAATTTTAGTTTTAAAAATGTAATTTCGAGAACATATTAAAATGATACCTCAAATTAAATTGAATATTGTATTATGCAAATGTTGTTGATAATTATAAACAACACCTAATGTAACGTTAAATAAATACTTACATTCCTGATTAGTTTAGTTAACTGATGGATGACCGAGTGAATAGCTGGAATGGCAATGATGTATACTGAAAACAAAATTGACACGTGGTATTTACAAAGTAATGTTAAAAACAGAACTATTGTATAACCAGGTACAACGTTATGATAATATTTTAAAAGTATTCTCAGGGGGGTGTATACCGCAGACTTCCTGACCTCGAAGCCAATACTCCTCAACAAGTATTATGAAAGTACATTGTTTTTTATATAAAGTAAAATATATTAAATTGTACTGTCATTAGCGTAAAATTATAAATTGATATTTAACTTTCTCGTGTAAAGGTTTAATTTTGCCATAATGATTTCATAAAGATTGCAATAAGCTTAAGTTTATTATTTATTAACTTGAAATAGAAACTCAAGTAACATTAAACTCTTTACGTCCATTATATAATCCAGATAAATAAACCAAAACTTACTAACAACTCACGATCCTTTTTTGGACGATTACAGCCTTTTGGTTATATTTTGCCTGACGAAAATTCACGTCACGTATAAAGGTATATGTATAGCTTCCTTTGCTATTGTTTCCAATCGTATTGCCCGGCGCTCATTAATCCTCACGTTTTTTGTTGTTGTTGTTTTTGTCACCTTTTCATCTGAATTGATTATTCCTGTATTTAATTGAATTTTCCAGCTTTCCGTAGGCACTAGCCCAACCACAATTTCTTCAGGTATTCGGATAACAGACTGTACCAGGCAATGGGAAACCTCTCTACTAATAAAATCTTTTCTAATGCAACATTCAAAATTCGCGTAATTACTAGCGGAGAATACAACTTAAATTGTTTACAAAAAATGCATTTAAAAACATTAAAAATAAGGATGTTACTGTCGACAGATAAAGAGACTAACTATAAGGTCTTCCAAATAATTACCACCGTGGTTTAGGACATTTAAACAAATTTTGGCGCACTATCACAATTAACAAAAAAGATAAATAATTAACCGTATATCAGCAACAAATGAATGCTCAGCTGGCATTGTTATATTGTTGTTTTGTTACCGCAAGGACTACCTTTAAAAAATGAAAAAGAATGCTCTTTGTAATAATTACTGAAAAAAAAATTATAGTCGTTTTCTGAGTTTCTTGCAATATCTAATTAGCTAATATGAAACCCACAATGCCTTGTTTATTGGTGCTTCTAATACCTTCAGATTGCTAATTTAATAGTCTAGGATCAATACCCGAGTCACCAGACATGAAAAATCGCAAATATCGCATTTTAAGGGCTTATTGCAAATAGTCAACCACCTTTCAAAAGACGTGGAGGGTCTTTCGTATTTTACACGATAAAATTACTTCTTAAAATTTTTTTGACTTTTTCAACTCATTCAATTCATAACCAAATTATAACTTTGGTCCATCATTCAAGCACAAGAGAATCAGAATGAGTTGAGGCTCCTCGCTATGGGTGACTGAGTCACAGCCACCATTGGGTCTACGACCGAATGAGTGGGAGTTGGTGGGGGAGACGAGTATGCGGCTTCATAAGACGAAGTGGCGCTGGGACGTGTCGGTATGCGAGGAATGGCATCTTGCACGAGAAAAGGAGGTGAGCATTGAAGGAGATGGATAGGAGAGGCGGCGATGCTTAGGTCAACGATGGCCGTCATGGCCCGTCACATCCATATACATTAATATGCCAATGTCCCAGATACGTGCCAAATACATTACACTTCTCTTTTCTCCGTAACTGGACGGAGGAAATCATACAAATGAAGTATCGTACTTAAGATCAAAAAAGATGTGTGTCGATTTCCTATCTTTCACCTTTTCCTTTCCGAAAAAAAAAACAGCATTGAAAAATTTGTTTTTAAATACATTTTGAAAATACGAGAACATTTTGCGCAGAACGCTTGACAAACAACGCGCAGATCTCTGGTTTTAATTTTAATTTTTAGATATGCACTTCTAAACATTGTTCTTCGTAGCCTATATTCAATTTTGCTTCTACGATTCGGTCACGTAGATTATACGGTCAGTGGATTGTCTGTCCCACGTAACGCAACTGAACTCTGGCGGACATATCAGTAAGATTGATCGTCAACAATCATGCAAGTGAAGTCCCACATCTACTGATTAGAAGTCTATTTTAACAGTCTTTCTGATTTTGCAATTCATCAATATTTACCATACTCTGCACTCCTTTTCCAATAATTCTTATGCCCTATGGCATATCAGGTAATTTCATCCATTACTTTTACCGATTTCCATGCCTCAGACATTCCAAATAATTCACTTTTATCAGTACAGATGTACTGTCTTTCAACAAAACGACAACCGAGTAACAAAATCGGGAATGTTCAAGTGTTTTCGAACAAACTGAATAGGAAAACAATAATTTTGCCTTGCGTCGCATTAACATGCATGAGAATGTACACATTTCGTTCGTCGACTTCCTGATACGCTGCCGCTGTTCTTTCAAATTCAATCAACGCCAGTCATCTCTCATTTAACGATATCCACGGGGCTCTTCATACTGTATACTTGAAATTGTTGTCAATCATAAAATTTTAACATAAACAAAGCCAAACAAAACAAAATGACTTGTAAATGTATACAAATGACTAATATTTAATTCAGCCGTATATTTTTAATTGAATCTTCACCTCTTTACTTAAACTTAATTAGTTAAAATCTGTGAAAAACTATGGAAGACGTATTTACCGGAATCCTCACGAGTTGAGTATTCAACCGAAAATAATTTGAATCGTGGAAGCAGTTGAATTAAAGGAGCAAATATGTTTCTACTTGAAAACATTATGAGTCCGCGGATGTTTTTCAAGCGAGGCGTGTACCGGCGTTCGTGAGAGAGGGGAAGAAAGCTTTAAGTGGAGATGTCAATAAACTGCCATTCGCTGGAAAAAAATAAAAAAAGTATTTTCATTCTCGCCTATTCATTTCTAAGGACGCAGTATCTTCATTCGTATAATTTTTATTTGACGACCATATTGTCCAGCAAAATATTTACATGCATTTCTCACTGTTTCTCGCGTAATAGACATATTTTACAAGGACACGATGCATTTATTTAGTCTCTTTTATTTTACGAGAGGTATTTTCTGGGGAGAAAAAACGAAGACGGAAGAGGATCTGGAAATAAGAAAAACCAAACGGGGAAACAACCACGGTATAAAGGGTGATTTTGAGCAAAATGAGTACAAACTTTAAAGGTCGACCCCTGAGACGATAAAGAACAAAAAGTGTCTTATGAACTTATACCCAGAAATTCGTGGAGTCCGTGCTAGAGGCCATTGAATTGGTTCACAATCTTTCAGAGAATACATTGCGATTACACTGTGTCGTGTGGCCACTGTTTTATAAAGTGTTGGATGTGGTTTCCACGAGCACACATTGTATGTTGCAGCTGATGTCTGCGGGCTAAGTTTCCCGACACAACCTTGCAGCCTGCAACTCGTTGCCAATTTCCTTTCCGAATGTTAACACCATTTCGGTAATAATCTTCCAAAAGAGCTACTCAGCACGACAGTACAACAGCGTTATGCAAAATGAAAGTAATTGACGGAAAACATTCAGCAAATTAACAAATTGATAGAATGTAATTTACTAAACATTTTAGAATGTATATGTTGTCTTGATCTTATATATGGACCAATGATGTTTGGAGAGTTTTGAGAGTAACAATTAATAAATTATTTAAAATTGTATTCTGTAGTTATTTATGACATGATATTATATACATTATTGTAACTTCGTGGAAAAAAGTTGGTAGAGCGCTGAGTTGCTGGCTGGATGGCTGGAGTTCGATCCCCGATGGGGTAGGGATTTTTCAACACACATCAAGATCTACACTGACCCCCAGGCCGACTCAGTAAAATGAGTAACGGTTCTATCCTGGGGTCAAACCGACCGGAGCGAGATGGTAGCCACATCTCCTAGTGTCGAGGCCAAGAAGTCGCTGAGCTTTATCCTCCGCGAACTCTTAGGGCACCTTCGGGTCTTGACTTAACTTTCACTTGAATATAAAACGATTATAATTAATTAAGGTCTATACCCTCATATGACATTCACTAAAATGCGAGTCCGTTCGTGGATAATATACGTGTGTACATTAAAACGGAAGAAAGATTAGTATGGAGAACAAAATGAGTAATAAACTCGTCCTATTAATCCATGGTTATCACCGTAAATTTTAGCCATATTTCAGCATGTCACATAAGATTATAATACATTTTAACCAATTAAAACTAGAAGAAATATCATTGTTTTTTGTTTTGTTTTTTCATGATTTAGATCAGTTCTTAGTTCCCGAGATTTATCATGAATTGTTACTGAATTGTTTTAATTGATGTACTTTCTTCATACGTGTTACTTTTTGTTAGTACCTTGATGTGAAGGGGACAAGCGTTCCTGCTTGTGTATTTTATTACAAAGAAATATTTAAATTGTAAGATTGTGAGTCAAGAGGTTTGTGTAGATGAATTTCGAAAACATTCGGAGAGGAATTGTACTCTTCTCATCACCGCTGCAAAACAGAAACCTGAAATGAATAAAATACCTCGGAACATGTTTTTAAATTTGAAATTGGATTTGCCATGGTTTGAATTCACACACAAATCGTTAAGTCACTAGAATACAGTCACAAAAAGTTTTGAATCTAGTCTAATGTTTATTTAAAAAATATTATAACAATTCCAAGTAGTTTTGTAAATATGAACTTACGTAAACTACTTCAACTTAACGACATTTTTTAAGATAATTACTTATTATTTTACATTCTTAATTTCTAAAAAACGGTCAAAAAGTTGAATTAATGAAATACAATATAAGTCGTACAAAAAGTGATTTCGTAATGTAAGTACTAGAAGAGAATTTCCACTAATTCATTTAATCAGAAAATCTTTTTATAAATAGTTTTAAAATGTTTAATTTCCAAATGAATACGAACCATTAGTTGGTTTCCGCTGGTTTTTCCTTTCATGAGGTATTTAGGAGTTGTGATGGGGAAATGCGTTCCGATATTTATCTTCTCTAAAAAACAAACTGTAATAAATTAAGGAAATATAAGATTTGTTTTAATTATTTTCTAATTACGCCCACAAAATAGATACAGACAGAATAAGACAGTGCGTGAAAGATGTGCAAATAAAGAACACTTTCCGCGCTCATAATTAAACCACCCAATTCGCAGAATCTACAAACCATTTTAGAAGTTCACAAAATACAGATTTTCCTACATTTTTTTTTCATGTCGTTGCACTGAACCAAGTAAGTGCCACCAGGGGGCATGAAGTTCATAATTAGCTCATATTGGTCACCGATGGAATTCGTTAATAATAATAATAATAATAATAATAATAATATGCCTGTATTACGTGGCGAGGCTCAAGCCATCAGACCTGTTCTTCCGCCTGACCACCACAAATGATGACATCAATATTTACATACGTACATACCCTACAATACAATGCATTTAACATACATTTACAGTAAAATAAAATCATCCATTTATACAAACATACATGATTAACAATAATTTAAGAATAAATTCTATTTTACTCTGGGGTAGCAATATAGGGATCATCCCGGCGAATACCTTAAGCAATCCGGGGAAACCCCAGAAAAACCTCCATTAACAAATGTAGAGGGAGACCTAGTGAGAATTCCATACAGATTGGTAGTTCAGTGGCAGGGTCCATCTGAAGGTAGCATTGCAGTGGAAAAATCGATGCTCGTCTGTTGAGAGATGCTACGAGAGAGAAGGGAAGGGGAGACGCGGGGAGCTAAAAGTGTTTACAAGTGGCTTTTGTGACTAAACAGAGCTTTCAGCCTCTTTGCACCCTGACAACTCGCAGCCTCCGGAATACGGGCACTGAGCTCTACATACGCATAGCACAATGTCTCACTGATCATTTTTACGCGCCAATCATGTTGAAGAAAAATGTACAAAAATTCGCTCAAAATGTTTTCTCTAGATCTCTTCTGATCCTTGCACAATGGCTCCCGGGAGGACTCAAGAGAAACTTCTACCGCCTCGGGGAGTTGAAATTACCATCCTCGCAACAGACAATTTGAGACAGTGAACTCAATATTCCGGTAGAAAAGGAAAATAGTAAAAAAATATAATGGAAGTGAATAAACGTGAGAGTAATATCATTAAATTGTAATATAGGGACGAGAAAAGAGAGAAAATGTACACCCCTACCTACATACAAAATAACAGTGATTTTTGTTCCTTGTTCCATATGCCGATGTACCTCGAGGTAACTTCTTGTTGGCTTAGATCCAATTCACAGCGTTACGAATACCAACGTGTACGTTTCTGTTTCCTAAAAATCCGTGCAATAGTTTCCTAAGGACGTTTTTGTGGAAGAACCTAGGTAACTTTCGTGCAGAGGTAACTAATGCAAGACTATCTGCATTGACGAGTAAAACATATCCTGGGGAATTATCACTCAGAGTCAATGTATGTTTACGATCAAGTAACTGTAGATAAGGACAAGTAATACGCTATATTCAGCGATTTAGCTGAAAGTTACTGACGATACACAAGTCATAATATGTATCCATATCTGTATGTCTGTCCAAAAAATATTTTATTAATTCTATGTGACATTAGTTATTCTCAGTTATTCACTATTCTGCACTGTATGTATTGATAAAAGTATAGTGGGACTTAAATTATCTCGTAGTCAAATAAATTTATTGTCAAAAAACAGTACAAACTGCGTATGACCACGTGGAGGGAAAAAAAACTAATTTACTCTCCGGAAGCAAGCAAGGGACCATCCCATCAATTCCGATCAAGGGCCCTAAGGCAGAGGCGGATTCAAAAATTTCAGCAAAAGTTCCTAGATAAGATAAAAAGTT
>NNCF01130644.1:398856-469426 GCA_002313205.1 Laupala kohalensis
TTAAAATGGATGAGAGATGTACCCACACGACCTCTGAGGCTCCACTCGGTGGTGACCATTTTTGTAAGTTTTTTTAGTTGTTTCAAATTATTTAACGATCGACGTACGCTTGAAAAAGTTAATTAGAGAAATTTCGTAGATACTTAAAGTATATAACGTTTAAAAGCATGTTTTTATTTCATTCAATTTTTACACGATGTGTTCATAAGCTCGATCACCGCAACAGCTCTTTGTCACTGTCGTTTAAAATATTCGCCTTTATAGAGATTCCTTTTCGTGAGTATCGCTTGAAATCGTATTAGATCGCTCCGCGTCGCGTCGCATTTTATCGCGCGAATATTGACAGCAGAAAATGTCATTCCCTCGTTTACTAATACAGCGACTTAATTCACAAACAGTGATTTTTCATTAATCTCAATTCAAACTTTTGACTTGTCCTCTCCTGCACGGACCTTCCCACGCAATATCGTCATCAACAGGAATAAGCCTCTCTACAAGAAACTCCTCGAGTTACAACCCTTCAACAGACAAAACAAAACCGATGAACAAGTGTTGTCACTACTGAAGATGCCACACTGTTGACACAAAACAATGACATAACCTACACTCTCTCGGCGAACAATCGAAGCATAGTTGTGTTCTTCTACCCGCTAAAAGTAAATATACGCGAAAGGTTCTTTCAATGTCCATAAATAAAAATCGCAAACTTTTCGGTACTCCCATCGTCACAGTAAATGGTTAATTTGATAATATTTGTCCCAGGAGTTTTCTAGAGAGAAGGGTATTACTTATTGACACCTAATAAAAGAGTTCTGGCGTGTACAATGATTTTCGTCTGCGGTCGCTTGATGCTTTTGTGACAATTAGGAGAAGTTCCAAACTTATAGAAATACGTAATGCATAATAATAATGGAAATGGAAGCTATGGTGCGAAATTCAATAGAAGACGCACGACAAGGTAATGTCTGGTAATGTTGAAAGATGCAGACAAAACTAAAAAAAAGTCATACTCCATGTTACATGAATTTAGCTGGAAATAATGTCATTTATTTTACCACATGAATAAAGCGAGGTTCTGCTCTTACCTCATGTGACCTTCCATTAATGTGATTTGTCCCTCCTGTAGCATTTTTGGAGAAGGTGAATCCATGCTTAGGAACGTCAGTTGTGCTCGTTCAAGGTTGAATGGTTGAGTACGCGTTAACTCGATCGGTTTTTGCTGCTGGCTGGGAATGTTAGAATAAGGCTGCATAATGTCGTAGACTTCTTATGGCATTTCCATGGGATAAGACTCGTAACGTAATGAAGTTTCAACAACTTGCGTCCAATAGGATGCAAGTTGTTGAAACGTCATTACGTTTACTAGTCAGTAACCACAGACACTGGACTCATTGTACATTATACTACATTGAAAGAGAAGAAAGTAAAATCGAAAATAAAAATAGTCACACTCACTTTCTGGGGTACAACTCACAATACGGAATTTGTATGTGCTGCTGGATAGATCAAACTATTTTTATTGTGAAGAGCACGCAAAAATCCCATGTTGCTTCGAGACGACAGCACAGGACGATGTGCACTGTACGGAGGTAAAGTAACGACTCTCCCGAATTTCATTGGTCATGAGCTCATGACCACTTCCTTGAACAACTATTCAATTAGTTGCCATGCATGTGACTATGAAATGGGGAGTAGTCGGTGGACTGCTACCTCACGAGCCATAATCTAACATTTACACTATTGGCTTAGTGTTATAATGCAACTGCAGATAATAAATGACCCTTCCTTGTTCCTTGTTCGTGAAAATTTCATTTCCATTGGTTTCTGATAGTTTAGAACACGGAGGGTGCAAAGTTTGAAGATTTATTCTGATCGTTATTAAATATCTGAACGAGAGAAATATATTAATACATGTTTTGGTAATTAAATTTACAGCCGTCTCTCCGTCACATTTTATTGTAAAAAAAGTTAACTCAATGCAAAGAAAGTTTTCGTCAAATAATACGCATAGAAGAAAGGGGCAACGAAACGAACATATTGAACTAAACTTCTGAAAAGAAGAACGAAACTAATTCTATACACGATATTAAAGTAAATAATGCTTTGAAAAGAATAAAATACCATCCTAAATAAATTGAAAGAGTAAAACATATCCTAAAGAATCACAACATGAATAATGTTAGAAATGTAAGAAAATGCAGTCTGTAAAATATAAAATGAAACGTCAAACACCCCAATTAAAATACATTTACAGCACGATAATACAGTTTTCAAATAATTTAAGTTTGCAATATGGATGATCATTTTCAACTCACAACTTCCGAAGTACTACTCGTGGAGAAGTGTTTGCATCGACAACGGCCAGGAGAAAATTGCGACGCTCTGGAACTCGAACTCGGTGTACGTGCTCGAGGAGTCGAGGTGGGTGGTGCAGTGAGTAGCACACCTGCTGCCAGAACAGAAACTCCCGGGTTCGAGTCCCGGTCCGTCACAATTTTCACAAGGCGGTTGACGATGCATGGATCATGTTCACGTTATGAAATATGTCAAGGGAGAATGTATTTATGTACACTGTGCATATGGGTATAAGGTTATATACTTGAGTAAGGACTGAATGCTGTAATAATTAGTTTTCAAAAATAATATAAGGAAACTTCATTCATCTTAAGGAACTTGATTTTACGTTAACCTCCGATAAGGAATTCACAATGTTGGAATTTGCTGCTAATGAGTGACTTGCATGTTCAGGAATCACCGGTGAAATGCATACTTATACGACGGTAACCTTCAGGGCCCGCTCTAGGGGTGGGCAACCCGGACATTTGTCCGGGGCGCCAAAATTTGGGGGCGGCATTTTGTTTTGTAATTATGAGAAAAATATTGATGTGTTAAATACCCAAGTAATAGAACATTTCACATATCAAATTTTTCGTTTACTAAAAATTCACAGTGCGTAACGTATTTATACTGCTTATGTCTAAAAGCTAAAAATATTTACAATGCTTGATTATAAAAACAATCATAAAATTTAATTTCGTGAGATATTAAATTAAAAGTTTTCAGAGATGAAAGATGGACGATCATTAACTTTTTAAAACATTTATTACGGCAATCTATGTTAAACACATTAATCAAGAAAAGTTGACAATAAACTTACAAATTCTATTACATTTAACATTCATTATATAATCTAATTAAACAAATAATGAAAGGCCGCGTATACGAGAAAGTAAGAATGTTCATCACCTATATCAATTTCACTTATTGAGGATAAATTTAAATGAAATTAAAATATAATAAATCATTAGGTTTCAAATTATATACAGTAGCTAAAAATTAGGAACGTAGGAGAAAAGAGTTTGAATTTTTAAAATATCAAAGAATCATGCTCAGATTCATAGGCACAGAAACTCGGATTTCGAGGTTCCTTACGTTTCATTAGATTATTTCACTGGATAAGCATCTTAGATACATGTCCTCTACTTCACAAGTAAAATATAAAAAGAAAGAGGATGAGGTAATCATATACAATTAGTCACTCGATTTTTTAAAAACACGCAGATTCCCGTACAGCGAAATATGGAAAAAAAGACGAGGTACAAAATTCAGCTCCGACCTTGAACATGCACAGTAAACGTATACACTGAAGGCAAAGCAATGAATCTTTAGTGCACGCTGTTTTCTGGATTGGCCGTCTGTTGAGTAATCTCACCATTGCAAGAGGTAGGTATCTCTTGTCACTTCTTCATTCACGCAATGGCGATGAGTCTCCCGGTCTTTTGATAGACATGAAATGACCCCCCACCCGTATCCCACGCTAGCGTCTTCTTATTCAGCGGTCTAGATCTCTGCGCGGCAAGACTTTTTACGATTTATTCATCAGTTTCGAAAATGAACTAAAATTATTTATCATGTTACAATGTCCGTAAAGTTAAAAAACTTAAACAACATTATGATTTTTATTTTAATATTAATGGAATTTTTAAAAGTATTTTTTATTATTTAACTATTAAATATTCCAAACTTCCAAGAAACATCAATTTTTTGCACCCCCTCCCCCCAAAATACTTTTTTTTTTCATTGACGCAGTTTGCGTCACGACTCCCCTTGTGGGCATCCTGTATATATTGTCTCATTTTTGTACTCAATCAGTATTATGTTATCGCCGGGACTTGCAAAACTAACATCGCCGACTGTGACCGAACAATTGTTTATAATTGTTCATGAAATTATCATACCCATAACTACTAATATAGCAGGTGGCGGAAAGAAGAAAATAGTGCGGAACAATATTTCTTTACAATTACTCTAAATATGAAGAGCGAATAATACAACTTATATTTTCGGAATTGCAATAATATTTGTTGTTATATGGCATCAATGTTCTTTTCGAACCTTGATGTTACCAAATTATTATATTTGGCCAATTCGACATATAATCACTTTTACTTGTTGTTTCTGCAAATCAACCAAGACGTGAGAAAATACACAAAATTACCGCTATTCATCTCAGCAACGCATCTGGATGCATCAGAGATTGTGGTAGAATCCTAACTTTTTCTCTCTGAATTTTCACTCATGTTTCTCTCTTTACGTAATATCTATCAATTTGAACTCGCAAATATTGTTATAATTTTATATGTAATCATTTAATGCTTTATTATATGCGGAAACTACATTAAAGACCACAGATTTATATAATTTTATTTGTGAAACTATTTCTTCCTAATGTAATAATTTAATATTCACAATCAATTAATATCATTGCTTATGATTCATAATAAGTTAATAGCTGAATTATTTCTCAATTTAAAGTAACCTTGACAGTGCTTAATAATAATCCGCTAATTAACATTTATTTTTATTATTTTTGAATTAATTATAAAATGGATGAATTACTGTCATTATATTAAAAGTTAATAGGACAACGCAAAGTCATCTTACTGCACTGCTGGATATCTCGCATTCTTAGAAATCCCTATCAATACGAAACTATACCCACACATTGTCGTCATTCAGCGTGATCTCTCGTCATCAACTTTCATTACATCGTGTACGTATTCAATTACGTACGTACTCAATTTGCCATTGAACTTATTATTATATCGTTTAAGTCTAAATTCAATACCCTCGAGAATAAGACACCCCTTGCATCCTTAAAGAGTGAAAATGAGTACGATCGCGAAAAAACATTGCGAAGGACCAATTTGCGTCGAATCCATGGTTTTAAGGTTCTTAGAATCTATTGTTTTGTATTACGTGATTGTCAATATCAGAGGCGGCGATTAGGGGGGCGGTCTTCCCCCCCCCCCCACACACACACACACTGTTTTAAGGAAAGACAAAATTTTCATTTTTACCGTCAAAGAAATTATACATATTTATATATATAAAGGTACATATTTGTTATTTTCCTAAGGGGCGGCATTTAGTCTTTTTGTCCGGGGCGACGTAACCGCTAGAGCGGGCGCTGGTAACCTCAGAAGACAACTTACCTCTACATTTGGAAGTGAAAAGTGAGACTCTTCATAGAGCTGTAAGGCTAAGCATGCCAAGATAAAGAACGACATGCACAAGTGACGTTTTAAAAATTCTGAATGAAATTCGGGGAATGTTTCTAAAATACGTTTGAAACAGTTCTGGAATGTCAACTGATTCCTACGTCCCCAGTTTCCAAAGTTACTCTCGTCTGAAACACACATGAGACCTGAATGGGTTTTGTAGCTTCCAATGGATGAGGCTAAGAAGTCCTCGACACATTAACGTCCATGTTCCAGGCTGAAATGAAAGCTTTGCTTGTGCCCGCAAAAACCCGTAAAAGGACTAAAGGGCACTCGCACCAATATCCTATCTGACGGCCAAGCAGCACAAAAGATTCTAAGGTCATAAACTTGTGATTCAAAGTTTGTTTGAGAATGCAGAGCCTAGTTAATCAAACTTACCTTTCATAACGAACTAACCTCGAAGTGGACTCCAGGTCATCATTGTTACAAAAGCAACGAAATAGCGGATAGTCTAACCAGTCTATCCGCAAGGGCTCTAATAACCTTGATGTTGGCGAGCCCTAAAAAGAAGTATATCCGCGAAGGACCAACGACTAAATGAATGAAACAGCAATCAGCGATCGCCAACCCATGGTACACGAACCATCGTTGGTGTGCCAGAAATTTTTTATCATCCGCAGAAAAATCTGGGCATTAATTTCTACTTTTATTAATTAGAAAACAGGAAAATGTTATAAGAAACGGGGATTCATGAATCGTGACGACAGAAACGCAGCTGCAGACTGTCTGCTCCCTCGCCTGCGACCTTGCTTCCCTCCTCCGAAAGGCAACAGGGTCACAGATCAACAAATTCATCCGTGGGTAAGACTCATTCTGCAGTAAGCAGAACAGTTTCTCTTGTTATCGATTTTTTTTTTGTGTGTGTGTGGGGCTTTAGGGCTCGTCAACATCGAAGGTCATTAGAGCCCATCTTGTTACCGAGGTTCATTCTATTGTCCGGGAGTATTCTACTCGGTTGAACAGTTCATAATGACAGTGGCATGAAGCATAAACGTGAAGAAACGTTAAACAAACAATGACCTCTTCAGAGTTCAAGTTACTGTGGACTGCGGAAATATAAATTTGAAAAAATATGTATATGAGGGAGAGATTTAAAATTCGTGCATGATTTTAGCACTTTTTTTCTTTTGTTACATTATGTGCAAATTGAACATGCATTTTAAAATAAAGAATTTATTATTATTCTACCTTACTTCAATTATAACTTTCAGTACTATCCAAGAACTCATTGCCAAATAATAGTTACAGGACCATTATAAACAATAGAATTTAGGTAGTGATAACAAATTCTGAGATATCACTCAGTCTACAATTTAAATGATCAATAAGTTTTGAAGAAAATTTATGGTAATTGGTGACACTGAGCATCAAAATAACATTTTACTCAAATTTCCTTAAAATAATATAATATTTAGCAAATGTTTTAAGCTCCTTACTTGGATAAGTTACCTTGAGGATAATTTTTTTAATGAAGTAGTTAAAAATAGTGAGTTTAATGAAATATTCTAATTGTAACTTATTCCTAAAAAATGTTTGGTTTGGTGGGAAATTCACATTGAAGCAATAAATGATTCCCCTAGTGTGAACACTTCCCCTCGATGAAAACAAAACAACTCTACTAAATTAAAAATTACCAGTCAAGTGTAGTATTGGCAGTGCTTATCATATGAAGTGAAGATTCATTGTCCGGAACATGATGTTAAGATTAAATTTGAAGGGTAGTTTTGATGTGACTATTTTTAGCCAATGTTTTTAAATGGGCGATTAGTGTAAATTCTCCATTCGATTAGCATTGGCAATGCTTGTCCACATCAAGGCAACTGAGAAGTCACTAAATTCAGTTCGAGAGAAGAACCATTTCTCCAAGACATATTCCCCCCAGCGGACTTGCATCTAGTAAGTACGTGTTTGGCGAACACAGGGTCCCAAGCTGAGTCTGGCATTACTTCCACTTACTTGTGCCATGCTCCTTCCTTTCTCTTTCCTGACATCCCTTGGTCACCTCTTGTTTTTTTCAATCCCGATGCCATTAAGGCTAGGGTATCTTTCATTTTCCTCATTCCCCCCCCCATTTGATGTTTCGATGTATGTTGTGAGATATGTTTTGGTGTGTTGTAAATCAGGAGGGTTTTTAGTGGGTATGGTTGAGTCATTTGGCGAGTCCCACATGCGTGGAGAGTCATGTTGGCTCTCCCTAGTGCGTAACTGCATTTTCCCTACCTATACAAGTTTTTCAGGCTCCAATGACCTTTGATGTTGACATGAGCCGTAAAGCCCCACAAAAGAAAAGGAAAAAAAAAAAGAAAAAAGACATATTCCTGAAAGGCTAAGTGAACCTGAGAATATGTTTGTGTTTTATTTTAATATTAAGTCTTCACAATGAAAAATTCCTAAATCATATTATTACATGAAAGAAAATCTTTATTTCAACACATGTAAGACTAGCATTTTTCTTATTTTCAATTGAAAAAAAATAATTAAATAAATGAAAAATAAATAAATAACTAGAAAATAAATAAATATTAATGGGGTTTTAGGGCTCGCCAACACATTATACAAAAAGCCAATTGTAGAAAGTGAACATGGTGTGAATTCCATCACTTTTACTTCTTAAAAGAAAGAAAAACTATCATGAAATGTAAATACTTATCGTGCCTTTTTTTTTACACAAAATACAGTGAAACGAAGACATTACTCTGAAATGAAGAGCAGAGCATACAAGTATGTAACAGCAAATCATGTGCGACAGAATCTAGACAAGAACCAAACTTTTAAAGTATTATATCCACACTGAAGTCAAGTTGTCTACTACTCATAAAACTTGGAAGTATTTATAAAAGGAGTTCTAATTAATTTATCAAACACCCTACTTATTTTTATTGTTGGATGAGGATTTTGTGATTTTAAAACTTGATAATAAATTTAGATCGTCATTGGACTCTCTTTGACAAAGGTCGCATTGTCTTCAGTCACATGATCAGTCTGCCATTTCCACTAGAACAATATTTTCCGCAGTTTTTGGTGAATTATACTGGTAAGTGCTGTGTAAGGTATGAAACTTAATGTCGTTGTGTTCCTGTTTCCAATTGGAATGTTTAGGTAAGTCTTTTTTGCTATGTTAAGCTGATATTTGTCAGCACATAAAAAAAAAACTTAAGCCAGTGATAGTTTCTCCCATACAAGATTACAGTAATTTGAAGGAAAATTATTCAAAATTTTGTGCCGTAAGGATATGAAAATTCATCACCACTGGATAAGCAATGGTTCAAACAGTCTTATGAAACATTTTAGGGGGTATTTAAGACTAATTGCTCTAACAGATATCATACCTTAATAAGCTGTGTTACTCATTGTGAACTATTTTATTACATTGCAAATCCCACATAGAGATAATTATACAGCAATAAAAATACCTACAATCTACATTATACAATTGACATAGTTGGCAAGACGAAAACAACAGTAATGAAATTAGCAGAAAACACGGATTTAAAATATCATTCCATTCAATATAGCCAGAATCAATCTAGACTACCACATTTGTCTTAGCGTAAGTCACTCTGTACTAACTATAAATAAATACATTAAAAGAGATGCTAGATAGAACTCTCAGATTTAGAATTTTATGGTTGCTTTTCTTTTTCAATTTTCTTTAAAAAAAGTAGTGTGGGTTTTATATGTGGTGGGAACCAACAAGTGAGATAAAATGATGTAAATATATGAGACTAGGTGCAGGTAAAGAACAAAAAGCACATGGGTAAAAGACGATCAACTGCTTTATTGGATTTCAAAACATGTTTCCTTCTTTTTACGTTCAATTCTCTCAAAGTCAAATACGCTGATAGGGCTAAGAAATATAGCAAACATCGTTTACAATCTACATGATACAATTCGAACAACGGACCTTCTCTCAGACATAGTATAAGAACATTTTTAGTTACTTTCATTTGCTTGAAGTAGTATAGAAATTGGTTGATCCTGCAAAATAAAAATAAAAATCTCAAGCTTAAACATTTTGTGATGATATAATTTAACAACAAAATGAAATACAATTTTCTATATTTAAAGCTGAGGTCATTAACCCTTGAAGCCCACAATGAAAACAGTCCACCATTTAATTCTTCGAACCCTGGAATGATTTCAACCACAAAGCAAACAGTTACATTTAACGTAGTACCAGTATAAATAAAATTAAATCCCTAAAAGTCTGAAATTGACATAAAAATATAAATTACATGTATTCATTTTGATTTTAACTTTAAAAAACATACTTCATCAGGCATTTAAATAAAATAATTGTGATACGTTCTTATGGTGGAATAAATTACATATTGCAAAGAATATCTGTGTATTAAAAGATAATTGATTTTTAAATCAGAAATGTGTCCGAAGATTGGTTTACTTCATAGGAAATTTTCAGTATAATTTTTTACACCATTTTTATGTATTTGTCACCAGACATTTGAATAAGATAGTGAACTTTTTCAGAGTTGTGACACAGGAAAATGTTCAGTGAATAGAATGGAAGATATTAGCAAAAAGTAAAAAATACATCACTATCTACAGAAACAAAAGCACCAGAAATTCAGACAAGTACATTTAGAAAACATATATATTGCACTGTGGTCTAAGGAAAAAAGATGAGAGCCCACTAATTCACACAAGAACGCATCTACGAACAGGACTAAAAATCCACTAATGTATAGTAGGAAATCCAAGAAAGAAATCTACTAGATATATTATTAAAACAGAGAAATTGTTATTACCACCTTTTTGTCAAAACTATCTATTTTTTTATGTGCAGACAACATTTTACATATTTTTCTATGTGAATGAGATGTTTTAATAAATATCTTTTGTCATAATTAGGTAATTAATAATGTCACAACAAAAAATTCAGAATCTAAACAACTTGTATTCTTAATTGTGTACCTAGGATTTGCAGTGAATAAGAAAATCTTCAACTAAAAGAAAAAGAAAATTGCAGTTTTTGAGCAAATATTTACAAGGTTTTGTTCCTCCTCACAACATTAAATATTGGCTCAAAAATTTAAGAATTTGAACATTTTAATTGTTGCTCTATGGTTCCTTCTCTACCTCTGTGAAATGAGGCATAACTGGCAAACTACTGTAATACTTTTTTTTTAAAGTAGTAAATAAAAAGTTAATCACAGGCTGAAGAGAATGTGGTGATACAGAATTAAATTTGGTGTTTTATAAGTGTAAATTCCTCTTTCTGTTATGTGTAGTCTACTACTTTAATGAATACTGTTGGACCTGAGACCAGATTTAAGTAAAACTAAACAAATATGAAACATACCATGAGCATGCGCTCCACCTAAGAATAAGTCTTTGGTGATTGGTTCATTTTCCTCCTAAAGAAAACAGACAACAAAACACAAGTCAGATATACCAAAATGTAAACAAGAAGATATACCAAAATCACTTTCTATCTTATACTCTGTCCACTCATGGAAAGCAAATGGATCTAAAGTATGCATCAGCAGCGTGAAACTAAGCTGCATCAGAACAGGCCGTACAAGAGTCGGGGAGGTTTCAGACCCCCTTTGTAAAGGTGTACTTGTGCAGTGGCAGTGTTGTTGATAAACACACAATTGTATCTTGTTTGTTGACAAGATGCTAACTGGGCACTGTGCAGGGGGGCGGAACAAAATTTTGAATGATAGAAATATAACACACACATGATTACATTAAGGAATTTATAGAATTTAAATTTGATTGATAGCCCGTAATAAATTGGTTATGTACTCTTCAACAGAGTACACTGGAAACAATTTGGAATACAACAACATAACACACATTGTGCATGCAGCCAACATCACTCTCACAATATTTTATGCTAATAACTACTATCAATTCCCAGAGCATTTTTACTTTTTTAAATCTTCAATACCCAACAATTCAGCACACAATTAAGAAAGTACAATTGGCTTCAATGAAAATATCAGTAATATTTATAAATCAGCCAATTAATTTTTATAAACATTAGAAATTTCCATTAAGTTATTGACTTTAGTGGAACACTTGAATTGTTGGAGACAATCATCATTTGCCAAATAGACAAGCGGTGAGCAGGTAAATGAGGATAGCTGTGTGAGGAGAGCTCATTTCCTTCTATGAGTAAACAGAGAACATATACACAAGACAATAAAATAATATAAAACTGTTTTAAATAGAAAATGAAAATATTGCAAATCATTTGTATTAAATACAGATAAGTCAAAATCAACTGGAATGACATATTACAAAATCATGAAAGGTCAAGTTTTCAAATAATATACAAAATCACTTCCATGGGCTAGGTACACCACCATTTCCCTAAAACACTTGCAGAATTGTTGTTGCTAATTCAGCTGGGACAAATACTTTGCTAACGTTTAAAAGACAGTACAACCTCTTTCTTACAAGGTTCCCAGGAAAAAAAAATGGTGTAAACGAAGGAGATGTGCTAACAGAGAGGAAACAAACATGCCCTATAAGTGATTCGTTGATTACCATATTATTAGCAACACGTAACACAGTGTAAAATTATTTTCAAAGGTTAGGTTCCCTCTGTTGCTTAAATCTTTTAATTTATTCTTGTCAGTGTGGACTGCTCGAAAAGTTCTCAATCCTTCCTCTCCAATTCTCACAATACAAAGACATGTACCAAAAATGTGCCAAAAAATCCTATCCAAACTTGTGATTGTTTGTGGCGTGTTGTAAGTAAATCCAAACTTCAGTTAACTTATGTTCAGTTACATTGTATTATATGAACATAACCTGTTGTATAATTGCTTGTTCAATGAATAAATAAATACTATAGGTTAAAGATTTCAGGAAACTGCAAATTACTACAAGTTCCAAATTACAAAATTGACAAGTGAACATATCATTCCCCAAGAATTTGATAGGACCAAAAACATATTTTGTAAATGACATGAAAATGAATAAGTAGGATTCCACAGTACTATTAGTTTGAACAAAAGTATTCTATATTCCCATAAATCAGAGTAAAATAAAACACACGGATGAACTATCACATCAAATGTAAACACCACCAATCCACTGACCGTTTCTTCTTCTTGTGAGCTGATAATGATTCCTGCCCACTGTCGTCTTCACTATTGCTAGACGAAGAGCAAGAGGAGTCATCTGAGTCGCTGGAACTGGAAGTAGATCCACTGGAACTATCAGAAGCGACACCTGTTCCTTTCGACAGGTCAATACTGTCAGCAAGAGCAGCGAGCACTGGCTCTTTCTCCTGCACAGAGAAATAAAACAAACACACGTCAATACAAACAAACATCTCCAACTCAGGATTTTACAAGTACAACCCACAACATGTTCACTTAACATGATAGTTACCATGTTTAACTCACAACTTCTGAGGTCCTACTCGTAGAAGAGTGTTTGCATCATCAATGGCCTGGTGAAAATTGTATTTGCTCTTCACTGTTGACCACACAATAGTAATGTGTTTACTCATGTAATTTATACAAACGCGTAATTCAAGCACTCTAATTTTGAAGACCAAATTTTTTCTGGATTTATTTAATTTTTGCGTAATTTCACAGGTTAATCTCAACTACAAGAGTTTGCTGTAAAGTCTACTCAATTGCCTTGTTCCCATGACCTGCAGCCCCGCCAAGTAGCGCAAGGGATCTATAGCACTGCGGCCATTGAAACATCACTTAGCCTGTTAATAGGCGCAGAGACAGCACACACATTAGACCCACAAGCCTTAGATATCAGAGCTTTTATCGAAAATTCACGTTCAAAAGAATTTATGTCAAATAGTTTTACATTGTCAAGAAAGATATATTATAATTAACATTTATTTGATTTATATAATATTTAAACAAAATAATAGTAAACACTTTGTTTTAACAAGTTTAATTAGTTACTTCCAATTCATCCTTCAAATTTAAACATTTTAAACACTTTACAACTTCTGGGAATCATTTTATACTCAAAAACTTTTCACATAATTAACTTCAATATTACACAATTAAAATAGAATAAAATGAAAAGACAAAGAAGTACCTTTAATACTTTATAAAACTTCTGTGACAACTTTGGTCTCCCTCGAACTGTTTTGTGCCACACAATAGGAAAATTGGTCCGACTACAAAAATTTTGTGTGACAGCAATAGTCGTATCGAGGTTCAACACCACATGCCACCAGCCCCCAGGTACAAAAACTGTTTCACCAGGCTTCTGTAAAATTTCTACCTAAAAAGAGAAAGAAATTGTCTTACTATATCAAATTAACCATTGTTCTTTTTTAGTATAATTGGACACTGCCTCTTAATCAAATATTTTTTTTAATTAAACTAATTCACACAGAAATATATTAACAGTTATATTTCCACAAGAGTACTTAACCCACACTAGCATTAGATTACACAAATTAATAAGTAAATACTTTTAAACACTTCCACCTAAAAATTCTTTATTTCCTCTAAATTTTTTTGAAATTATTTTTTTCATCTTCAGTTAATTCTGACAAATTATGTTCTGGAGATGACTAAGTGCAACTGAATTTTCCAGAGCCCCAAAATGTAATAATGGCTAATATTATGAGTGAACATTTCTCCCATGACATGCAATTCAATTAAAATGACATCCAAATTGTAACAACAGTGATCTCTAGCAAAAGCTGCAGTAATTGTTGAAGTGTTTAATACAAGTTTAAAGGAAGTTTTTTTGTCTCTATTGTTGGCAATATTGTTTTGTATGGGTATTCGTACTACTTTTAATTGATTATTCTGGTAGCTACATTCTAATATTGTAGTAATAGTTGTCTCTTTTTATGAACACATACAACATGTACTTCATAAGTTTGTGGCAAGTTTTGTAATTAATACGCTTTAATAACCGTTTTAAGGGCTCTAATGACCTTGATGAGCCCCAAAGCCCCACAAAAAAAAAAAAACTGTTTCAATTATCATTAGACTCTTATACCAAATTATAAGTAAGGCTAACAGTTAAGTATTGATTTATATTGGATAATCAACACCAAGTACCACTGGACAAAAATTATTCCAAATTATTACATAAAAACACAGAAAAATTGGCAGAAACAGGACTTTCTTGACAAGAAAAATCTGAATTTCAAGATTATCTGGATAAACTCGTGCAGCTACCAACTTATCTAAAACACACTTACAATATCCCTTGAAAAATTAAGAGGAAAATAAAAATTTTGGGAAATTAATGTATTGATAAATTATCGTACTAAAATATTAAGACTTCACTCTGAAGAATTCCTGAAAAAGACTATATTAAGACTTACTGGCTTGCAATCACTTGGCCAAGAAGGTAACTGGGTACGTGGATAAACTATCTTAAACCACGTGATAGCTTCATCCCTCTGCTTCCCACCATCCGAAGATGTGACTTTTAACAATTCCTTTGGAGTGTGTGTGGGAAATAGGCACCATCTGCAAAAAAAAAAAACATCTCAATTTTCATAAAACACTTATTCGACACAAAATAAAAAATATTCACTGATCTAAAAGATAGCTTACAAAAGATAAACTATGAGCATGCTTGGGCTACATTAGATTTCACATTAATGTTGTGATTACAACATTCATGAAATGTTTTTTTTTTTACTGTATCCTGAATAATTATATTTTTTTAATTTGCATAATTTATAGTCAACAGAAGTCTTAACTGAAAAGGCATTCAATGAAATAGTAACCATATCATTTTGCTTAAGTTTGAGTATAGATAAATAGGATGAACCCTTTTCTGATATTTAAATGGAATTTCATTTCCAATGTGCAGGGTTCTCCAGAACATCAACTTATAGAAACATCACAAAACTAATTCACGCTAAAAAACTTAAGTGGGGTGGAGGGCCAATGAATTATTACAATAATTTATCAACTGAGTTTACCAAATGAATAAACACGCAACATAATGTAAAAAGGTGCTGCATTTTCCACACCTGTTGTACATGGAGGAGTGTCTACATAGGAATTTCATTTATGTATACTGTAAACCTGCTTGGGGGGCATAGAATGTAAGTTTATTCATGCATTTCCTTTAAATGATATGAAGGTGAACACAACTAATTCAGCGATACACATTTCTTCGGTTTATTCCTTTTCTAGTTAATCACGAATATAAAGAATAACAGAAATCTTGATCACGTGACTAAATTTATAATTAATTGTTCAATTATTAGGAATGAAATTGTTCACCATATACTCGTAAAGCTTTCCATTTTCCCCAAATATACATTCTCTAACATAGTTGACAAATATTGTAGGCAAATTCACCTTTTGTGACCAACTACTAAAGCATTCCACGCACTAGTTCCCAAGGGATCTATATGAATTCCAGTTCCTGATCGTGCTGGTCCCATCACAAACCAACGATATGGAGGTCTTCTCTCTTCCCCAGCATACTTGAATAAATCATCTCGGAAATACAATGGAATTTCGTAATCATCCAAGAGTTTCTTGCGACGAGCATGCTGTTGCACAAAAACAACATCAACACAGAAAGCAATACACGAGAATAAGTAGACAGTAAATTCTCAAAATGAAACAAAGCACAGAAAGTACCTCACCAAAGCTGCTATCAAATATATACAGAGGACTATCATCTTGTGATACTAACATATACTGAACATAATACTTCATCTTCATTTTAACACTGTAACCTTCATTATCCTCACCACATTTAAACTTCTGGTTCCGGTACTTCTTCGCTAATCTCTGAACGAACAACAAAGTAAGTTATTGATTGATGTCAAAGTTTCAGCTACACTTTATACAAACTACACACCTCCAATGTCCATTTATGTTTTGCCTTCCAGTTATCTTGAACCCCAAGAATTACAACAGGTTTATAGGGACTTTCATACTTTTCAATGAACTGTTGAGGAGAGCATTCTTTAACATCTATTCTTTCGCAATCATCTTTCACTTCCAAAAAAGGGGTAAAGTTTTCTACATAATTCAGTTGACTCCAGTCTCCTTTATCATTTAATTCTGCATACAAAAAGAAACATTAAACTTAGCACATTGTGAATACCAGAGAACAAATAAAGTAATTTACTGAAAAACCAAAGTCGTGATTTTCATTAGTTGACTATTTACTACTCGAGAAGAATATTACTTAAATACCGGTTACACGAATTCACAAACAAATAGTCCATCTATTAGTCAATAGAATTAGTTAATACAACATACCAGGCCTCGCTTTTCGTTTCACCTCACGGATACGTTTACGAGCACGATGTTCCATGTCGAACGAAAATAAGAAGAACAAAATCTATTATAATACTTAAATAAATGGTATAATAAAACAATATTTCCAGAGATACTATTTAATGAACTAAAATTGACATAATTAACTAGAAATGTCAAGAAACAAGGCGCCAGAAGCACCACCAAACGGGCGACATTATACTTCCACGGCACAACACGTATGCAACCTGGTGCTGGTGTGCAGCTGAATGTACGGATTCTACATTCTTCTACGAACGCAGCGAAACAGCTTTACCAACCCTGGGGTCATTTCCCTCAATCCCTCAATGTTAGACTTGACAAATAAAGAAATTGACATTGATTCCCGTGAAATATTATTTAGAAGCATTTATTTTTAGAATAAAATTCTGAATTGTTTTTCGAATATTTTAATGTCTGGCGAGTATCATCTGCTTCTCATTCAAGAAAAGTAATCAGAAGCGTACCTAGGTGGGCGGTGTGGAGCGTCCACACGAAGTTTCATCCAAATGTCTTAAAGTGTGAAATAAAAATGTAAATTTGAACTTTAACATAGTTTAATCTGATTGTAAATGTAAAATCACAATTGTTAAATACAACTCTAATTTAAAACTCATACACACACTTTACAAACTATATAAACACTTTAGTGTGTGTAGCTTATAAAAAAGGGGCAACAAAAAACAAATAAAAAAGCCTCCCGCCCAAGGTCTCATAATTTTTATGCAATTCAAAAGTTTAATATATTTTTATTCAAACTAAAATATATTGAAAATGTTTTATTCTAATTTCCTTGCCCGTCTTGTTCAAGAAATGCCTTTTTTACAGTCACATACAATTACTTTTGGGGAGGAAACGGTATGGTTGAAGTGTCTTTTATTTAGTGAGAGAGCGAAGATACGAGCATATTTTAACTAAGTGGTTCTCTAACTTTATACCTCGAAGCTTCCCTTGAAAAATGGGCATCAGTCTCAGGTCTTCTCACAGCGCCAGGTATGTGAAAAATGTGTCGAACTTTATTTTTAATTTCAATTGGTCATTTTTTGTTATGAAAAAATATGGGGAGTAAATTAATTCAAGAACATTTAACATTTTTTCATACGCTGACTATTTCCTGCTAGAATTGTGAAGTGGCAAAATAGCAACGAATGTTCACAAACAAAGAGGCAATAAAGCTCTTCACAGACTAAAACGAGAAATGCGCGGCGAGAAAGAGTTTTGCGATGGAGACCAATGGGAGAGTCCGGTCTGAAAGCTTTTGGTCTCCGTCTCAAATTTTCTCGCTGAACTTTTCTCCTTCCAGTATGCAACCGGACTGAGCTGGTAACGTTGGCATATAGGGAATCCAGGGCACAACTGGTGCCAACAGTGTTGAAGTGACCGTCTACGTAATAGATGAATCGTCTGAAATGGAATAGCACCTCACCGAAGGAGAGACCCCGCAACATCTACTGCTACCAGTACCAGAATCAAGCGAGACATCTCTTACTAGATAGCTCGTATTGTGGCTTTTACTTAGCATTTGCTTCGCCGTTCAAAGTATTATTACCCCAATCGTGAAACAACCACGAGATCGGGGTCTGGGGACAAGTATTATGACACCAATCGTGGTACAAGAATGTGGTCAGGGTTTATTGCCTAGTATTTCCGGTCACCCATGTATGAGCATTTGCGGGACACGCGTCGGAATCCAGAATGCAGAATCTTTGACATCCCCTAGAAGTTCGCGACGGAAAACGGACCCAAGAGAAAAAGTCAAAAAGTAAAATAACAAATCGTATTTCGGGATATGCCAAGTTTCCCAAGAGCAGCAAAAAGTGGAGAGGTCACGGGTGATGTGGCAGATGATCAAACCTAGTCACGTCAATAAATTTGCCGAGGTGACAAAGGAGACAGAAGCGTCCCGATCAGGCAGCCAACGCTCCCGTGGTTCTCCATTCCTGGTTAGAGGTCACGGATCCTCCGGTTATGAACGCAGATGTCCAGGAAATTGATCATGTGAACCAGAGGAGATGACTGCCGGTTCCTACTTCTCAGCTTCATTGGTAAGATAGGAAATCTTTTCTTAGATTTTTTTATTATGTTTGGTTGGATAAATAAATATGATAATCAGAACTGTGAAACGGATAAATAGAGGAAAAACGAATCCAGAATTAAAATTGTATAAATTCATTTTTTATTTGTTGAAATCACTAAAATTGTTCATTTATTTCAATAAAAATCAAAGACATTTTGATTTTTATTGAAATAAGAGTGAATTTCAACAAGCGAAGAAGCGAGTGTTTCCTGTTAAACTAACAAATTCTATACGTTTTCTCTTTATTCCATAATAGTTTTTAAATTTGCAGGGTTTTCTCTTTTCTTTTCTTCTTTTATTTTTTATTGTAAATAATCTGTGTTAATAAAAGTTTTTGTAGTCTAAAAGTGAGCTTTGTTTGTTTCCGAGAATGGAAGGGGTACTGCAGTACCATATGGGAGTGAGTGCAGAGACCTGGTGACCCTTAAAGTTCTAAAATAATGATTTTAATTAATTAATTAACTAATTAATCATATTTTTATTTAGTAAACTAGAGAAGTTACAATATCATATGTACACCTATGGTAGGACCAAGCAGGACATAAAATACAAAAACCATTCGAGTTTGGAGGAACTGAACAGTTAATAGCTAGTTGGGAATCTTCCAAATACGTTCGTTGGAATTGGAAATAGTGTTCATCGCACCTTCTTTGGTCTTGCGAGTACTATGTACTTGTTAGTGGCAAGTATTGTTTCTAGCGTCATGCATTTTCAGTGAAATATGTGGTGCCGTAATATGAATATATCGAACAGTGCCAATGTGTTCACAGGGTTCGAAGCATATTTTGCAATGTGGTTCACGCAAGGCTTGGAAGAAATCATTGATACTATCTGAATTACTATATTAATCCTGCTCCGATTATATCATTTTTATTCACCGCTCTTAGTATTTACAACAATTTAGGAAAAATTGTTCCGCACTATTTTTTCCATTTATCTTTAGCGGGCACCCTAGCTCAATCCTCAGCGGATACCCTTGATAACCACTTCATTCTACGTAAACCTCTAACCTCATCATAACCATGTTGAATCGTTGTATAAACTTATACCCTTGTCCTAGATGAGAAGTAAAGATTTCCCACAATATACATCACTATGTTCAGTTTTCGATCAGAAATCTCCTGAATTAGGCTAGGAGTTCAATGCTCTCTTCTGAATGGGTGGGAATCAAGGTCCGGGTTTTGCTCCGGTTTTCCTTCGGGTAGAGGCGGATTTCTTATACAGGTTCTCTAGGCTTTGTCTAGGGGCGTGTTTATTGTAACAATAAATCGTGAATTTAGTGTTATTTAAATTCTTATGATTTTTAAACACTATACTAAGAATAATCTATAGTTCGATAATAATTTGTACATGTAAAATATTTTTTGTGTTAAATTACAAACATATTGACATTCTATTAGTATTGTAACTCGTAGCTAACTTTTTATCTTATCTAGGAATTTTTACTGAAATTTTTGAATCCGCCTCTGCCTTAGTGCCCTTGATCGGAATTGATGAGATGGTCCCTTGCTTGCTTCCGGAGAGTAAATTAGTTTATTGTCCTCTATGTGGTGATACGCAGTTTGTACTGCTTTTTTGACAATAAATTTATTTCAATGGACTTAAGTCCTTCTAGCTACGGAAGCAAATTTTCAGCACGATTTTCTTTCAGTGTGTCTAAGAATACAGAATTACGAAATGTTGTTATAGCGGAATCTCCATGTTCTGTTCATCTCTGCCAACACTGTCCGGGGAATTGTATCAATGTTGGACACAGAGGGAGAACCCATATCCACATACCTTCACGATCAAACAATAGAAAATACCCAAGAGGATTATGAAGAACTCGAGCAAAAGAGCAATAAGAGTCACATACAGAGCCAACTGATGGACCCCCTCCCCGCGTAAAACTACTAAATTTGATTGAATTTCGAATACAAGTCCAACAATTGTAATAATTAACTTTCATAATGCTTTTAATGTTCAATGAATTATTATTATTATTAGATTACAATCACTTCATTCCAAAGATTCACAATGAAAATACCCATACATTGTAGTACCATGGCATTCTATACAAACTGTTTGATCATCTAGGGCATCTGAGACCAGAAAAATATGTCAGTAATATTAAGCCTCGACGAATAAATGAGTAGCCTTTAGGAATTTTTCTGTTTCTGAAAAAAGGAAGCTGCATTATTATGTACGAAGCTATGATTTAAAGAGATTTAATCTAGTGATATATTATATGTCTGGAGCACGGACTTACGCTCGTTTCATTATTGATGTTGGCACTTCACTTGGCGTTGCGGTATTTGAATAGCGTATTCGCTGTTTTGGCTAAATATTTGACGCATACACAAATATCATACACATGCCATCCTCATATGGTCCGAACACGCAAATAACCCAATAATGCCACATGTTTTCAAAAAATCCAATGATGGACGGGATGTATTTAATATAATTCAAGAAATATTTGTACTGTTTCGTTTTCAGTCCATATAAATGTTCCAGACCATATTAAAGAAATTTTAGAATGAGAAAATCAACTGAGCGAAACACGCAAACCAAGTGTGGACGGTTCACGCAAATATTTGCCTTTCTTGAGTCCTTTCATGTGCGACTAAAAACCGACAAGAGGACGCATACGGGTGTCCGCGTGATTTGCCACAGTAGAGCAAATACATCGAATACAGGCAAATAGCTCATCTACACTTGGCCTTGTTGGCAAATACACCACGCCAAGTGAAGTGCCGGCATGACGATAAGAAACGAATTTTAGAAGCCTGTCAAAAGAATTTATGACTAATTTACTGTTCTAAAAATTAGAAAACAAAATTGAAAACGACATTCGAGATCCCTCCATACTTGACACATCGACACTTCATGAAGTCGATAAACCCTGATGCGATCTATTGTGATTTATCTCGATCGATTGCTACGCGATGCACAGATGTTGAAAAGTATGAGAAATTCGTTCGTGTCACAGAAATGTAATTTATGAGAAACGTTATAAATTTGAGTTGAGTAAGCAAGAAATTAAATATTAAGTCGGTTGAGTGGGATGAAGTGTCAATGCGGTAAACCTTAAAACGCGCTGAAGATTTTGTTGAGAAGCTGTGGTGCTGGCGCCCGACAGAGGAGACAGATTGTCGTTATGGTATATCGAGTGACCACCCGACGTTTCGGTGGTGTGTTATTCTCATCAGACTAATTTATAACAGTATAGGAATTGAAAACTACCGTGTACTGTTGATCAGAGTTGCTTAGAAATTGAATGCGAATCGTATGGCACAAATTAATAATATGTATGGGACTTAACTTAGCGCTCTGTTATAAATTTATTTTTCTTGTTACTCAAATTTAAATCCCTGCAAACTTTGATAATATTATATCATTTAATGTGAACAACCTATGATAATCGTCTTGGCCATACATACTTTCGTTCTAAGTGATGTGAAATGTTGTGATTTATTTACTGTTGTGTAAAAGATTGTTCGAGGGACATTGGGTATGATTCTATTGTCAAAGAAAATTGTTTATCGTCATGAAAACTTTTTCTTTATTCACTCACATTTTGTTACCGGCTTTAGTACTTTTTCTCTGGGGAGCAGATTTGACGTCATCTGGTGAGTGAATGGAGATAGTCATCACTAGTTTCAAAGATATTTTTGTTGAATAATTGTATTAAATGATTTGATTTTTTGTTCCAGACAAATCCAGTGTTTCATTCCAGTTGATAGACAATGTTGAGGTACGTTTGAAATAAACCATTATTTAACCGTGGGTTGTATTGAAATTTTATTAAAACTTGAATTAATAATACTACAATCAAAATTAACAGAAGTTATTGATACAGAATCTATGTAATTCACTTAAATTATTTTAGATTACATTATTCAAGAGATAAAAAGAACAAAGTCAATTTCCTGTTTTTAATCATATTACTTTAATAACAAATAGTGATAAACATATTATGAATGTTATTATTAATTTATGAAAATGATTGTATTAGTAATGTATTCCTAAGAATGTTAATTCATCTATTGATTTCTTTCCGCATTGTATTTTGTCCTGTATATTTGTATGGATTTGGAATGTAGTATTTACAGAAGTCACATTGGATTCCCCCCACATTGATATTGTTCTATTAAATATGATCAATATTTTCAAATAGATAAATACAGTATCAGTATTATGTAGTCTAATCTATTTAAATATTAATTTAAAAAATATTTCCCTATAACTATTGAGAAATTAATGTCACATTTCACCGAAACAGGATGTGGACGCATGTTGTTACACACCTTTTGTCTGTGCCTCCATGAAGGTATTGTATGTCCTCAGAAAATCAAATCGTATAAGTTGTTAGATTCTGTTTCATAGATTGAAAATGTTCACTGTTGTTGTTGTTTTGAACTGCTGTATAAATTCCTTTTATCTCACCCTATTTTAGAGAGAATGCCCCACCGGTGTGCAGTGTTCCAAATTAGGAGGTGCTTGCCTGGATTGTGATTTTAATAAAAGCTGTATTTATGGTTCCAAATTAAATGTGACATGTTGGCCGAAATCACTTGTCAATTGCACAAGTGATGGATTTTATGGAGAAACGGTTTGTACATATGCAGTGAGCAAATCTATCTTTTGGACAGAGTATCAATTTCTTGATGTGTGTCACTTATAATTACAGAGACAATTTGAAAGGTCATATGTTTGTCGATATTGCTACCAAACAGATCACTGGGAACATAATTGTGTTTATAAAGCAAACTGCAATTCTGTTGCCTCACCAAGAGCATTTTACAAGTAAGTTTCCTTCATTGGCTTATATCCTGAACTGAAATCAAATAAAAAAGAACTGGACTCATATTGAATCCTCTAGACAACTTACTAGTGTCATCTTTGGGCAGGGGTGGTCTGCCCCAGTCATCACCTAGAAAGGGGCCTCCAAATTTACCTCTAAAAAATTATACACTTAAGATGTTCATTTAAATATAATCCAGTTTTTTATAATAGCAATATGAGATTATTTTCAAATAAAAAAAATTGTTTATTTATGTACTGGTGATATGGTTATGTATGTGTAGGCATGTAAACACATGTAAGTTGCTCGAACCCTGAAAAAGTTGTTAGATTGCACCACTGGTTCTGAAACCAGAACTGGAATCTTATTCCACAGATAACTGCCAATGAACTTGCCCTATACAGATGGTTTAAACTTATAGCACATGATCAATGGTGATTTCTTACATTTTTTAAAGTTGCAAGTATTACTAAACAAATAAATAGCATATTAATACAGGTTATTGCCATATGCTTTATCTCACTAAGGATTAATGCATTTTGTAAATTTAAATCAATATGCTATATATAAAAAGATGTGTAATAAAAACATTTTATTCACAAAATATTTTCTTTTGAAAAAATTCTTGCTGTGCTTTTTTCCCCCCTTTCATATGTTGTTATATATGTTCTTTCAATTTCCACATAACGTGTATTTTAATGAACCAGTTAATTTTTTATCTGGTTCTTTCATTATGAATTATTTAGTTATCTCCAAATTCAGGAGAACTTTGCTCATCACAAGCAAATCTCATTGCCATGAACATACAATACTGAATATTCTATTTATCAAAGAAGTTAAGTATATAAAGAAAGTTTGGTGACCTTTAGTGTGATGATGTGGCCAAGGCTTTAAAAAAAAATTCCAAGAACCATGGTACATATTATGTGAACAGTTGTCATGACACGTAGAAGTATAGTAAGGTATTATTTTTTTAATTTTAGGACCAATTGTTCTGTCAGAAGCGAAATACTCTGTTTAGGCAATAGAACTTTTGAGAAGAAGCTGCCCTGTAATTGGAATGGTGGATATCGATGGACGACAGCTCTGGCTCTCAGCATTACACTCGGAGGATTTGGTGCAGACAGGTTGTTATGGGTTATTCAATTTCAGAATTATCAGACAATTCAAATTTTTTTGTTTTATAATGTCAACCTTATTAGTGACCAGGGATAGTCCTACTCAGTTTACCACCAAGAAAATAAAAATTTTTGAATAGAAGTTGATGAACAATTGAAACATCATGCAAGCCATTAATGGCCAGGATGATGGAGCATGTTAGAAACACTCATCAGCTAATACTTATCATATTGTGCTATATTTATTTATTAGCTCTTTTGGATTATTATCCTATTCATTGATTTGTGTATATAAATGAACTCGCACATTGTTTCATTTGTTCAAGGATTAAAAAAATCTGGAGTACACCCTACTCAACTTTCCAATTATAACTACACATCAGTAAAAAGCCACTTTGCAATTAAAAATATAATAAAATTTGTAGATAAACATAAACGTATTGAAACTATCAAAAACAACAAATTAACTGGCTAACTTGTGCATGTTCTCTTTGTGTCTTGTAGATTCTATCTTGGCCACTGGCAAGAAGGAATAGGCAAGTTGTTCAGCTTTGGTGGTTTGGGCGTGTGGACTCTCATTGATGTGATACTCATTGCTTTGCACTATCTGGGACCTGCAGATGGATCTCTTTATATTTAAGTTGTTCTTAGAATGTTCATAGTGTCTTATTTCAGATGTGTAAGTTATTAAATGTTATTTGAAATTTCTTGTTGGTGTTTTGTTCCTTTAGTCTTTTTCCCAATAGGAAAATTACCGTATTTACCCGAATATATCAGTCTTTTTTTTTTCTCGAAAAAATTGCCCAAATATCCGGGGGTGAAGACTATATTTGGAGCTCAGGATGGAAAAATTGCTAATTCAAAGTTTTGTGGGTGAATACGAGTTAAGCGAACAAATGCCATACTACGTAACGTAATACAAAACGTCGATCGATGATAGCGGGATTTGACGCTCGTTCGAAATGGAAACCAAACGGATCTATGTCGAAGAATGATCGATTGCAGTCACCGTGCCTACCGTAACGCACGATTTTGACGAGAGACTGCGATCTTCGTTAACCCAAAGAAAGTTTGGCGAACGAAGCTACGACGCCAACTTCAAACTGCATGTTCTAAATTATGATCAGGAACGAGTTAAGTAAAGGTATGAGAATTCCAAGTGTGTGGACCTGGCGATTCTCTTGAAGAGAAGTTTTACTGCATCAGTTAATTTTTTCATTTTATAATCCTTGTTTTTACTTACTAGAATCAACTATTTCAAATTGAATTTTCAATGAGTATTTCCCTATAGAAGGACTTAGATTTGACTCAACTTCATCTTTTCCCCTAAATTTTGCCTCCCCAAATAAGGGGAGAACTATACTCCGGTAAATACAGTAGGCTTCAGAGCATACCGTCTGCCAGCTGGATAGACTATCTGATGAATATGTAAACTTATTCTCGTGATCAAAAGCAACTTCACAGATCTTACATCTACACGAGTCTTGATAAATTATCTTGGCAAATGGTGCTTCTTTCAAAATGTGTTGACTCTTATTCTGTAAGAAATAAATGTATATTGTCTCCAAATTTTTGTTTGAAGTCATGCTTTTAAGACATGAATTCCATTTCTTTACTTTTTAATTAACATTAAAAATTAGATGTGTCTCTCTCAAGTTTTAAATGTATACTTATGTATTTGATAAATGATGTAATGCGGACAAGCGGTAGTTACTTGGTAAAAAACTAGGTAGTCCGACCACCGGTTTACTAAATTTTTTAGTCTAGCCCTCAAGTTCAGTTTGGAGACTCCTTTAGAGGAAGGATGATTATGCTCAAATTATGCTTACTCAATTTTATGTACCAAGAACATAAAATCCTACTATATCTACCTGCAATTAGTAAAATAACATCTGAAATGTAATTATGTTTCAATTATTTTAAAAACCTTTATTGGCAAAGGGATTTATGTAAACAGTATGTCAACTAAATTGAAATAAAACTAACCCGTGTAAATTCACATAAAAATTCAAATGTGGATATACCCATCTAACTGGCAACACCTCCCCTACATTGTACCCTCCGTCCAAGGCCAGCAAGACTTATTTCCGCCACTTCTCTGTTAACAGATACTGGCCTGCAAATTCATAATTAAAGAGTTTTCCGCTTCTGCTGCAACAAGTGACTAAAACACAATAACTCTGATTCACGCAAAGTATTAAGGACGAATTATGCTCACATGACGTAAAATTGACACAACAAAGGAATGAAAAAATATTCGTTAAAACGTTCTCCAGAAACTAAGTAGGGCAGTCCTCAAATACACAAAAGACTATTATTTTTACAATTCAATCAATTTTAGAAGGTTATGTGAAAGCATAATATTCCTATCTTACTTACTCTCACCCATCACATGTACGTTAACCTTTGTTTGGGGGGTTAAATATTCTAACTTGTTTTTACTTGATGTTTGAAAAAAACTAAACTATTCATGCCCTATCCTTGTGTTCATAAGAACTCCCTAATTTATCATTAAATAAATATAAGATAAGATTCACTATTCTAGCTTTCTAACCAGCCTTTATCAAAACAAATAAAAAGTTATCACAGCACAGAATTTCTTCAAGTTTGTGAGAACAAGCTTTCTGCAGCATCATTGCAACTGAGCTGTTACTTTATGAGCTTTATGTGCGCATAGTTATAAAGGTTTCGCTACTACAATATATCTCACAAATCCACTGGAACGTTGTTCCCTTATACGATGAGCTGCTCTCAAAATATTAATCAATTTGCAAAACTGAACAGTATTACGCAGGAAGCCAAATTTCTTCAAATCCTCTTCAGTGAAGAATGTCAAACCTGAAAGTGAAACAAAAACTTAGAAGCACTTAAAACCATGTATAATACAAAAAAAGGATGCTTCGTAAAGATGACAAACTTACGATGATGTTCATAAATATTTTAATATTACTTTCAATGCTGAATAAGTATTGTAAGTAGGGTAAGATGTCTATTAGGAATTTTCGACTACCCAAGAGTAATAAAACCACACATACTTGCAGGCAAATAATTATGAGGAGAAAACTGAAACAGTTGCACACTACGTAATAAATAACACATACCAAGAAGTTGTTTAAAAAATTTGAAATTACCTTGTAACAAAATTCTTTTTAGTTGTAAGTCATTAGTCTCTTTTGTATATCAAGCAAAAACAACCCTTTCATCCCATCAGACAACTACATAATGTATAAATATATTAAATGAAGGAAAGTATGCCACAAGACTGATGATTAAAAATGATTCAAGAACATCAGCCGTACTGAATGTAGATATGAAATTTTGTTTGTCTATTTAATTATGATCTGTCTGTTGTTTATACATTAATTTTTAAGTACTTTTAAAATAAAGATAAAATGAAAAACTACAGTTCAATAATTATAATACACAATGTTACTTGCAACTTCTGGAAAGGCTTTCGTGGGGTCAAATGCTTCAAAACGACTAAGGAGGGATCTAAATCAATAAAGCTGAAGCCAAACTATCTAAAATTAAATAGAGAATTTAATAATGCAAAAATTAATGAGTTTTACAGTGCAATAAAAGAAGATAAGAGAAAAAACTCTACGTATGCAAAAGCGGAAGCCATCAACCACAGCAAATACATCAATGTTCTAACATTGATTTGGAAATAATTGGAAAGCATGGGAAATACAAACAATGTGCATTATCATGCAGAACGAGTGAGATATTTTGATTTTCATGCAACTGTGCCAAGGTTGAGTGAAATTTTGAAATATTGAAAAGTATACATTTTGAAATGTTTGCTATATAAGAGAATGGTTGTGTTTACTTGTAGACCCATTCTCAATAACCAGAATACAGAATTGTACTGCTGTTTGGTTTTGAAACGCTTCATTCTATGTTATATTCTTCCAGAAATAATCAACCTTCATGTTTCCACCTCATTAAATTCTTAAAATGTAATCTACCCATTAACATACCTTGACAACAATGTTGCTGTTGCTTGAAGAGAAATTGAAGTTGCCTATCTTCGTATTTAATTGGATGTGGGTTCCAAAGAATGGTGTACTTTTTGGTCAATGTGCTATTAATAGAAGATACAAAGTCATTCACCTCTTCCAACTTGATACGACCTTTTGTATAACTGAAACAGAAAGCCACAATAAAAAGAGGAGTAAATTTAAAACCATTGTAATGCTGAGCAAATTTTCAGTGCCCCCAGATGTGCTTGCCATGTCCAACTAATTTACGAAGGCATAAAAGATAGCCCCAGCAATTCTACTATGAATGTCTCAATTATTATTGATACCCCAGCTAGTGAGGCTAATTTGTTCCAGAATCACATTAGTCAGTAAAACTGATTTCCAATACATTTCAATATAAAATTATTCAATTTGTTCTGGATGCTGCTGCTTATAAAAATAAGTTCAAATACAAAATATCAGCCAAGGTGCAAGAACTCACCTAAAGCCAAAACGAGCAACTGGCCAATTGAATGAACAGAAAGTAGAATGAAAAACAGACAATCTTTACTCTGTTACACTAAAATTATAGAACACTTCATACCAGTAAAGTAAAAATATATACCACAATGCTTTTTATTCTTCAAAATTCTCTAGTTTACTCAAGTACCATGCTTCTACAGCATAAGTGTGAAGTCTATCCAAGGTTGATTCAACATTTTCAAACACACAAAGTCTGTCAATTCAATACTTCAATGAAGGCACTACACCTTCCCTACTGCTACGACTTGGTTTCTTAGACATGAACTAACACGTGTTGTAAGATAAAATTTCAGTTTTATGTAAGCACATCCACAAAACACTTCATAGCTACATCAAAAAACAAAAAAACATATACATCATGGTAGATTGTTTTCATCAGTTTCTAATAATTGCTGAGCAAGGTTTTTCACTTAAAATTCAAATATAATCTTCTTCAACATCTTGGAATGGTATTTCCAAGAAAAAGAAAAAAAACTATATTTGATGTATAAAGACTGTGTACTCACTTTTCTGTCTATTGAACAGGTATTTAAGAGAAAACAGGTTCGAAATTGAGCAACTTCTTCACATCTGAGTTTATTAGGAAAAGAGTAGAACCATTATATACTACAAACAGATTGTTTTAAGAACTCTAATGACCCTGACGTTGGCAAGCCCTAAAGCCCAAAGGGGAAAAAAAGAAGATTGTTTTAACCCTTTGACAATCATTTAGCATTATAAAGTAGAAAATTGAGTGTCTATAACAAGGAAAATATCAGAACAATTGAAGAGTGTTAGGAATATATTATGTAACCTATATTTGAAAAATATACATTCTCAATGTTTCCAAAACATTGTGAGGACTGAAAAATATGAAATCAATGAGGTATGATTCTACAGAGACTACAGAAAACACCATTAACAACATTTCATCTTGAGCCATTTCCCTAGCTGCTTCTTTTAATCTTTCAATAATAAGCTTAGCTTGAGAGCACACTGTGTTCTAATCAACAAGACTCACTCTTAATTGATTGTTGTTTGGATGACATAGTAGTCTATCAAGTCTCTGTAGATATAACGAACACAAAATAATTTCATTACGTTATGTTGAATGAAAATGAAAAATTGAACTTGGGGCCTTCAGCTCAGCGCTAATGCGCTACCAACTGCGCCACCCTGTTCACCTCTAGACCCAGTCTACCATGGACATTCAACTTACAAGACCCACAGACCTCTGAGGTGATCTCATAGAAATTATTATTCTCATATGAGACAACTCCTTTAGGAAGTATTTAATTGTAGGTTGTTATTTTCCATTCCTGGAGTTCACAAACACACAGAAATCTCTTAAATAAGAAGATATAAATGGGAACATTCCCGGAGCAAAATTATGAGTTTTTAAAAAAGGTTTCTATCCCTTTTTATTACATTAATTCACTAGTTTCAATGCTCCATAAAATATAAAAATTAGAACCATTCATCTACAAAGCAATTGGGTTTGATGCCAATGAATAAATACTTACAAAGGAACTTCTTCATACTCCGGAGGTCTAACTTCTACAACATACGCAATTGATACTTTGCAAGTTTTTTCAGATTTACTTGTTGGAATAGAAACAGGAACATGTCCAGGTTCACCCTGAAACAAATTTATTTATAATTTACAGACTTGTGTCCATTTACATAAATTAGTTCAAGACATGTTAGATCAGAACATGAGAAAACGCACACGCACACCCACACAAAATTATAACATGAAATTTTTATCTCTTTCCTTTTTATAATAAAAATTAAGAATATTCATTAGTCACAGAGTTCGTATGAGATACTATGTAATATATGTCAAATCCATTGCACATTTGAGTCATAAGGTTGTTTATAGTATAATTTGTTTTGTAGTGATTTAACACAAAAGTATTCATGTATATCGAGTTTTTCATCACAATTTTAAAATTCAATTGAGTCAACCAATCTGGGCAATCAAGATCCTGACTTAATTTATAAATAAATTTAATATCGTTTGTCGTATGTTGCAATTGAATTAATGAAAGTTTCAAGTAAGTTGATATGGCACAATAATCATGATCAATAGATCATGATCAAAAGATCAGCTTAGTTTAGTCTTGATGAGATTATTCTAAAAAAATTATGCTGTACAGTTTCAAGTCTTTTGATTCTTTTGGATGCCTGAGGTGTCCAAACGATAGAATCGTACAACGAAATTGGGAAAACTAGTTGTACATACAGATTTTTCAACATTCAATGAGATTTAGAGCTCTTACATGTTCGCTTAATAAATCCTAATGTCTGCATAGCTTTATTTATATGCTTATCAAAACTCATTTTGAACTCATGTGTAATACCTAAATCTCTGGTAGATGTAACATTTTTCAGGATGACACCATCAATACTATAATTATTTATAGATGTATCCCATCCCGGCCCGGGTTTCCCTCCGAGTAGTGGCGGATATTCCTTGGGCGGGAATGTCATTAATACTTTTGTTTTATTAATCTCAAATTTTTACTGCACTTATATCTACAATTTATTTTGAATAATAAATGGATAACAGTAGGTATTTATTAAATAATTTCTTTTGTAAATATTAAATCCACCACTGCCCATGGGCAGTTGATCGGAATTGATAGGATGGTCCCTTGCTTGTCTCCGGAGAGTAACTTAGTTTATTGCCCCCCCCCCCTAGTCATACGCAGTTTGAAAATGCTTTTTTGACAATAAAGTTTAAAGTTTTATGTACATCCAGCTCTTGAAAAGCTGTGTGTTTACATTTGTTTGTATTCAGCTGTAAATCATTTGAACCACACCAACCATGAACTGCATACAAACATTCTTGAAGTTCAGTGATATCTGGGCTTGATTTAATGGTTTTGAAAATTTTCATATCAGCAAATAATATAAGCATTTACAAGATTATGCTGTCTTGTCCTGTAAACGTTACAAGAGATGCCAAACAAGGCTGCATACTATCACTGTTGTAGTTCCTCTTCGTCATGGATGATGTAATGAGACAGGTCACAAAAAGCGAAAAAGTGGCATTCGATGGAACCTATTCGAAAAAATAGAAGATTTTGACTATGCGGATGACATCTGCCTCCTTTGTCATTGGCACATAGACATGCAAGGGAAGACTTAGAACTACAAGAAAAAGCCAAAACATCAGGACTAAAGATAAATGTTAACAAAACAAAAGACATGCACTTAAACAGTAAAGCAATAAAACCTCTAAAAATAGAAGATCATAATATCAAATAATTTGATTCATTCATTTATTTAGGAAGTGTTGTAACAAAGACAGGAGGTTCTTCAGAAGATGTTACTGAAAGAATAAATAAAGCTAATACAGCCTTCTTCAGTCTCCAAAATATTTGGTACAACATATGTATTTCACAATACACCAAAGTAAGAATTTTTAGATCCAATGTTAAGGAAGTCTTCTTGTACAGAGCAGAGACCTGGCTAGCAAATAATAACACCAACACCCATATTAAAACATTTACAATCCATAGTTTACGTAGAATTTTCAACATACGGTGGCCAGAGAAAATAAGGAATGAAGACCTTAAGAAACTAGATGGAGATACCCATCACCCAAAAAATTCGTAAGAGGAAGTGGCGATGGATTGGACATACATTAAGAAAGCCAGCAGACATTGTAGAAAGACATGCACTCGAGTGGAACCCGCAGGGGTGGGAGTTCCGCACTTTGTGGAACTCACAGAAGCAGAGGTTGCCCACAAAGCACATGGAGGAGGATAATTTATGAAGGGATCTGAAATCTTTATATGTACTATCAACATAGTAACCTTTGCCCAATAATTCAAGGATGTAGTTAGTATAGCAAACAAGATTGGTTTCCATTTCTTTTATTTATAAATCCAAATTGTTTGGGAGATAAGAATGGCATTATAATTAATTTTAATTTATCTGTAGTGATAGCTTCAAAAAGTTTCGGAATACAGCTTATTATTGATATCGGTCTATAATTAGAAATTTCATTTTTGCTACCTTGTTTGTGAATAGGTGTTATAAAAGCTTCTTTCCAAATAAGTGGCACCAAGCCTGTACATAAAGATTTATCAAAAATATTTTAAGAATCGACAAGATAATGAATATGAATTATTTCATTAAAATTGGTGGAATACCATCAGGACCTGCACTTTTCTTTTCATCTAGTTGACTAATATATTTAAATACATCGATTACTGTAATATCCATTGTACTAAGTACGTAAGGAGTTCAATCATCATAAATCTTTTCTTTATCGTAATCAATAGAAGATGACTTAAGGTTTTTAAAATAAGCAGCAAATATATTGACTATGTACTGTCCTTCAGAATGTATTTTTGAACCTAGATGCATAATATGTGGAAGACCATTAGTTGATCTGCCAGAGTTAACATATTTCCAAAAATATTTGATTTCATAACATACAAAATTTTTTACACTAAATTTATAAATTTCAAAATCTCATCTCGATTAAAATTTACATTCACTTCCAAGAGTTGCAAAAGTTTCATAAGATTCATCAGAGTTATTACACTTGTATATAGAAGCCCTTATTTTCTTTAATTATCAATGTTTTAAATTCATTAAAGTACCATACAGGGAACATTGATGAGCTCATTTTTCTCTTTGGTACAGATTTTTCAAAGCAGTAATATAGTGTATATAGATTATTATAAAATGAATAGATTCCTTCATCAAGAGAAATATCAAAATTTTCATTTATAAGAAAAGTACCCCATTCCATTGTGATTTTTTAATAATCAGCCAAGTTGTAATCATATATAGAAGTATCCAATTAATATTATAGTAGCAAATTTCCAGATTATGTCTAATACTTAGCACTGGATGATAAATGTCACAAGGAAGAGCAGTTTCGTTACATTTTATGCAGTTTAAATTGTTTACATAAGAGAATGTCAAATCTAATATCAAATTATAATCATTTGGTATGTCATTAATTTGAAACAAATTTCAAACCATTTCAGATAGTAATTTCTCATGAGGTGTAGTATATTTGTTAAATGTTGTATAACTAGAGTAATTGCCATGATTCCAATGTGCTTTCAGAAAATTAAAAGCATCAAATAACAACCACTTTACATTTGGATATTGCACATAAAGATGCCAAAACAATGCCATAACGTTATAGCACCTACAATAATATCAACATTTTTAAATTTAACTCGTACTAAAACATGTTCAACGTTTGAAGACGATTCTAATAAGTAGCTTTGAAATATAATTCTTACTGCAATCATAACACCTCCACTCTTTTTTCACAGACTAGAATGGCAATTTCTATCTAATCTATGCACATTACAATCTTTCAACTTCAATTCTGCATTTTCTATATCTATGCTAAGCCACATTTCTGTAAAGATAATAATATCGTAGTTATGATGCCTCTTGACTCTTGCCTAGGGGCGGCCATCTATTCTAATAATTAACCTTGAATATAGAGTTATTTTAATAGTTGTGATCTATAAACAATATTTTCTGAATAATATATTGTTTGATAATAGTTCCTACTTGTGAAATAACTATATGCTTTATTAAAAACAATTTTATTGGTCTTCTGTTAATATTATAACAGAAAGCGAACTATTATTATTCTTATTTTAGGAGTGTGCTGAAACGTCAGATCCGCATCTGCTTTTGGGTACTTAATCAGAATGGATGAGATGGTCCCTTGCTTGCTTCAGGAGAGAAAATTAGTTTGTTGTTCGCCATGTGGTCATACACAGTTGTATCTGCCTTTTTGACTATTATTATTATTACTCCTATTATTATTATCAGTGATGATACATAAATGTTTAACTGGATACTAGATGTATTATTGAAGACCAAGTATTTTTAGGTATGACAATAATTCTCTTGCTTTTATATTCACAATGTAATTCTATTCATTTTCCATACATACATACATATTTTCCATACATGGGAAAATGGTTAAAATTATCTGACTGAACCATTTTCCCAATCTTACAAGTCACAAGCAATATCAGTACTGAAAAATTGCTTAGATCTCCATAAAGGTGAATTAATAATTAAAAAAACCCTCTGAACTACAAAGTAAAAGGCATTTGGTACCTTTTCTGGAGTAGGAAACAATCTCTGAAAATCTTCATGGTCTGACAGATCAGCCAGAAAGTCACTGTACTTTAGTAACTCTTGTGAGGCTATCTGGAATAGATAAAATAAGATCAATTAAACAACACTGCAAGTTTATAAGAGGGGGTTTAATGCTCTCAAAACTGTCATAAAAATTAGCTCACTGTGCGCAATCACCATTATAACGCTTTACCCAGCACTTCATAACGCTTTAAAAATGGAAATCCACCCACATATCGCCCCATAAAAAAAGTATTAGATCAAAAATAACAATGACACACTGTTGTCCATGCTTGGGAAATACACATACTTGGAAACAAGCATCTGGGGCTGAAACACACCAGCCAACTTGGAGGTGCAAAGCCTTAAATTTAGGTTGATTAAATAAAATTAAAGTTCAAAACAATCAAGCAAATTCTGCATAAAACATTGAGCTAATTAAAATATGTTTGGGTAATTTTTTTACCAACAAATGATAAATATATTTTCATTTTGATTTATTAGTTGTGAAAATAAAATTGTTTATTGAAGATTTGTAAATTTAACTATACAAAAATGTAAGTTATAAAAAAGTGTCACTAGTTTTGACAGCCCTGCTAATGGTACACATAATAAATCGTAATTCTCCAGCAACATACCTTGAAGTTGTATACAGATAAATAAATAAAGATTTACACTGTTAAGACAATATAAATAAATTATTTGTGGAAGGAGAATATTACAAATATGAGTTAGGTTAAGAAACCAGAAATAGTTTTCTAACATTCTTCCTATTTTTTATTTATTATATAACACAAGTCTGCTTAGTGGACAAAACACCCTGTCCTCTAAGAAAGAAGAGAGCAATTGAAATGATTTTTCTCAAAATTATACCATTAGTTCCATTTTGTTTAGATGGATTATTTTGTATAATGAAAGACCATACATTCTGTTTTGATCACTCGTATATGTCCCTTCGAGAACTAATGTATAAAGTAATAAAGTAGTAACTTTCTGTTTAAAAAGGTAACAGGTGTTTTTATTTTAGAATTAACAAACAAAAATATTTCAGACTTGGAGGTTCTTCTCAATTGTATGCAATTTATTCACGTTATAGCAAACCTTAATTCAACAGTCGTCGATTTGCATATTGTGAATTCACAGCTCAAAACGATAATACAGTCTACAAGTTGTATGTTTGTGCAAACCTGCATCTTATCACGAGTTTCTATCATTCTGGAAAGCTCTTGCTTCAAATTTCCCATTTCAGCACAAAGAGCGGATAATGATTTTTTCAGATCCCTTGCTAATTCCTTATTATCTTCATCCAAGCCAAATAGGATTTCTGTTCCATTTTTTAGTACGTCACATTCCCTTCGTTGGCACTTCATTACACATTCTAAACCACAATGATCTTTCTTAGCCATTCTAGAAAATAAATATTAATTCATTCAATATTATACAACAATAACTTATGGTCTCCCTACAACACCGGTTCACAAATGTTTGAGTTGGAGTTTTTGAGAGAGAATGTCATAAATGTAAAACGGCAACGAATTAACTAAAGCCCGCGCAGAAACATGTGAATGCACATTATAAAACAATGAAATCCATGGAAACCACGCACTCCACTTCTACCAACTCTCGAACTATAATTATTTAGTGATCAAGGAATAGTTTATAGTCTGTGGAATAGGGGCATTTTGGCATTGTTCCTTTGACAACCGCCAGATGGCATGACGAAAAGAAGGGCGCACGATTGGTTATTTGAGTGGTCACGTAAGTAAGAGGTGGCCGTATGATGCTTTTATTGTAATTGTTTCAATACATTGTTTAAAACTAGTACCCTTCCGATGTTTCTAATTATTTTTTATGTACTCAACAATCGTACCGCCACTTTGCCGCTACGTGACAGCATCAGGACAGCACTGTCAAGAGAATATCGATGTAATGTGGTCTGAGACAGCTCGATCAGGTAGCTGATGTAACTGCGAGTCTCGAGTGTCCGATGTATATTGAAGGAAAGTTATGGAAAGTACAGCGATTTTAAAACTCTTGGGCGAATTCCAAATCTCAGACGAAATCATCCGTCCTATGATAAAGGGATCAGCGGTGTCGGGGATTGGGATATCTCGGAATTCTCCGAAATGCCTACGAAAGTATGTTCATGTTCTCAGTCTTACTCTATTTCTGTACCAATTTCGCACTTGGATTTCTGAGGAACCAGAACATACGTCAACCTCGACTTATACATTCAGGAATAGAGCAATGCCTCATTAGTATGGTTACGTATACGAACAAGCTGCTAAGAGCACCAACGAACGACCACACATTGTTTATACATTTATTTTGGCCTAAGGTGTACATTACCGTCTTGCCTTTAACGAAGGTCATTGCAAGACTGCCATATTATACATTTAACGACCACACAGCAGCTAAATCCATATGGAATAAAAATTAATTTCATTGATTGAATCAAGATTAGGTAAGACCCATTTACTTTACTTAACATTTCACAAGACACAACTACTTACGCAGCAGAATGTGTGATTACTTCAGATTCGTTCTCCATAACCTCTAATCATTAACACGAACATTCGTCGTTCCCAGAGCGAGCACGTGCTCGGCAAATTGCTCATATCTGGATCAGTGTACTCGCCAATAGGCGAATACTCGGGAAACACCCCGAGCAAGTCGCTGTTGCTCGGGATTCGCTGTTCAGTTGCTCGGAGTTCGCCGAATAGCGAATGTGGAGCCGCCTTAACACGATGTTTTGTCAAGTCAAACTGCACCTACTTAAACATGGTTTCCTACAATTACCAGGTTGGAACATGCATTATGTGGCAACGGTGTACCGTTGACCGGCTTGGTTAAATGCGTAAACATTATTTCAGCGAATGGATTGCTTACGCATCCATGTTCTTCGTGTAAAATGAATCTGAATTTAAAGTAATTATTTATTTTGGTCACGCTGTATTTTTTGTTTCTATGATATTGACGACTAAATATACGAACGTGTTTGCTCTTTAAACTTCTCTTTGACCAGTCGGTCGGCCTACGAGATCGGCGTTGTCAAGCATTAGACTCCAGCCCAGTAATTGTAGGAAGTCATGACTTAAACCACCCGCGCTATATGGTGCGAGGAATTTCGGTTATGACAGTTGACGATGCCACATGTTCCATCGTTCCTCTTCCATCGCGATCATCAATCGTACTATCGAATGACTGAACTCAATAATCTCAATCATATCGATATACTCTTTCGATAGTATCCATGGGTGCTTAAACACGTGTATTTTGAGGTTAACTGGATAATATAGCAAGATGCTTGCCGTTACTAGGAAGACAGAAGAATCTTTCGAAGAGAATGAGAATGAATTATCTGAAGTTAAAAATGAAGATGTGGAGTCGAAGTCCGATTCTTCAGTAATGGATGATGACTTACCTGAAGATGAAAATAGCGACGACGACGACGACGACGTTTCCAGTGAAGATGATTCTGTGGAAGGTGACGAAAAACAAGAAACGAATGAAGTAAAAGACACGAAAAATGCTATTCCTCAACCTTCGGGTAGTAATGTTGTGGAAAGTATTTTGGCTAGAGATGCGTTAGCTCGTAATGTTATCAGTGTCTCAAAAGTTGTGGAACTACATTTTGATCTTGGTAGACTCCTAGCGACTGATTCCGATAGTTTGGATTTTAAAGCCCTCAGGTATGCCAATTATTATACTTTTTCTTATCGTTGGGGTGCCCTTCCCTAACTGTCTTATATTCCCGTCTGTTTTCGGTTTGAAATACTTGCATGCCCCAAGATTTCCTTTAAAATGCCACAGATTGTTTTGATAAAATTGATACCTGCTCTTTCTCATCTCAAATAGTAATTATGTTGCTATGTTTACAGTAGTATTTATCAAGAAAAATAAATCTCACATTTAAATATACCTTAATTAAATTTCCCAGTGTTTCCTTGATAACATTTTTACAGATTATTTTCAGTTTATGTGAATGTCTGCTAACAAAATCATAAAGGGGCATTACTTAATTTTCTCACCTCAAATATCTTTTCAGAAATTCATTAAGTATCAAATTTATGGTGTAATTTAGTGTCACAATTAATTGCACTCTCAAAACATGTTTCCTTAATACATACTTTAATGATAGTACTCTTGAATTATTTATTTTATATTTGTGGTATGGTTCTCTGTTTCAGGAAATCCAAAGATGAGTATTTGCGAAACCTTGCTAGGGACAATACACAACTACTTATTAACCAAATATGGCAGTTGCCAATTTCAAGAGAGGGAACTGAAATTTTGGCAAAGCTTCCAGACCCTGCGTACAAGTTGCCTAGAGAGAAACCGGTTCCACAACCGAAAGCTCCCACAAAGTGGGAAAAGTTTGCTAGAGAAAAAGGAATCTCTAAAAAGAAGAGAGGATCTTTACGATGGGATGAAGAGTTACAGGCATGTGAACAATTTGCTTCACCATCAACTGATGTTAATGTTGTTAGAAATAATCTCGTTTCCACTGATAAGAAATTTTTATTATTCACTGTATTAAAAATTTATCAGATGTTTCAGTGATCATATAGTAATTACCAGTGGCTCTGCAAATGACCAAAATAAACTAATCCTTAAGAAACATTACAAATAACTTTAATTTAATTTGTGTATTTCTGGTTTAATTTTGTGTTTTTTAAATTATGGTTCACTATGTCACATATTATTTTATACAGTTTTAAATGATTATTCTTATGTATTTTTAACATGCTTTGTTTAGATATATTGAAACTCTTCTTGTTTATGTATTTGTTTTTGAATGTTTGACTTGATGTTTGCAGAAATGGGTTCCGTGGTGGGGTTACAAGAGAGCTCGTGCAGAGAAAGAGAAGAATTGGGTGGCTGAAGTACGGGACAAAGACAACCCTTTTGAAGATCCTTTCGCTAAGAAGAAAGCACAGAAGGAAGAACGGGTTGCTAAAAATGAATACCAGAGACTCCGGAATATAGCAGTGGCTAACAAAGTCAAAGTTCCTCGGACGGTGGAAAATCAGAAGAAAGTTGAACGCAAAATGACACCAAGAGCAGGTTTCCTCACTGCTGATAAAATGAGCAGTGAAGAGGTAAGAGATATGGTATTGAAATAACATGGAGAGTGGAATCGATGAGGCTGTTGTTCTGTCGTCGCTTCTGAATAGTGCCCCTGGTTTTGCTTTTCTGTGACAGTTTTAAAAAATTCTAGCTATGTGGTTATTTTTTGTTTCCTGTAAAAAAAAAAATGAATGCAGCATGTTCCATTAAAATTTGATTTTATTAATGGGAAACCAATAATTAGTTATTAAAAATCATTTATTTACATACCAACATGCCATATTGGTATTGAAAGGAAATTCTAGTAGCACATCATGTATTTTACTCTTCAATTTTGAAAAAATTATTCATAATCAAGAATAAATTCTTTTTATGTCAAATTTTAAATTTTTAATAATATTGTTGAATTTTGATGTTGAGTTTGCAACAAAAAATTAAATAAACCATTCTGTTCTTATCGATATGAAATTGCTGTGAATAACTAATGATCTGATTTAATGAATTGTTAAAGGAACATCAGGATTTAACTCTCTTCATTTGTTTCCTTTGTTTTCATGGTGTTGTCAGCATCATCAGCCTACAATTGCCAAGTATTTTTTCTTTGACCTTTCCCACTGGAAGTGTGTATTATGTTTCAGATGAACAAGGCAATCACCATTGCAAGATCGTCCACTGCATCTGTGGGAGTGTTTCAATCCAAATTACCCAATGAGAAAACGGCAAGAAGCATCAAACAAATTTTGCCTGTGGCTGTCAAGCGAAAAGCTCCCATGAAGCCAGAGGATGAGAAAGAGTGTTATTTGAAGATGGTGGATAGAATCATGAAAAAGAAGCCAAAACTTGACATTGACAAAGCTGTAAATAGGCAATTCCATGAAGAAGAGAGAGCGTAAGTTTATACTATATCGTTAGATTCCTAAAACAAACTGAAGTGAATTATAAGGTACTCAAAAGATCTTAAAATGTAATGAAGCTCTTGTTACATGCTGGAAGGTGTTGTGGTAAATATACTTTTTGACCATGTTATTAGTTTGCCCAGCAGCTTCATTGTAAGCAGCCAGGCATGTAAATTACGTCACTTAACAAGCCAACATTTCAGTCATTCTCATCACCCTAAGGACTAAAATCAATTCAATAAATTACTAACTGAACACTTATCCAAATAGATAAAAGGTAACATAATAGAGATCGTAAGTGAGGGGAAAATGTTTTTTTTTGGGTAAAAATCACGTTACTTTTAATAAAAATTAGTAAAAGAGAAAGGGAAACATTATTGGTCATGTTTTGTGAAGAGAAAATTCATCTGAAGTAATATTCATTGACTGTAGTGACATTTAAATATTTTCTTCCTCCTCCAGGAGAGCTGAAGAAAAGAAGAATCAGAAGCCGAAAGGAAGAGGTGGCAAAGGAGGAAGAGGAGGCAAGAAGAGCAAAGGAAGCAAAGATGGGGGGAAAGGTGGAAAGGGAGGAGGGAAAGGAAGACAAGGCAAAGCAAGAAAGGGGAAGAGATAAAGTGGATGCAAAAGGAAGTAATAGGACTTGGTGTATGGAGAACTAACATAAGATGTTAATAAATCATTTTGTTAAGTATCATGTATGTAATTAGTTATATTTGTGCTTCAATGATTCTTGTGTGAGAGAATTTTGAGGAAAATCCCTATTTTCCTGGGTTACTCAAATTGAAATGATATTATTTTAAGAATATATCATAGCTGTATCATTTGGTTCACTCGTATAATTGTTTCATTAAAATGTCCAATTTAAGAAAAATTCATTTAAAAAAAATTTGTCACTCGCTCATGGTTAAAGAAATGCAAGAACCGTGAGGTGTTACTGTTTCTTATGCTGTAAGACCTTTTTCCCAATTCATATGAGGCACTTTCTCAGAGACCAGGAGACCCCCAAGGCAGTCTAATCCTGAATTTCAGGAAAATAAGATTTTCGAAAGTCTTACAGGTGTGTGGGGCTCAATTTGAAGTAAATGACTGGGCTGACTATGCACCTGAAATTAAGTAAGTAAATTCCAAATTAAACTTCTTATATGTGCACTAATAATTATATACCTCCCATGGAAATTATGTATCCTGATAAATTAATTTAAAAAAATATTTTATTTGTTTAGACTATTATTTAACTTACGTAATGTATATGCCTGTAAACTATCAAATGAGGACTACTGTGTAAATTATTAAAATACTTGTTACTGGATAAATTACAATATCGGAAGACATGAAACTGTCCCCTCCCTTTTTTGGATATCAAGTACAATTGTAGTATAAAGCCAACATGCTTAAGTCTAAATTTATGTGCTGTTAGTTATTACATTCATAAGAAATTTCAAGAAGTGATATAGTTTTCTTTTTCCACAAAAATGAAATTAGGGGGAGAAATACTGAAAATAATTTTATACTCCAAGTAAACACCGTATTATGTACAATGCATTAAAAAAAACTAGAATTAATGTGGATGCTAAAAAGCTCACAAATTGTATGCAATTTCTTACAGCAATTTTTTAAGGTAGTACGAGCATGCCTGGTGCTGGTCAAGCTCATAACCATTCAGGAAACTTTTAGTCATGGAATCTATTCTGTTTATTTTAAAACTAATCATTATAAGATGAATTATGGTGTATTAAAAACTGCAAATCTTTTATTATAATGTTTAAATTGAAATTATTTATTTAAATAATGACTTTGTACACTAGAGTGGTCTCATTTTACAACAGTTTTTGGTAAGTAATTTTCTCAATTGTCCGGAATGACATAGAAAAGAACAGTATGAAATTCACTATGTCAATTCTACTACTATTAACATCCATTGTATAATCAAAATAAATAAATAATTTAAGACTTATGAACTTACGATGGACGAATACCGAATATTTTGTGCTAAGTACACAACTTTTCGTCTTAATATGTTACACCTGATGACGACTTCAACCTAAAGTCAAAATGTCGTGTACTTAAGAATACGAAATATTTGGTATTTATCCATTATAAGGTTGTAAGTCTTAAATTATTTATTTTTTCTATTTTAAATTTCTGACCTGTGTGATAATTATATCAATTCCATTATTAATTACACAGGACTTTACTTAAAATCCATCCCATCGGAGGCCTTCAAATTATAGATGGGTTTATTCAAAGATTAGCCCCATAAAGTCCAGATTATTAGGCGAGTTGACTGGTGACAGTTTTATATTTTATTCATACTGAGGACATTCAAAAACAGCCATGAGATCACTTCAGTTTCTGTTGAGCTTGCAATTGTGAGTCGCTAACTGAAATACTAGCATCAACACACCAGCAGTAATACTTATTTGCTGATAACACCAAATGCATGAAAAGTTCCAAGAACAAAAGAAAAGTATTTGAAACTTGGTTTAAACAAAATGCTTGATTTTACAAATAGAACATTACTTCCAATAGTCATGTGTAATTTTATTCCAATCAACAAATACAATATAAAAAGCATTTTTAATTTAGACAAAAATATAATTTCTAGTCAAGTAAGATGGCAAAACCTAAACTCGCCGAAAGGTTAAAATCTACTTGGACAATATATTCTCAAAGCTGTCCAATGCATTGTACTGTTGCACAGTAGTTCTCGTATTAGTGTTTCATATCATCCTTTATTTTCTTTCAATGCCTTTAACACTGATTATAAATTATAAGACTTTTATTGAATTTGATTCTTTCACATGAAGCAATACATTTTTCCTATTTTATGATGTTTTATTCATATGATAAAAAAGCAACAATAACTTTAATTTCTAAGAGTTAATACTAGGTCAATCTGTTCCACTTCAGGTCCTACAGTAGAGTCTAGAGATGACATAGGGAGAATTACACTCACACTTTTATGACCTAATATTCATTTTGCAGAAGACAGAGTAAATCTAAGAATTAGACTGGATGACAAGCCTTGGAAAAACTATCTTTGAAAAAGTATCAGGTACATTCAATGAGTAAATTAATGAATGTGTTGTTTCATTATTAATGTTTCAGAAAGATTGTGCATGGTAAGAAAAATTAAAAATGTCTTCACAAACAATATAAGTACGAATATATTCCACAGGATAATAACCAATTTTAATATAATTGAATAAAGTAGATTTTAACCTAATGATTCTGTAAAATTGATGTTAAAATTTATGTATTTCTTTAAAATTGGAAACATTTTATCCGTCCAACTGAATGGTATTTTAGTAAACCAATCTTCAATACTGCCAAGTGGTTTTAGTTTATTTTGATAATGAGAGAGATAGTATTTGTTAAAAAACTTCTTTCACAAATGAATCAACTCATGCCAAAAGGGCCTCAGTCAAAAAAATTCAAAATTGAGTTCTCTGTGGAAATGAAACATTTGAGGATAGCTTAACAAGTCTCAGTCACATACATTATAGAAGAGAAACACTCATAAAATTTGTAGCATGTGCTAGAAGGACTTCAGTTCGTGACAGAGGTCTGTTCAGAATTCTATTGTTGACAACCCAACTAGGTAATTTTGTTTGATTTTTAAGATTTTCGTTTCATTTTTTTAATTTTTCTGACCTCAAATACTAAGTTGATAATGTTTTATACACTCAAAAATAAATAAAAATATTTTTTAAATTGTAATTTGCAAAAAGTTTTTTTAGTGAGCTCTGCAATACAAATGCAAAATTTCAATACTTAAAGAATAATTTTGCATAAAAATATGAAATAATGCTAAGCAGTTCATAAGATAGTCAAAAGAACAAAAAATTGAAAACCTTTGTTTTATGCTTTAAAATCAGATTTTCTAATAATCATTTCTTAGTTGGTGCTTACGTTACATTAGGCACCTACTGTCCATATTTCATGTTTCTAGATTTAGTATTTTGGGTTCTGCATTGATGAATGAGTCAGTCAGCCAGTCAGTCCATTGGGTCAACACTGCATATATAGGGATTGTTAACAAATTGTTTCTTTTTAATTCTGATGTGTGAAGAAAAGCCTCTAATTATACCTAAGAAAATGTGCCAAAAACATTATTTTTAATACAATGATTTGTTGCAAAACCCATCATATGCTATAAGGGCCTTAGTCCAACACTCAATTTTTTAAATGATACTAAAAAGTTCTAAAAGTGTTTTTCCTGAATACAAATATTCCATAATACCAATCCTAGCTTGTGATTTTTTATTTAATTTCCGTTACTTATTATATTGCCTAAAATTTCTATTTTTTGGTTTTCACAAAACCAAGTTGCCTTGACTTAGGCCCTTCTAGTATGTCCGATTCAAATATTAAATCTGCCACTACCCTTGGACCCTTGCTTGTGTCACATTCTTGTTTCCAGAGAGTCCTTCTTCCTAGCCTTTTTCCCACTTAATGTGGGGTCGGCTCAGATGGGGGTGGATATGATGCTTCTTAGGATTTTTGGCTGGGGAATACTCATGGTGCCGAATGCNATATTTCCCCCCATTCTTGTTATTAACTGGATGTATTGTAGCTTAAAATATAATTTAACATTCCTGTCTATGTTAATGCTATATGACAAATAGTAGTAAACCGCTTCATGATGCAAACTAAACTTCATTAAAAGTAAAACATTCACACTATCACAGAAATATTGAAGTCCCTGATATCCTAAACAAATGGGGTTGTACTCTTTAGAACAATTATATGATTCTCCTCTGTTCATGTGATGCGATTAGACACAGAATTTATTTTTTCTTTGTTTTTTGTAATTTGTCACATTATGTTAACTTAATTTCTCATCACTTCAGCCACTATGCCTAATGAGAAGTTGTCATTCAAAAATGAATTTGGGACTCATTTTTAAATTTGCTCATGTAAGTTATTTGTTTTTCGTGATAATTTGAGAAATGTTTGTTTTGTCAAATCAGACTTTTAATTAGTAATATTTATTTGTTCCATGTATTGTTACCACAATGGTATAATAAATCAGATACTAGAATTTATTAAAAGGTAGTGTGTAAATTATCATTCAATTCAATCGTTAAATACCTCGTACTTAAAGTTGGCTGAGTCAATGTTTGAGCTTGCTATAAAGCCACCTATTATGCTATCTTTGGGATCTACAATTGGAATTGATGGAATAGTTGCTCTTTTGCTTCCGGAAAATTAATTAGTTTATTGTCCTCCATGTGATCAAGCAGATTCTAACTGTTTTCTTGATAACAAGTTATTGATTTATTTATCTGATATCTGTTTCCCAACATGAAATTTAAGTTGTATAGAATTATTGCTCCATGTTTGAATGCGCTAGACCCACCAGACCCATTTATAAATTTTGATATCACTTCAAAACTCTTTACATTAATCTCTTAAATCAAATGATTTGAAACTAATTTTTTTATTGTGCTATTACATGACTAGCTACTATTTATCAAATACTTGCATTTTAACATACCTCCAATATTTTCTCAACAGAAATATTCATGTCAATCCCAATGTTTTAAAATAAATCATACAGCAAACAACCCAATAAACAGAAGTGTGGTGTAGTAAATAATTGTAGCTTGGGTGTTAATATAAAAGCCTCATTAAAATTTTCCATAACCACATCCTTATACATTTAAATTAATACATTCCTATTACATCTCTCTTTATATTTTATTCTTTCTTCATATATTTTCGACTCTGAAGAAGACATTTGTCTGCATATTTCTCTCTTCACAATTGGGCATCACTATGTCATTACAACTGTTGAGATGTTATTTCTCCTTAAATTCAAAGGCAGTATATCTACAATAAATGAATAAGTTTTCAAAAGTAACTTGTGTTACAAATATACTTCTCTTCTTAAACCTCTTCCCCCTTCTCTTCAAGTCATAATAGGATCATATTTTATAGTTTCAAAACGTATATATTTTACTCTACATGTATTCAATTGAATGTTCCACAAGTTGCACAAAATATATAACATGTTGATGTATTTGACTTATTTTTGGCTGAAGTTAAACACAACATGCCTCACTCAGACGCCATTGAACGAAATATTTTTATTCATTCCCATTTTACATCAGATTTAAATTGAAACAATTGCATGACATCAACTTTGTTTAAAAATGCAAAAATTGTACCCTCTAAAAGCTGCAGCCTTTTCAACCTAAAGGAAAAATGGACCCCAAGTCTTTGGTTTGTGACTGCATCTAAGATAATATCTATGAACTGTTTCTAGAGGAAGCAATGATGGAAATCATATGCTCCCTGGTGATGAAGCAAACCATAATTTACTACTTTGGGACAATGACGGATTATAGAGATGAAATTGTGACATCTGAACTATCTCGTCCAAAGAAAGGCCAATTCTAGAGATTCTTTTTTAATGCCTTAATGTTTATGTATGGGAATAACCTCTAAAATCTCTTAATCTGGTTAATTTACTCTATTCGATTCTACAGTTCATTGTTCATTTTACTAAAGAAAATGAAGAAGCTAAGAGCTAAAAGAAAAAAGAAGAGATTTGTATATTGTATTCTTTTCTCTGCTTTCCTTTGTAATACGAATAATTGGGTTCATAGTTATAACATGTTCATTAGCAGAAATGTGGTAACAATAGTAAACTAATTCTTTATCATATTCCTTTAATTAAAATTAAATTATAAATATATAATCACAGTACCTATGTAAAGAATATTATTTTCAAAATGTATGAGCATTTTGTGTCGTTGCTTCAGTCGTTTAAGTTCACTTCCATTAAACATTTTTCCAAAAGAAACTGATTCACTTTAAAAGCTCTTCATATTTTATCTTCACATCATCAAAACAGCACTTTTCCACATGGAAGAAGTCTTATGCTTATGGCAGCAGCAACCAATCTACACAGTCCTCAAAGATTTTCATCACCTGCTACATTATTAATAATGTACTATCAAATTCAAATTGAAATTACTAATAAATATTTCTTACAATATGTTTGTTCAAAAGAAAACGAAAGATAATTTCTTTCTACAGCACATTTGCCAATACGATGATTGAGTCACTGACAAATACAGCAAATAAAAAAAATTATGAATAACTCTATCAGCTGATTTTAGAGATTTATAGAAAACTTTTCAACTTATTAGTTATGTATTATGACCATTTTCTTGCTCTGGACATATAACTAGATCTAGCAAAAGGTTATAATGGCCTAAAAACACTGGAATCTGGTTATTAAAATCATGAAGAGTATTACCGATCAGTGATTGCTATTATAATGATAGAGTCCCAAATTTTGCAATGGGAAGTCTGAAACATATTCTACCTCATAATATATATTTCATCTATAGCAATATTTTAGAATACTAATAGTATAATATTAATAATACAAATAAACAGTTGACAACATTTGATAGTTTTATCAGTTAAGATTATATTTTTATTTAACAATTCTTAACCAAAAATATAAAGTATCTGATTTATTACAATTAACTTAAAATGTTCTAATTGTAAAAACTCCTTGATTCCTTAAATATAATGTCATTAAAAGTAAAAACATTACCTGTTTCATATCATTACAACAACCTTTCTCTCCTGTTTCCCCCCCCCCCCCCCCCCNGGATTTTTCTCCAGGTAGTGGCGGATTTTCCATTAGTGGGAATGTCATTTAATACTTTTGTTATTATTATTCTCAAATTTTGACTACATATTATATCTATGATTTATTTTGGAATAATAAATGGATCTGATTATGTATTTGATTATATGTTTCTTATAACTATTAAATCCACCACTGCCCTTGGGTTGGAAATGATGCAATGGTCACTTGCTTGTTTCTGGAGAATAATTTAGTTTATTATCCCCCAGATGGTCATACACAGTTTGCAATTACTTTTCTGACAATTAACTTTATTTATTTACTTAAGAAAAAACATTCAATATCCTATAGTGATTTTAATACACAGATTCCAATGTATAGAGAGTGAGTTGCCTCATACGATCTTGTTTCACACTATTGATGAAGGCCTTCAGCATTGGTCACCACCAACCTAGGGCTTAAGTGATGAGAAAAACCAAACCAGACATTTGTAACATTACACAATTCACGAGTTTGGCAAATGCAATTCTACTGAATAATAATTTGTTGCATACCTAGCCATTATAACACACTTTAAGGTGATGGCCAATTTTTCTACTACCTACATCAACATTAAAAGCTGTAAGTCGCAGTAGTCATTAATAAATTATATATTTGGTCGTTAAATATAGAAATAATTTAAAGGCTACAACCATTGTACAGGACACAACCCATATTTTTTCCACTTGTTTATACAAAAACTTAATCCTGAAGTAAGTAAGGTGGGTACCACAACTGAACCAATGTTTGTTTCACTTAATGGAAATCCTCATCGCTGCTGAAGTCACTGTTATCTGATATCTCACTCATGGGAGGCGACTCATCAACTTCGTCTTTGGAGTTCAATCCTGCCAACCTACAAGCGAAAAGAATGGTGTTTATTAATCTCTAGTTGCACAAATGTAAAGAAACCAGAGTTGGATTTACCAAAATACAAAACTAGTAACTGCTAGGCTTCTTGTGTTTAGAGGACATTCTTTCATGAAAAAAGACATGAAAGTAAAAGCTGCCAATAAGCAACAAGAAATGAAATTTAAATGTAATTTAATATTGTAATCAGAATAACTTTGATTAACAGTTAAAAATTTATCATTACATGAGTTAAGGCTTCACAGACAAAAATTATACATTTTTACAGTTATGTACAGGGAACTAAGAGAATCAATTTCTTTGAGTTTCCAGCACTCTTATTTGAGGAAAGTATTGGATGAACTTTTTAACATTGACTATTATAGGCAGTTTAGGTGAACAATCAGTTAATCAATAGAAATAGATAGAAATATTATTCAGGACTTAACATTAAAACTTGAGTTAGTCAGATGTAAGTCTCACATATATCAAAATATAAATGAACGCTATTATTGTTTGGGTATGTAAATACAGAAGTACTGAAATTCATAAGAAGTTTAATGTATAGTATTCATTTGTAATGTACATTTAATGCTATCTATTGTACTCATTACTTCAAAAGTGCCATTGAAGAAAAGAGGAGCTTAAATACTGTAAAATAGAATCTAAAAGGATTGGCTCAGAGCTAGAAGAAAGGTAAATCCATCTCTGCAGAAATGGGAGAGAGATACTTGGCATGCTAAAAATATCATCTTAAAACAAGATGAAATTAGCTATTTTCTTGTTCTACAAAACAATGTTTGTTAATGTCAAATCAGTTTGTTAGTTCCAGGGAAAAACATCCCATTGCTATGTCTTATCCTTTTGCTACTGTTAATAAGCAAAATCATCACTCTGAGGTTCACATGACTTATCTAATAGGTCAACACAAGGTTTGTTATCATAATCCACTGCTCAAATCACACATACTGGTATTAAATAGCTTCAGAGCTTTCAGAGAGATATAGTAGCTGACTTCAGGGTGAAAGTGAAATGATTGATAAAAATGAAAAAAAAGTGGACTATATAGCAAAAGTTAATAAAGACCAATAAGTAATACATTTTATCGTTTTACTTCCGAGTACATATTTGTGGTGAGAAGGTTGCATCGTCTACATCCATGTGAAAATGGCAGGTCCTAGTCCATCACCTGACCGTAGATAATGTGCAAGTAACAAAAGGTTGAAATTTTTATTTTTGTACCAAACAATGGAAGGCTAAGGAAGAAATTAATGAAAGGTGTAGTACAATGTTAATTTCGATCCATATTAAATACTTTTCATCTTTCTAAAAGTTTATTTGCAAGTTTTGAATTTTTTTGTTTAGACTTTAGTACTTGATCAATGATGGTATCAACAAGGTGATTCAAGGACTGTTGCCATTCCAGGTGTCATGTCAATTATTAAAATTAAATATTAAAAAGTGAATTTCTCATTAAAAATCAACACTATTATTCTCCAATTTACTGTGAAAAACGTCTTGTCAAAAAAGCTATTTATCATGCATACAAGGTGGTGGTCACTGATTGTTTCTTAACATCACTTATTTATATAGATAATAATATATAATAACTTTAGAGATCACAATTGTTTAATACGCATTACAGCTGTTTCTACATTTTATCCACTGGGGGTTCCATAAATAAATTTTAATCTTTCATTCAGAATTTTTCTTTTCACACAAAAAAAAAAAAAAAAAAAATCCATCATTTTTTGAAATAGAATCATCAAAAATTAGCAAAAAAGTGAAATTAATGAAATGGGTTCTTTTTACTCATTGAACAATGTAATATCATGAAACATGATATTACATTGATCGTGATAAACATGATTGATTGGAATTGATGGGATGGTCCCTTGCTTGCTTCCGGAGAGTAAATTAGTTTATTGTCCTCCACGTGGTCATACGCAGTCTGTACTGTTTTTTGACAATAAATTTATTATTATTATTATTATTATCATGATTTTTTTCATGCATTGGAAATATTAAGGTTTCTGTTAGTATTTGTTAAATAATTATAATTTTTTAAATTTAAGAGTATTAACATATTTTAAAAGTCTTTAATAGCCGTGGGCCAGTGTCCATGAGACCCATATGTAAAAAGAACAATGGTAGACATAATGTCACTTATTTTAATCAAGAGAGGGTATGTAGACATAGAAGCAAATAACCATTGGATTTTGTTGGAGAAGGGTGTAGGGATGAATGAAGAAAAAGAAATCATTCTCTGTATTAAGCTCTAGCAGGACTATGAAAAATGGGGCAAGACGAAGAGACAAATGTACAAAGAGACTCACTCACAATGGTCCAAGGGGCAACACCATTATGGGGTGGGTAACTGTCTTCAACACTACTACTATTAATAAACAAGCACTAGGTGTGATTTTAATATTTGACAATCTATGTGTACACATTTCTGTAATTAATTTTTACAAATAGTTGACAATTGTTCTTAATTTTTCTTCTCTCGGAGGGGGGTGTTACAATGGAACAGTGTTTAGAGATGGAGAACAGTGAAATCCACAAATAGGAAGAATGGATTTGTTAATTGTATAAGAAGATTCCGTCAATTTCATCATAGTGCACTGATATCATTGAGCGTTGTGCCAGCATTACATGTCAGAAATGAAAGGGCCTGTACCCATGACAGACTACTCTTGTAAGCTGGCAAAGTGGCAGTGGTAATTATATTTCTGAACCACCATCTAGTTAATTTTTTTGTCCGACGGAAATTTCGTTCCATGAGGCACTCCACGCTATAAGCCATGCAACATAATTCCCGCTCTCGTATGTCACCTACTAGCCAGCCTGCAAACTATGGCTGGATCTGCTAATGGGGTAGGATGGTCGCACTTTCCACGAAAACGGCTTCACCGCCCCTTCGACATACACTGCTCTCTAGGTATTTGCCGGTGGTCGTTGGGGAAATACGGAAGTTGTGCGCGGGATTAGAAGATTCTAAGATCGGAAGGACAAATGTTTGTCAGAATAGAGTTTACTTCTTTCCTCCTCTTTCAATTGCGCCTCTCGCCAGCCAGAGCGGGAGTAATGTTGCGCGGCTTGTAACAGGCATTCAATAGAACTACCAATATTGAAACCGTATAGCCATATTCTTCTAGCGCTCGAAATAAAGTATCAAATGTCAACATATGCGAGTGGAATTTTTGCGACGAAATCATCCATCTCTTTCCAGAGCGTCTGGCGCCAACCTCAAGTGGAAGCAGCAAAAAATAAACTTTTTTTGTTTTAGGTATGAGTTCTCTAGGGGAGTAGAGTTTGCGCGCTTTCAGTTGTCGGAGCCGATAAGACCGCCACTACCCTCTTTCGGCGAGCATCAGCTCATTATCGGGCATTACTAAAAACATCTCTCTTCCCTCACGTTAGTTACTAGGTTGAACCTATGACATATCCGCTACTAATGGTGTCATGAAACCCGTCTGCTGCCTCGGTATCTTTTCAATTGTAGAAGCGGTTATCTCTTACAGGTGTCTGGATGATGAGACGAGACAGAGAAAAACAAACTGAAGCTCAAAGCGAAAATTGCGTTCTTTGGCTTTGGTGTAAAACAAATATCGCCACGCCTACTTTTAAGTAATGACCCCTAGGCCAGTCAGATTGAAAGGAAGCCGAGTGTAAAGTTCTTTCTGTTTACGTCGTGAGAGTGACAGAGGCAATGTCTTTTCGGTGGTTAGTACGCTGTAAGCGCTCGAAATGAGTAGTAAAGCGCTGTGCCAACTCAGCTTGTGTCAAGTCTACCATGGTAGCTGGTCCACCGTAGTTCCCGAACGGTATAATAATAAAAGTACCTTTATTTCGGCGAGACTCAGACCTTGAGGTCTGCTCTTCCGTCTAACCATTTTAAAACTTTTACATTTTAAATACAAAATGAAAATTGGGAGGGACGTATTTAAATTTAAATTGGGATAAATATTTATTTTAAAAACTAATACGAGGCAATTTTCGTTAGCGGCACATTTTCATGAACTCTTTCACAATCTGAATGTTATTGACTGGCCATTTTCTCCCAACCCATTGCCATTGCATCCAACTGTCACAAAACACAGTCGACAACCATGGAATGGGACACTAATTACTCGTTAAATTTGAACGAAATCCACAATAGCTAACAAGTAAATATCTTATATTCGGCGCGACCCAAGATTAATAATGAGCTCTAGCTAATAAGGAAAGTGCGACGTTGCCATATGTCTGCTGCGTGAGGAAGACTTGGGTAGTTGGCGACCCATCCCAGTCGGTCCAGAAATGATCGGTAACATCCCAAAATTCGCAATGGTTTTTGACTTTCACGTGATCTTTAGGCTCCTCCCTCATAACTCATCTTTCTCAGCGGTCAGAATAGAAGATGAAGAAATTGTAGCACTTGTATTGCAGAATAAAGAAGGGAAACACTCATGCAGAGGGAGGTACAAATAAATGCAACCAATCAAAAACTGCACTGCATCTAAATGGAGACACACAGGAGGCGATGGGAGGTTCGGGTGCGTGAACTTGCCTTCCAGCACCGGATGAAGTCCTTTCTTAATGGAGAGCTTTTTGAGAGGAGGAGAGTTACTTTTAGACAGAGAGCTCGGAGGGGCGACGGACCGAGATACGATGCTACCAGACACAAGAAGAAAATACTTTTAGAGCACTTCAGCACAGAGAATAAGTATAAAAACATTAACCAACTGAATCACACAACTTACAAAATGTTTCTTTTGATCTTATGGATTCAGTAACTAAAAAGTGGTTTGTCACACTAAAAGTGAGAAACGCAGTTCAAATAAATACTGAGAGCACCATTTCACTTTATAACTCATCGTCCATTCAGAAAACATTGCAAAACAAATTCAGAATGTCCACGAACAATGAGTTATCTTCTTATATTTCTGAAATCCAAAAGGGGAATTGCCTCTCATTCCAAACCCAAAATAAAACCATACATATTCTTTGCCAAATTCAGAGTTCTGAGCAACTAAGAGTCAACAAAAATTATATCTATCGGTGCTTTTGGATATTTCCAACTACTAAACTATATTCCTTATAAGTCGTTTGAAGAAAGAAAGTTAGGTCCATTGCAAATGTTTATAAAAGAACAAATCCTCACCTGGCAGCTTCTTCAGGTGTTATATCCGCTCTCCATGTCCCATCGTCCTTGAGGCAAGCCATCGCTTCGCAGAAGTTGGCGCCGACTTCTTTCAAGTGAATCGTATCTAAATGATGACCCTGGAATGAAGCACAGCGGTGAATTCATCTCTCGTCAGGAATGTCCTGCGACAAGCATTTAATGTGTCGACGGGGATACTAACTATAGATTTGTTTGTTCAAAAGGTAAAATACCGACATATATTGAAGCAGAGAGGGACGATATAGGTTAAAGTAATACTGATAAGGCAACTAAAAAAAGGTTGACAGACAACTTAATACAGGCATGGCAGACTCGCTGGCACGGAAGTCCAAAGGGCAGGGTAACCTATAGTTATATTAAGAGGGTACAATTTGTACAGAGGAATAAGAAGTAGTTCAGTCCGTCGCAGGTGCAAATGCAATTTTTAAATGGACATGGTGATTTTCTCCAATATTTACGGTGCTTTGGAATACGAGAAGATGATGAATGTGATTGCAACCTTGATTACGAAACGTCTGATCACCTTCTGCGGGATTGTCCTATATATGCCCAGGAGAGAGAGAGTACTTCATTAAAGACTTTAGCACAATTGATGCAATAGACACGAGAGATAAAGAACGTTACAATGCGACGGAAAAAGCGTACAAAGTGTTTGAAGAGTATGTTCATAAAATAGGGGGAATAAGAGAAACTTTACGCATGCAATATTCGACGCCTCTTCGCTGGCGGAGACGGACAACGCCCAGTGCGAATATGATGTGCAGCGTCTAGGGACAAATCTCGTAGATAGTTTGAAATGTATATAGTTTCTTGTACTGCAAATGCTACACAGACTAGGAGACTGAAGTCAGTCGCAATAAACGAAAAAAAGAAACACGACACCCAAGCGTTCATCCAGGCCCCGCAGCGGAGGCAGAGTTCATGACAGGGCATGAGACATAAACAGAGTCTCAGGAGGCTTGCCCTTGCTGAAAAACATGAGTGTGCGTGTGGGAAGGGGAAGGAGACGAGAGATCATATATTCCGGAATTGCCTGCATTTCGGAGCAAAGAGAGCTCAATACATAGTTCAAATGAAGACAGAATTGATACAGGAAATAGTAAGTAAATTAATACCCAGAAACACGATATAGACATTTCAAGGAGTATATAACAGGGATATGGGAAAGGAAGAAAGGATTGAAAGCATGTTAAAAGATGAAGAAAGCAAGATAGTGAAAACAACACAGAACTTGAACACGTTAAGAAAGGACTTCACTAGAGAAATTAACATTAACAGATAACAGATATGAAGAAGATTAATTATTGTATTGAAAGTATTGATTGTATCATGTAAAATAATGTATTGTGAATACTGCCGGGTTAGGTCGAAAGATGCAGACGCGACAAATAATAAATAAATGAAAACAAAATGCCACGACACCATATGGCGTATGATTGTACAGTCCAGGACATGGGATTGACCGAATATATTTTCTTGCGGTGATTAACGAGTTAAGGTTTTCGCAGAGTAGAAAGGCAGTGTGGAAATGGTGTACAGTTGTGGAAGGCGAACGGGTAGTGTAGGGGTTAACACCCCTGCGATCGAAGCAGGAGTCCCGTATTCGATTCCGGCTCGTCGCCATTTTCACCTGACCAAAAGTTACCACAATTTGTTAGGGTAACTGATACACTTTAAGATGTAAAACTTGCGTGACTAATGTCGTCGTTCTTAAAGAAAGGTCATTACGAAAATTAATGAGTTAGAAGCGTCATATCACTAACTGCAATTCTGAAACAGAAAATATATTACGAAAGAGATAACAAAAGCAGGGTGAAGAAATAAAAACATGAAATAAAACAAGAAAAAAGGATGCAAAATAACCGACGGTTATCTCAAATTTCATTCAGTTTCATTTTCACTGAAGTGATGATTCACCGAATTCGAATCTGGTGAAGTGTTGGGTAAAAAAAAAAAAGAACTCGTAAGGAAAATGATAATGCCATTAATTTTTGTATAACCACGAATTATTGCACTCTTGAAGCGGCGCCATTTTGTAATTCATCGCTACAAATGAGTTTGCAGGAATTTCTGAAATACATTCCCGTATTTGATTCCAGAACTTATTCACATATTTTCTTTGCTTATGCACTTTTAAAATATAAAATTTCGCCATATTATTTCTGTCATTCTGATTTTTCAACTTCTGATCCGGATTAAGAGACCATGAAACCTTTAACTACCATTTTAAAGCAATTCTGTTGTTTTTTATAAGTACGCCATTTTGAATTTTCAAATTGTACGCCAGATTCGTTTTCACTGACCAAAATTACCCCCTTAAGCACATTTTAATTCAAATAGAACATTTTTGTCTACTTTTCACCAGATTATCATGCTTCCTGAACCAGTGTGCGGCGTGTGGTTTGGAGAGCCTGGTTTGAAATTTACCATATCTCGTGTCATGGGACTGTCAGGACTCGTTATTGCACGTTCGACCTATTCAGTAAACCATCGATAAATCATTGGACATCAAAGACTCGAGGCACGACAGATGCCAAGGCACAGAAAGGTTTGCCAGGCTACATGCGTCGTGGGAAAAGTACTCGATATGAGCTGTTAACGCACTTTGCAACAGGGTTCGTCCTCTTTTTGCGTGGAAAAAATATGCACCTCAAATTTTAAGCACCTTTTCTCTAGTTATCAAGTATCGATTTTGTGACCTGTATAAGCAATAAATTTGTGCGCTTTTGTCCATACACCAAATAGAATCAAAGAAAATTATTTTTGCCACTTATAATAGTGACTTAAGTTACATAAATAGTGTGTTTTTTATTACAAAAAGAAAGGTCAAAATTTCTCATTCATCTTCCATTAATTGTTTTATTTATAGAGGAGTATTAGTTACCTATTGAAAGTAACTCTTTTAGACAACCTTTAACTTACTAGGGATAATTCGTTTTTATCCTCGATTTCTATACGAAAGACAAGATTTTTTCTTATTTTGAAGGTAAACTGAGACCCCTATATCTTCGTCAGTGGCTGCTTTCCGCAGTGGCGTATTATACAACGCAGTTAATCAAGAGGTTGATTTCCACCCTCTCGTAAAAATGGAGGGGAATGTAAGCAGCAGATAAAAAAATAAGCACCTACGAGTACTTAAGTACTTTTTCAGTCCTCACAAACGGGTTCCAAAAATAAGCATTTTCTGATTCCAGTAAAAATGGCCATATGCGTGGCCATCTGTTATAGCCAATCGGTCATTGGTGGTCACTTAAAATGAATGACCGTTTGGTTTTAACAGATGGCCATTTTTACTAGCACCGAGCGAACCCTGAGAAAACTGTACTAGTATGCTGAATACATTCCAGCGTCTTTTCTACCTGATAGAATCCCTGATCGCAGCCACAGAAACTGCTCTCCATGGTGTAACTCCTCTTGACGCCGAATTCTCTCCAGATGGTGACTCGTGCCGTCGCTTCACGCATGCGCTCCACGCGGAAGTTGCAGGCTGAGAGGTTGAACGCCTTGGAGAAATGCTGCATCAGATGGGGAAGCATCTGCCACAAACGACGCAGGAGATGGTATCAGACGACTCACACTTTCGAATATTTACGTGATAATTGTCAGAAAATTAGCTACAATTTAAGAGATTCCATATTCGTCACGAATATTTCACCTTACGCGACTGCCAACTGTCTCTGACTGATACACATGAACGCACAAGACTCCTGACCATGGCCATTAGGGTGCTTCTTAAAAAAATCAATTTCAGAATTTTGGTCCGAGAACCATTATATTTCAGATTTAAAAAATATAGTTTAGGGATCGTTACCAGACAAACTTTGGAAGGGGTATCATTTCACTTTCTGTTATATATTTTAGAACTCTCACCAAGCTTTAAAATTTTAAAATTTCAATATTTTGAAGCTTGGTAGCGCCCTCTCAAACATATTTTAATAATCTTAATTTTTTACGGAACTCTTTTTTTAGACTTGAAACAAATTAGGAGGATGTCCCGTCCAAATTTTAAACGTTTACTTTTTAAGAACCACCATAATAAGTAATGGTCGAAGTGTTTTCCTTTTGGGATGGAAGGAGCGGAATACTCGCCAAAAATTGATTGATAATAGGTTAATTGAGGTACGTTTACAATACTTTATTCAAATAACATTTTTAAATGCAGCGAATAAAAAATATCTAAAATTTTGGAGGATCGGGCTCTGGTCCCTGAGTTCCTACTCTCTCCCACCAACGAGTTTCCCCCTGTCCACAAATGTATTACAAACTAATTAATTATAGCGTAAATTATTTAAAAATACATATACTATTTTTAAATGCTTATTATCAAGATATATGTTCCTTTACAGCAGTTATATTAGTTATACGATCTCAATAGACTTTTATGCGATGACTTAGTTTCATTTCTCTCTCTTATTACAGAATCAAAGGGCTCCCCACTAAAAAATGAAAATTAGGCACCCGAATGGATACAAAATATTGTGGACGTGACCTACAGAACCATGTTGTTCCTAATGAATGTCCACTAAGGGATCGAACCATCTGCTTTGAAAGTCGTGGCGAGCGAAGAAACAAGGGTTTCCTGTACGGTATGGAAACCGACTGTGCTTAACGCGTTCATACACTGTTCCACAATTCTTCGATACACGTTAACTTTTCTCTACAATGTTCGCTTTCTTTTCACAAAGATCCAAAACTTTATGAACCGGCAGGTTTTCGAAGACTGGTGTAAATCAGGATGTAATACAGTACAGTATAATACATCGGGAATATATCAATTCAAAATACATAAATAATCGTCGGGTGTTACAGTGCATGGTAGACGTGAAATAGAAGGCAATAGTCAGATATCCTTACTAGATAATCCACCGGATCGTCCAAATTGGATCTGTCCACTTGGTTCCAACTGCCGGCGTTGCAGCATCCGTACAAGAAGACGTTTTTGCGTCTGGAATGGCCGTGATAATCACAGAACATGAAAGGGGTCTTCTTCATTACCCGAGCGCAATACTCAATCAAGCCCTGGACAGAATAAGAAGAAAAACATGACAGCAAATACATTCTAAAAAGTAGATGAAAACAAGAACAATATTAGAAGAAGGCAATGAAGCTCTACCTCGAACTAAAGCGGGCACAGCAGCCGTCAGTTGGCAAAATATTAAAAGTTTGTATCTCAAATTTTATATCGAACTTGTATATTACTTTAAATCGTTATTCCAAACATTATTACGTTCTTCGGATCGTTACCCGTAAACTTGATCGTTCCTTTAAAATACCGGATGAGACCAAAATGATGGAAAGGAACTGAAGATGTTTTTATAATATTCTGATGGTTAATAAGAATTCGTTGAACCAAGTCTTCATATTATATATATATATATATATATATATATATATATATATATATATATATATATATATATATATATATATATANNAGAATAAATATTGTAATGTCCTTCATAATAGCTTATACTAATTATTTCGTACAACAATAGTAGAAGAGTAATAAGGTAGTTTGTAAATGAGAAACGTAAAGTACATAAAACTCTTCTAACATCGTTCAGATCATTGGACACCGTTATGATCGTTAGGAGCATCCATGTTACCAGATACGATTTTGATTGTATACATTTCACTATAATACTCTTCCACATAAAAAGTTAATTGAAAATGTTTACGATAATAAATAAACACTTAAATATGACGAGGGATTTCCGTCACCAACGCTACGTCAATGTCAGCTCCGTAATTTGTGTTTCCCGGTAACACATCATCTCTCCTTCCCAATTACCACACCTAATTCACGGTTGGGTGACAGAGCTGGTCTGGAGGTCTGATTCACTAACACATCAAATACATTTATAAACAAAAACCTAGATGACGGACGCATGACAGTTCTCGAATTTCGCTCTCACTGCCTAGCACGTCCGTACCTTCCCACAGAATCTCTTACGTGGAAAATTGGTCTTTGCCCGTTAGTTTACTTCATTCTAAAAGAACGAGATCGAATAAATGTGCCACAGATCGAGTTGAGATCTAAGAAAGAAACATTGGACTCACCTGTCTCACTTTAATGTTAAATAGCGGTTGTGTACATTAACAGTAGTCCCATTTTGTACCTAGGATCCGGTCAAGGCGGCGCAGTCTGATACTATTATTATTAACCTCTTATATACTATTATTGTTAACCTCTTATACACTATTATTATTAACATAGAATTTAGAGTTATTTTCCGAATAATTTAATATTTGATAATAATACACATTTGTTAAATAACATTTTCGCGTTCTAATTAATATAAATTTGTTGATATTACAACAAGTAGCTAACTATTTTCATTCTTACCTTAAGGGGGTGCAGAAATGATAAATCCGACTCTGCCTTGATTAGAATTGATGGGATGGTCCCTTGCTTGCTTTTAGAGAGTAAATTAGTTTTAGGTCCTCCGCTGGTCATACTGAGTAATTTATTGCATTTTAACCTTAAATTTACTATTTTATTATTATTATTATTTTAATGTAGTGATGTTCACAGCTCTAAAGGAGTTCTAGCTGGTTCAAATTTCTAATCCCCGATTGCTACCCGCTCTCTAAAGAATTAGATGAACCTTATTATTATTATTATTATTATTATTATTCAGCATCTTTTCATGAATAATACTGAAGTTCTTAGACGTATTATTTTTTGACTTCAAGAGATATGGTGACATTAATTGAATATTATAAGCGTTAGGTATGTCCACGTTTCGACCGAGTGCGCCATCCCTTTTGCCTCACATACCTTGGAATGATAAATGATGGGATGCAGATACTGATTGGGCCTGCTCCACCGACGGTTCAGGTCTTCGTCCGAGAGCCCGCAACGGTGGCTGCAAAACAGAATCATTGGGAATCAATTCAGGGCTCAGACACCGTGGTTTCCAGTATGAGAGCTAATAGAATACCTTGGACTCAAATCCCATACACAGATATAAGTGCAGAATATACAAATTTTATTACTACACAAATTCTAGTACATATATAAATATTATAATCGAGTCCCTAAACACATTTTAAGACTATTTTAACGTCACTGGCTTGACAGAAAACGGTATTACTAGTAGTTTGCAGTATCTTGATCCTTAATTATGACGCGGGTACATCTTGCGTCGAGAATATATGGCAGTCACTTAGCGCTATGTCCGGACAACGTCCACTCGACCCGTTGTATTGAGGCTCTTCTTGAGACACCAGTTGTGGAGTGCGCAGGATATCGGTATATCGATTAACCCTCAACATACAAAGTGGTTCGGCATGTTCACTTGCTTAGGGCACACGAATCAGAATATTAACTCCCCTACGTTATCTACTAGTACTTCGCTGTGAAAATTGGACAATGCGAGACCTCTCACATTATACGAGCGAGCTTACATAGGTTTGAACCCTTTAGGTTTCAGCCCAAAAATTATTCCTTCATCTATGGCTCTGCTTCTTTCTTGTATTTTCCAAAGTATCACTTCGTCGGGGAAATGAGAGACGTTGCCAACGGTGAAGAGGAAGGAAGATGAAGCAGTGTTAGTCACCGACTGAGTTTCCGGCTGCAGTCCGGAAACGACAATGCCGCGGCGCCAAGACAATGCTCCCCCCCTCTAGCGGAAGTCGCTGCTGTGCATTATGCATCGCTCCCTCCTCATCGACGGCCGACGCCAGCTGGAGCTCAACATTCTTCTGCTTCGAACACCAATGTCGCCTCGACGGGGACTTCAACACTATCTGATTGCATTAAATCATTCAAAGATAAACGACCAGGTTCCTCTAGGCCGAAAAATATAAACTAGGGTGGTTCATAAAAATTTAATTTTGGACGGCGCACCATCCTATTTCGTTTTGTTTTAAAAGAGACTTACTCTAAAATTTCATATTTTTGGAACATGTATTAGGGCCACTACCGAGCTTCAAAATAAAAAACAATAGCTTCGTAGCAACCCCTAAAAATATTTCTAAATTGAGAAAATTTAATGGACTTTAAGACATAAAACCGGGGACGGGGTACTCTCCAATTTTGTTTTGTCCGAAAAAAAAGACTTCCATAAAAAATCAGATTTTAAAAATATACTTGAGGAGTCACTACTCAGCTTTAAAATTTCAATACTTTTAAGATCTAATTTTTAAAGAAGTCCTTTTTCAAGACACGAAACCAAATAGAAGGATGACCCGTCCAAATTTTAAAAGTTTATTTGTTTTAAACCATCCGATCATAATCGCCAATATTTCAGTAATATTATGACAGTATTGCCACTACCGACCACACAATTCGTCTCTAATTTCTCCGTTACCGACCTCAAAGAGGTAATTCAAGGTTTTAGCGGTTTGTCGCCTATTATTCAGACATAAAAATGTCCAGTAGAACCCCTCTTAATCGATCTGGTCGGGATAGACACACGTTCGGTCGCTGAATCCGAAGTTCCCGTGCAATTTTCGTTCGAAAGAGCTTACAATTTTATCAGGTTATCACGAATAAACAAGCAAATGGGACGACATAGCAACTCATTTTGTAGCATTGTATGTACGTACATACTAAAAAGAACACAGAAATACTGATTCATAGAAATAGACATAAGTATACATTGTTTCCTAGAAAAATAGACTCGGAAGTAAGTAATGAAACTGGTGAGCTCCCTCCCCCTCCCCCGTTCTGCCCGCCACAACACAAATACATCTACCGTCGCGACGCCTCGTTTTACTTTCCAACAGAGACGCGTCAGACAATCAATGTTTGAGTTAGTTATTATGCGTTGAAAGAGAGAGAAAAAACTTCCATAGAATAAGTCAGTTGATCCGAGGCTGGTAACGAGAGGTTCTATTGTACTACAAGATACGAAAAATCCTTCATTTTCCATCAGGAGGCCCTGACTTCTCCATAATAAACAATCGAGTTATCTACTCTTTGGAATATGAAGCTCAAATATTATCTAATATAGTACCAAATAGCACAGTAACGCCGCAGTCTGGGGACAGGTTTGTCACGTAATGGACAATTATAAATTAAAATAATTAAAGCGATCCTACTTGAAAATGAGGTCACGTTAAATCGCCATCATCCAAAGATACCTAAATTCAGTGAATTTCATAAAAATCATGAGAGCTGTTCTCGAGACTATCATTCTAAATGTAAATGGATGTTATTACTCACAATAATATACGATATACGAAAAATTTACTAAAATTAGTTCGTAAAATACAATAGTTTAATACTGTACACACAATTCATTCAGCAAACAAAATTTTCAAATGAGCATCAAATTGACAAACGCAGTGTTCATTTTCAAGGTGATTCACCAGCTTCGGGAAAAGTTTGGTCAAATGAAATATGCTGTTTTAAAAAGTAATGATGCAATTAATTCAGTATTTTTTTAATCAACTAAAACAGACAACAAATTACGTATTTCGTTCAATACGTAATTCGCCATAATTAGGAGCGAGCTGTGACACTAGATAGACATATTCCAAAGGTTAGGTTAGAAGCACGGAGCATACAGAAGCATTATTAGCTTCTTGTATTAGCTTCATGCACGTTCAATTTATTTTGAATGCTCGATACAGTGTGCAGCTCAATTTAAGTTGAGAGAGATCACATTTAAGAAAGGATAAATGTATTTTCGTCAACCAAGGATAACAGTTGGATAATTAAAAATGGCGGCAGTAGCGCTCAATAGAAAATGCGAACTTGCGCCCGGAAGTGGTCAGAGCTATTGGTTAATGAAGCATTTAATGTAATTTCAAGTTTAAATTAGTGGTTGAAACTCATTATGATGGACTACATTAATATATACAACTATGATGTGCACATGCACGTTCAATAGGAAATATATGGCTCATTTCGGATGCTTGATTTTCTGACAAAGCACACCAGCTTGGAAAAGTGTTTCATGCTCGGCTTCTAATGTACCAAGCTAAGAGGCAGTCAGTTTGCAAACACAATAACTGTCAACTCTGTTCACTACAGTCTTTTCTTTCAGCAGCCGATTGAATCAGAACTAGAAGGGAGGCAAGATATATGGCTAGTGGACGAGCGATTCAGAGGTAAATAAACCGTACCACTATTATCGACACTATTGAATACCGATTTCTGCAACCAATCCAACCTCATTAATTGCTTTTATTCTACGCAAATATGTTTGTATTCCAATAAATCTACTCACTGGTTTCTGGTCACTTATTCTCTGTCAGTATTGCCAGTAGAGTGTACACAGTCGTCAGTGAGCACCACCATCTCGTGGGCAGATAACTGACGTACTCTGCCATCGAAATTTCTCGAATCGTGAATGCACTGCCATTTGTCAGCACAACATTCAAGGTGTTCAAGATAGCTCTAAAAAAGGCAACGCCAGTTATTTCTTCACTGTCCATCGTCGACCGATAGTGGGATTTCCATAGTAAACAGGACGTTTCACGAGCACTGCCGTACCCTTCGTCAGTGCAAACACTGTCATATAGCAACTGTGGTGTAACCAATGGACAGCGAACTGACAGCCGATATCACAGAACACTGACAAAGAAATACTACCCGTGTATTCGTACCTTAAGTAGTTGAAGCATAATTCTACGTCTTCAGCATAATGTGAGGTCAATCCAATAAAACTTAAAAAGATCTCGAAGGAAACTGGTCTGACATTTTAGTAGGACTCCGAATGACGTGACAAGGAAGTTCATACTCCCTTCATTGTATCTGTGGTGCACAGTCTTCCTCAGCGACACGTGTTCACCTTAGACGCGGTGCACACCGATGAAACGCATGAAACCAAACATTGGGACGTGCATACCAGTTACATGGAAACGCGTTTCACGGAACGGAGAGATCCTATTGGATTTTAGTGAGAAATAACGGTAAAAGTAATGTTCAGAAGTTCAGCTCAAATAAAGCTAGGCGAAGAGATTGAGAAGTATTCGTTAAAACAATGCTATTGATTAGGGGTTCACTTTGACAAAATCAGGAACGAATTTTTGCTTTGCCTAAATCAGCGATCGCCCACCCCGGCTCGTCGACTATTGACACACGACAGCTAAACTCAACACGCCAAATTTAAGGTATTTGGGTATTTAAGGTACTCGTCTACAATAGTTTCAACTGGAAACAGAGTGGATCAGAGGAGCGGACAGTATTTGTAATCGATATTATTATAAAAAATAGTTCGTCCGAATACTTTATTCAATAAAATACAAATACGTCACTTTTAGACCGACGGTTAAACACAATTTAAAATACAATGTTTAGATTGTAAACATAGTTCCAGTATTCAGGTGAATAATTTTTTTTACATTCACAAAAAAAAAAAACATTTCAATTATCACAAACACTTAAAACACCGCACATCACTTAGAAAAACGTAACTAACAACTGTACAACAATATTGTTTACAAAATTTGGACCGAGGTCTTCCGTTCCACAACTGAGGAGAAACTATCTTTGACTTTTAGCCTTCAGGAGCCTTGTGTTGTCACGTACCAATTCTTCAAGATGAGTTTACATCAAACTTCTTCCTCATTTCGAATTTGCCGTGTCACTGACTTTTGAGAAATTTCGAAGAAGAAGGAAAGAAGGAAGGAATGGAGAGAAGATAGGGGAGGGGAGAGAGAGGTTATTGCCTCGTCGCATGTCACCCCAACAGGCCACGCTCGCTTCCTTCCGTCTCACGCCTCGGCACCTCGCACGAGCGGCCTCCTCTCGACTGGGAGCCAAGGTTCACCGTCGTTACCACAACACACTGCTGCTGCTGTTGCTTCTTCAAAGGGTCCTAAGGAAGAGAGATTCCATCAACTACGTCATGGGAGTATGTGCGAGGAACAATGCACATAAATGACATCACCGCACGTCTCGTCGTAAAATTTTCCGTTTTTAAATTAATAAAAGTTGAAAGGATTGTAGACAAAACTTGCAAAATTAGATCTGGTTTCAACCCAAATACCTTGAATTCGATGCGTTGAGTTTAGCTGTCACCAATTGTGTTCGTGACGCGTGCACACCGATGGAATCCTGTTGCATGAAACCCCACTTCTTACAACATATAATTAATAAAATATGAAATTAATGCCAAGGTTTTTCTTCAAACAACAAACGTTTTTCTCGTAGACCATCACTGGTCCGCGAACCATCGGTTGGTGATCTAGTAAAAAAAAATTCTCCCAAATATCTACTAATACTTTCACGGATACTACTCCACGCTGCTTCTAGGTTTATTTGACCTCAATTCTAGCTTCCGAACTTCATTTCTAGTTATATTTCAACTCGTCATTTCTCACAAACCTTCAATTGAATTCTCGTGTTGCATCAAACGCGATTTTTTGTAATTTTATGAAACACGCCTTCCTTAAATGCGGTGAGCACAACCCAATATATTTAAATGAGTTTGGTTACACGGACAATCCTCGTGTAACATCGTGTTTCATCGTGTGTATCCCGACTGATATGTCGATAAAGAAATGGCAGGAGAACCATACAGGAAAAAAAAATTTTGTCATCAGTAATCAAGTAAAGGCAAGTACTCCAAATTAAATATTATTACAAACGAGCACGTTGTAGACAATTTAAATTGCAAAAGCGAAAATTATCCGGAAGTGGTATAATGCATTCAAGGTATACATATATGAAGAAAAAAAAGTGGTGTCACATGTTGGGCAAAAAAGTTGCACAAAATTTACAGGGATACAATACTGTCGCATGAACTTTAACCACCGTACTTGACATTTATACTCAAAAATCGTTTTTACTATGCACAGAATCAGCGAAATGGAATCTGTCACAAAGTTCACTGTATATCATATTGAACAAATTAGAATAGACATAAGTTCTGTGATTTCTTTCAGTTTGCTTCTTCGTTGCGTGGATTCTTTGAGCTTATAATGCATAACATGCAGAGCGTTTATTACAAACCTAAACATAAATTTAGTAACGGTAAATAAAGAAGTATTTCTTTGGATCCCGTAAATATTTTGAAAATCTTCAGACGCGTTTTTCTCGCGGTTATGTTCGATACAGTAACGGTGATAATAGTTGTAGCGACAGTAAGTCTTCCAAGAGAATTGTTAGTTGAAGTAGATAAGGAAGTACATATTCGTCCCCACAAGAACGGACGAGCATACCACACAGGAAACCAAGACCAAAAGTGGGAGCAGAATGGATGCAGTAAACATTGCAATACTAGAGCTCCATGCACACATGAAAAACAGTGGAAATAACGAAGCATTGGTTAATAATTTGTACCAATTCCATCCAAAGCTGTTCCGCAAAGAAATATGAAAAACACAACTTAAGCTGTCTTTATGAATGACCTACCTTGCTAACTATAATGAGTTTTGAAAATTGTATCGCTCATTAAGATTTTACTGATAGATGTAAATAGCTCAACTCAGAATTTTGAAAATAAATACTGGTAGAAATTTCTTATTCTATGGAGAGAGAGAGAGAGAGAGAGAGAGGGCGAGGAAGAGTGGCGACAGAAAGGAAGATAAGATAGAACTATCTACAGAATGATCCTGAATTCATGATACAAACTTTAAGTTTCTGGAACGGAAATAACTTGCTTTTCATTGTAATATAAATGAAAATATAACAGCATTCGATACAATATTTGTAAGGAAACCTAGGAAACTCCACACAATTAACCCCATTGATTGTGATTAATCTTCATAACCGAAATTACAGTAATATCTCAGTTCTTTTTCACTACAGTTATCGTCTGTTCCAATTTTCGTCGATATTTATTTACATTAGTCTTTTACATTACATTCTCATTTTTCAATATTAAACAATATTTATTCTCCATAAAATATAGTTTTGCTATGTCTACAACTAATTAATAGGTTTGACATTGATTTATAGGGAATTAATTGATTCGGTCTTCGACTCTTTGGTCGATTGTTTCGGACGGAGTTAACCCTGTATTGGACTTGGTCGCGAGAAAGCTCAGTGCGCGCCATATCGTGAGAGGGAGAGCTTCTAAGTCAATACGCGAGAGTTGAGCAAGAGAGTCTACAGAGAGGAAGAGCATTGACCTTGTGTGCGACATGACTCCTTTGTTCGGTGCGTCACCAGACGAAGGGCGCACGTGTGTGGCTACGTGGGCGGCGGACAGGAGAAAAGACATACTCCATTTAGCAGGTGGAGGCAGCTTCACGCCCCTCACTTCAAGCTGCGGCTCTTTTACCAAGGAGTAGTACATGATACTCCTACAAGGAACAAATAATCTACCAAATCCTACTTGGACAGACATTATGGAGGAGTTTTATGGTGTAGCTGAAATGCCCACACTCCCCAAGTTACATGGGGGACACATTGGTGCTGGGGACCATCCCTAGGCAAAGTGGGAACCCTCTTGGAAACAAGCCACCAATGGCTTTTCCTCCAAACTAGTGTCTTTTGCATACTTAAAATATAGTAGCAGCAAAATAATACTAGCCTTATTCTAAACTACATCATTAGAATCTATTCAGGGCCAAATAACCGATTTATCACAACAACAAAAAATGGTCACAACCTTTTAACTGAGTCTTTCTTCTCAATAATTAATTCAATAATAATAAATTTATTGTCAAAAACACTACAAACTGCGTACGACCATGTGGAGGACAATAAACTAATTTACTCTCCGGAAGCAAGCAAGGGACCATCCCATCAATTCCGATCAAAGACCCTAAGGCAGAGGCGGATTCAAATTTTTTTTGCATAAGTTCCTAGATAAGATAAAAAGTTAGCTGCGAGTTATAAAACTAATAGAATGTCAATATGTTTGTAATTTTAAGCAAAAAATTACATGTAAGTTATTATCGAACTATAGATTATTCTGAGTATAGTGCTTAAAAATTGAAATAACACTAAATTCACGATTTATTGTTACAATAGACCCGCCCCTAGACAAAGCCTAGAGAACCTGTATGATAAATCCGCCTCTACCCGAAGGAAAACCGGAGAAAAACCCGGGCCAGGATGGGGCTACAGAATTTATGTACACAAACGTGCCAATGTTGAGTACACATAAAACTAAATTAATATGAGCCATAAGACAACACAATCATGCAAGAAAATAGTTTTTGAAATTGTTATAAGTTGTTTAAAAAGTACTACAGCAATGGCGTGATAAAGCACAAGACGAATTTAACTTTTGTTAAAATCAATAAATTCTTTTACAGTGTAGAAGCACTGGTGCAGGAGGTAGTTTTTAACCGCGGATTTGAAGATATTCAATTTCATAATATCTTTTATATTCTTGGGCAGGGAATTATATAGAACGATTCCCGAATGACAAGGCCCTTTTTGCAAAGAGTGGTTGACACTCTAAAGCGATGAATATTACTACTATTGCGAGTATTTTGTTCGTGAATGAGACTGTTTCGTATAAAGAACGAGTGGCACTTCAGTAATTCGGTCTTAACAAACACGACCGTTTCATAAATATAAATGCAGGGAAGTGTTAAGATATTTAATTCCTTGAATAAAGGTTTACAAGAGTTTCGGGGGTGAGATTTACAAATTATCCGAACTATCC